>JAYKYS010000031.1:0-559142 GCA_036924285.1 Asterella californica | reverse complement strand
AATAACCCTAATAACCCTAATAACCCTAATAACCCTAATAACCCTAATAACCCTAATAACCCTAATAACCCTAATAACCCTAATAAACCCTAATAACCCTAATAACCCTAATAACCCTAATAACCCTAATAACCCTAATAACCCTAATAACCCTAATAACCCTAATAACCCTAATAACCCTAATAACCCTAATAACCCTAATAACCCTAATAACCCTAATAACCCTAATAACCCTAATAACCCTAATAACCCTAATAACCCTAATAACCCTAATAACCCTAATAACCCTAATAACCCTAATAACCCTAATAACCCTAATAACCCTAATAACCCTAATAACCCTAATAACCCTAATAACCCTAATAACCCTAATAACCCTAATAACCCTAATAACCCTAATAACCCTAATAACCCTAATAACCCTAATAACCCTAATAACCCTAATAACCCTAATAACCCTAATAACCCTAATAACCCTAATAACCCTAATAACCCTAATAACCCTAATAACCCTAATAACCCTAATAACCCTAATAACCCTAATAACCCTAATAACCCTAATAACCCTAATAACCCTAATAACCCTAATAACCCTAATAACCCTAATAACCCTAATAACCCTAATAACCCTAATAACCCTAATAACCCTAATAACCCTAATAACCCTAATAACCCTAATAACCCTAATAACCCTAATAACCCTAATAACCCTAATAACCCTAATAACCCTAATAACCCTAATAACCCTAATAACCCTAATAACCCTAATAACCCTAATAACCCTAATAACCCTAATAACCCTAATAACCCTAATAACCCTAATAACCCTAATAACCCTAATAACCCTAATAACCCTAATAACCCTAATAACCCTAATAACCCTAATAACCCTAATAACCCTAATAACCCTAATAACCCTAATAACCCTAATAACCCTAATAACCCTAATAACCCTAATAACCCTAATAACCCTAATAACCCTAATAACCCTAATAACCCTAATAACCCTAATAACCCTAATAACCCTAATAACCCTAATAACCCTAATAACCCTAATAACCCTAATAACCCTAATAACCCTAATAACCCTAATAACCCTAATAACCCTAATAACCCTAATAACCCTAATAACCCTAATAACCCTAATAACCCTAATAACCCTAATAACCCTAATAACCCTAATAACCCTAATAACCCTAATAACCCTAATAACCCTAATAACCCTAATAACCCTAATAACCCTAATAACCCTAATAACCCTAATAACCCTAATAACCCTAATAACCCTAATAACCCTAATAACCCTAATAACCCTAATAACCCTAATAACCCTAATAACCCTAATAACCCTAATAACCCTAATAACCCTAATAACCCTAATAACCCTAATAACCCTAATAACCCTAATAACCCTAATAACCCTAATAACCCTAATAACCCTAATAACCCTAATAACCCTAATAACCCTAATAACCCTAACGATCCTGAAGTCGCTCATGGTACATTATATAATCTCATCCATGAATTACGTCTGTATCGATGTATGGAAGTCCTCCTTCGACACGTACAACCGCCGGTGATGGGATTGCAGCGTGAATTGGATGATGCGATGGGTAAGCTCGGTGAGTTGCAGAGGAAGAAATCGCAAGGATATGAAGAGATCGATGTGTATGAAGGATGGCGGGTTCATGTCGATCTACTCCTTCAGCGATCGCAGAACATGATCGACATGCTGAAGCGACTCATCGAAGAGCGATCTCAGTCTGACTCATCACAATCAAACCAACAACTTGCATCTGCATCTGCATCAGCAGCTGCATCAGCATCAGAGATCAAGACAGATGGATAGTGGTGGCGTTTTGCTTTAAACTCTATTCCTCATATCCGGAGAGATCTCATGATTATGTATGGGTTACAAGTTTCATCACTGGCAGAATCACTGTCATTTAGCACAGAGGCGCGTCAATACAGTGAAAAGGCGGAAGGTTATCCAATGTGGCGTATCATCACTAGCGTACTCAACAAACATATTCACAGTGAAATTACAGGAACAATTATCATGCATCACAAGTGTCTGCGTATGAAATGGCGATGTGAAATAAAGTCTGAGAGTGATGCTTACGATTACAGTGAAGTACGTGCATGCTCCAGGAAGTGAAAAGACTGTATCAGAGCGGAGTGTCTGTGAGACCAGAGAATGTATTCCGCAGTGACTTCGCGCTCAGGTTGGTATGGCCATGACTTGTATATTTTGCCGCATTCGGCATAGATTCATGAGTATAGATGCATCGAATCCCCCGAACACCACTGATGGTAAATTTGGATCGAGTTGATACGCAAGACAGTCGAGTGAAGCGTGTGGGAGGAAATATGAGAGCCACCAGTTGAATTCAAATCCTCTCATGCCGCTTCATCAGTATCAACTATTGAATCGATTTGGTTCACTAATGCCTGAAGCTCAGCTCGCCATTCACCATCTTCTTCAAGAAATAGTACGGCTCCTGATGCACTCGAATGTTAAAGTACATACGCATGAGTCGCTCGAGTAACATCAATATCGGTCTCACAACTTTATGCTTGTGCTGCCTTCCTAACAGTAATTTCCAGTTCATGATGTTGGCTACTAGCAGTGTATCGTGAATGCAATGATGGGATGAGGTAAGCCATGTATGAATACTTCACCTCTATCCTACGCGCCCGTCTGTATCACTTCGTTCAGGATGATTGTGGAAGTGATGTCAGGAGCATCTTGTCAAGTAGCCAACTTGTTGATGTTGATGTGGATATCGATTCATTGATACCAACTGAATTGGTTGGTTGAGACCGACGATACATGAAGCATCGAAGTTGTTCAGCTTGTAGTAAATCAATCCGATGTTGCCAATTATCGGGACAAAATTTTCGCCAAGTAATGTGACAAACGATGAGACATGATTCATCACATCATCAAACTGCCACTGACGCACATGAATTAGGGTTGAACTAATGATCAGTAATGTAAATAAGGTATGAATGATTATCAACGAAATTAACAGGCTTGCGCTGACTCGATACAAGAAGTAGAAATGAAAGGAAACGACGGCAGAAGTTCAGAAGGAGGGAACATGAGGAAGAAGCAAGAAACGTACGCGCGGATCTGAATTGAGAAGGTCATGAAAGTTCAAGAAGGTTGCTGTTGCTCTTGTTGGTGTTGTCTGTGATGCTCTTCTGGTTGTTGCTGCTTTGGATGGTGCATCATTACAGAAGAAGTCTCAGAAGAGTCAGATGAGGATCCACCAACAAGTTCCATAATTGTCTCAGGCACTACATGTTCATGTTGTTGTGCATGAGAGACGGGGGCAGCAGCAGCAGCAAGAATTTGTGGTGGAGGTGTTGTGTTCGAAGGGACAGGTAGATCTTCGAACGGCGATAAGATGAATTGATCGACCATTCGCTTAGGTTGATCAGGACTCTCAGTCCTCAATATCGGTTGATTCAAACGAATCGATGACATCGTCGTATTCAACAACGACGAGTCTACCTTTTCAATCGGATTCCCGAATATACTGTTATGTCCATGCGTAGCATACTCTGACACACTCGTACCAGAAGATGGTGAATGTACCGGCAATGGTGGAGAAGGATGACGCTGAGCTGATGCTGCGGAAGCAGCTGCGACGTGGTGCGACAGAGAAGAAACCGCTGCTTGATGGTGTGGATGTCGATGTGGATGTGAGATAGTAGTTGCTGCGGAAGATTGGTTCACAGCTGATTGATCCATCAATCCTAATAATCCATTCGAGAGACGATGTGTAGGATAGCGTGGTGGGACACGAGTTACCAAAGTGGTTGAGGAGCCGAGAGGTGATGGACCAGGAAGAGGACTGTGTGAACCTGTTGCATTGCCGTTCGCATTTATCTCATTTCCACCACCACCACCACCACATACACCAACAGCACTAATCTTCGGACTCCAATTTCCTCCATTATTTTGATTATTATTCAAATTATTCACTCCACTTGCTCCCATCTGACTCAATCCCACCATTGAAATATCTGCAACTCTTCTTCTACTCCCCGCTGCACTTCCTGTTGCAGAATTCCCATGACTACTTCCGCTCCCATTCTCACTCGTCTTCTTCATGAGATACCATACAGTTGCACATGATACAGCTAAATCAATCGCTCCCAGTACTTGAGTCAGTTTCTTCATGTTCTCTATTTGAAATGCATACCCAATCATCAGGGTAGTGAGAGAACAGATCGTGATGAATGTGGAGAGCGCGTAGGAGAGGATGTTCTTGCGCATGAGATGAACGAGGGAGATGTCTCGTGCTGAAGTGGTAGTCGCGATGGCTAAATGTGATGCACCTGCAGCATTGACGACTGGATGCATCGGCATCGAAGCAACACGCGACATCGGTGAGTTCTGTTGTGTTGATAGTTGTTGTTGGGGTGTTTGAGTATGAGTCGCTTGCATATGAAGTTGTGTCGACAATGCGGTCGTACTGTGAAGTTGCATTGATAAACGTTGTTGTTGTGATGTAGAGGAAGCACGTGTGAGAAATCCACTTGTCGCGGTCATACGCATTGGATTGATACCTACTGTGGAGCCACCACCTGCATTACCTCCCCGAGGACTATCCCCATTATTATTCTGTGATCTACTCGCAGGACTTGATGCTACTCCACCTACACTAAATCCTAAGCCTTGTCCTAATCCGAGCGTAGGCGCTGATGCTCCTGATGTGTTCGTATTCGATTCATTCGTTGGTGAGCCTTGTATCGAAGGAGAACTTGATGTTGGAATCATTAGTTTCGGCAAGAGGAAAGGTGTTGTTACACGTGAGGATGGATTAGACGGTAAGGTAGTCAGAGTAAAAATACTGCCCCTTTCTTCCTGATTCAATGTCGTTCTTCTTACACCAGCATCAATACTCAATTTACGATTACGAGCTCGCATTTCTGGTGTAGAAGGAGCTTGTAGAAAGGATGAGGAGGGATGGGCTGGTGAGGAATGTGGCTGTGGTTGAGATGGTGATGACGAAGAAGGCTGACGTGATAGTGCCACAATCGCAGAAGCGACGAGTGGCGGAGGTGATGGTTGCCGCGTGATAAAAGTTGATGCAGGGTGTATTGGAGTTGGAACAGCTACATCTGAAGAGGATGATATTGCTACTGATGGCAATACTGCCCCTGGTGACGTCAATAGTGCATTGTTATGTTCATGTATCATCTGAATCAATCCTTCAGGTAACTTCCTCATACCAAGCTGCTCATCCACTATTGTACTTGCAGCTACCGTACTTGCAGCTATATCAGGTACAACCATCTGTTGCATTCCACTTGGACTCTGTTGTTGACTACTCACATTCATTGACGAATCCAATGACATCCTCGGCTGTCTCATCGTATGGCCAAGATGACTATGTAGAATCGAATGATTTGTCGAAGCTCGAGGTGTCGTAGAGTTACTTGATGTTGGTGGGAGATGGAATGGAAAAGATGAAGGGAGAAGTGGATGAGGGGATGGAGATGGTGGGAGACCGAGACCAGATGTTGCGATTGTTGCTGGTGATGAGGTGAGTGCGTTCTCTTTCGTATTATTCCTGTTCTCATTCTGAATAAACGAACTTGATCGTGAATTATTCCCACCACCACCGCGAAGACCGTGTGCAGATAAATTTCTCATACTTCTCGTTTTCAATATTTGTCCACTTCCACTACCACCGGTCATGAGCTGTCCATTTTGGTCAATCCTCCTCCTACCCGTCACCATCTCGCTCGTTCTCTCGATCGTTTCTTTCAAGGGCATGACGAATAGATACAAGTAGACTGTACTTAATCCGACATCGCCGATGAGTTGTATAACGAAGATGTAACTAGGTAAGAACATCTCACATGTTTGATCATTCGGGTTACTTACACCTGTTGATAGTATGACACCTAACAGAGTACTCGGAATTGTAAGGAATGTACACGCAAGAGTAACTTTCTCTAGTCTCGTCCATTTTACATGCGGTCTGACAGCCCTATTCTTTGCGAAATAAAAGAGGAAGCAACAGAACTTCGTTGATCCATACACGAATACCATACAGTGACAGAATGCTTGACAATATCTTCCGCCTAAAGTGGAGGATGGTGAAGTGGGAGTGATTGTTGTGGAAGATGGAGGGATGAGGAGAGTGAGATCGTCGACAAGTACGACTTGTGATAGGATATTCGGTATCATTCCAATTGTTGTGAGGAGTGACATAATAAACCATGTCAAGCGGAGTGTCAACGCGGTATGATGCAACGTTCCTGTATGATGTACACTTCCGCCACCACCAAAGCTCCGGGAAGAAGCAGGAGAGGTGCGTGAGAGTATGGTGGCAGGTAAGATAGACAGATGTTGCACAATTGGGATGGCTGGGGATGATGGAACTGATGTTATTGCGGTCTGTCCTTGTGATGATTGATTATTCAATCCACTCTGCTGTCCTAATGTACTCGTAGTCGTAATCGCTGCTCTCGTATATGTTACGATATCGGAATTGCGATGTTGCATGATGTTGAGCGAGGATGTATTCAGTGTTGTTGCTGTGGAAGTAGTCGTCAGAGTATCTCTCCTCGTCATCGAACTAGCTTGCTGTGAGGAGTGCAGCTGATGTAAGGATTTTCCGCGGGTGTGACGCGGGAATGCTGCAGTTGAGGAAGATGGCTGTGTGGTTGTTGTAGTTGCAATACCTCCACTGTTGTTGTTCTGTATGATACCACCTGAATTGTTGCTTGTACCTGTAGCGCCATTCGTTCCACCCCCAGCAGCACGATTCTTTGTATACCTCAAATATTTCCACACTGCTTTGGTTGATTTGTAGAAACACCAGATGTTCCAAACAGAGATGAAAGAACAGATGGTAAGAGAGATGATACTTTGGGTGGTGAGAGAGGAGGAAGGAAGGAAGAGAGGCGAGGAGGAGGAGGAGGCGAGGGAGGAAGAATCGTCCATCATGCCACCGCTGGTACTATCACCTGATGGTGCTGGTCGCAAGATAGCATTACCATCTAAGAGCGATCTCATTCTTCACTCTGTGTGAAGTGTCGAGAGGAACGGAGATGAGAGGAAAGGAACAGGAAGGAAGAGGAAGAGGAATGGTAACAACCTCTTACTCCTGCTGAATGTCATCCATTTCACTGATTGAGTGGTGGTGATTAGAAAGAGTTCACTCACTAGAGTCCACCTATGATGGAGGTCGAGTAGTACTGCAGCAAGAAGAGTGATACCAAATCATCGCTCGATGATCGTTACAGCCAGCGCGTGACATATCAACCACCGACCAACATTCCTCCTCCTCATCCATCATCTTTCCATCTACTCAATACGATCTACTCCAGCAAAATACATATGATGCAGTGGTCAGTAAAAGCTGGAAGGTGGATTCCGAGACAGCATCATTTCGGCTGCATGTAAGGATGACATTCTTAAATCGCGAAATCAGTGTGGACCTCACTCGAGCACGATGACATTCAATGGTGGTGACCCAATGAGAAAACTAAAACTAAAAAATCATACAGTTCGATTTCGTCTTCGCGCTCGACATCGCCTTGCTGTGTATAATAAATGCAATCTCTTTTGTGAGTGCGAATTCCCTTCAGGAACCATGTTAATAGAATCGCAGGTGCTAAATGCAATTTCGTATTGGTAAGTGCAATACCAAATCTCGTAGACTCAATATTCGTACATTCAAGACCATCTGGACAACAATAAGATCATGTCTCATGCATCCGCAATGGTCGCAGTCAACCTTCAACATTATCCGTCCAATCCAAGATAGAACTTTTGAGTAAAGTCGATGCGAGCTTCGGCCAACTTTTTAATTACTCGTAAACAATACAAATTCACATTTACAAAGCGATGTGTCGTTGTCTTGAGTTGTGACATTTCCGTCTTGGCATTATTTCTTCTAACGCGGCACACCATACAAACCACCTCAAGTGCTGCCGCTGTGTCACTCGATGAGCACATCACACTACCACAACAAGCTCGCGCACAACGTTCGTACTGCAAGCGCTGTTCTCATGGTACATTGGACGGTAAGGAGGAATGATGTACCCACATCCACATGAAGGTAAATCATACCAGACAGCGTCGTGCAGCTTCGAATATTATCAACCCACTTCGCATCAACTCGCATCATAGCATTAGTGTGTTCGCATCGCAGCAGCTTCATCCACTCACCTCGCATCAATCTCCTCTATCGTTTTTCAATGGTGAGCGTCAAGCGTCATTCGGGTCTCTGAACAATCACAATTCCTTCGCCTGTGTACTAACACTTCAGGTGCAAAATATTCTTACCGCATCCCACCCTTCAACTCAGTTAAGTCTTTAAAAAATTCCCAGCGTAACGATTGCATGTGCTAGTAGCGATTTACAATCAGAAATGCTGTGAGTGCTGCAGAATTGCGATCGACGATGCTTGCCTTGCAGTTGATTTGAAGTAAAAGTGCGTGTTGTTTGTTTAAACGAAAAACAAGATCAAGTACCTGTAGCGTACAAAAATCGATACAGTTCCGTAGTTGTAGAGACATGAACAAATAGCAAGCAAGCAAAACCAGAGCGATAGAGTAGATACTAATGGAGATAAATCGAGCGATCACAAAGGAGATAGATGAGTGGAAGAAGAATACGACAAGAGGATGTGAGTAGAGACGAACACGAATGTTTGATTGAGAAAGTAAATGCAATAGAAAAAATTAGGAATTGGTTTTACCTAGCAATGAGAGGTGATCATGCCGACTCCTCACCTGATACAGATGACTCGCCATCAAGTGCACTATTCTGTTGATCAGCAGCTGGTGTCACTGGTTGTTCTAACGAGGAGTTCGCTGTTGTTGCTGTGGGACGACGTTCATCTGCTGCTCCAATGATAGGGTCAGCACTGGATGCAACAGCAGCAAGGTTATCTTCAGGTGACTGATCAATATGAAAGACTGTGGCGTGTGTATCACGCTCGATATCACCCTTGGTCACTGGTTTTGTATCGTTGGCCGAAGAGGAGGATGCAGAAGGATGTGCGTGCGGATGCTCAAGATGCTGTTGTTGCCGACCCTCCTCTGATTCAGTAATCGCACCAGACGGACTCGGTAGATTGACATGTAAATCAACCCTTTCATTCGTTGGTGATGCCTGTATCGCGTTTGTCGGTTTGCGTGAATGTTGTCCTTTCGGACTTGACGCCGCAGCTGCATTCGCAACAGCTGTTACCAGTGCAGATCCTGTTATAAATCCATAATTCGTCTTTTCTGTCGATGGTGTACGTACGAGTGATTGTGAGGCTTGACGATGTGGACTCGGTAATGCCTGTTTTCCTGTACTATCGACACCACAAGGTGATGCTGGTCCAGCTGTACCATTACCATTAAATGTCACTGCACTATTCCCAGAGCCACTAGTAACAGAAGACGGTTTTGTACCAGTCGTACCACTACCACCACCAGTTGCTGTAACTTTTCCTGAAGAACTAAGGCTGATCTGATTCGGACCACCCTTGACTCCACCTGGCGTCGGTGTGAGCGCTAAAGATGCGGAATCATGTACTATGCTACTGATAGCAGACATCGTGAGCGTCATCATACTTCTCTGTACTTTCTCATCTACTGTCCATACTATCCACAGCTTAGGTGCGAAGAAGATTGTTGTCATTAATGCAACAAGGAAAGATTGGCCTAATCCTTGTAACAACACTGCTGCAGATGGTAATTCCGAAATATAAAAATCGAGTGGCACAATCAGTGCAGAGAAGAACATCAAGAACAACACTGATGTCAGGATGTGATGTGATTCATTGAATGCTGATGGGATGTTACGTGTTTTGAATCCGATGAAGGTTGTTAATGAGAGAAGAATAGCAAGGAAAGCAATCTGTACACCAATCCATATATTTCCTCCACTACCTTCGATTGAGCATGATACAACCATGTGATCATTCAATCCACCTTGCCCACGCGATAACTTCGGCTGTGATAGGGGTAAGATCGAGTAGATCAACAGCAACACAACTTCAACACCACAGAAACCGATGATGTATTGATATACCGACATGTCTGTGACCGATTTCACTTTTAGGATTGACATGGAACCAAAGATTTGTTCCACACGATTTGCACGACCGAAGAGGATTGCAATCACACCAGCCAACGGTAGACATAACAACCAAGCTCTTCCGATACAAATCGCTCTTGCAGTATCCATGTTTCCATTTGAATCACCGTCAGGTACTGCTGCGTATAACATCGCACCGAATGACATCGCACCGAGAAAGAAGAGCATGATGAGAAGGAATGGACGAGAGGCTGCACGGTAGAGAGGTGAATCATATTTCACAATAACACTTATCATATTAATGATAATCCAAAGTAAACATACACCAGCCACCGTCCATACCGCAACACGAATCGGACTCGCGATCGTATATTTTGGGAGCTGAGCAATACATCTATACACACCATTCGAATCATCCAAGAAAAACTCTGTCGTTGGGTGACAAGAGTATTTGTACGTATAAGTAGCAAAGAAGAATTGTCCTTGTGAAGCACGAGAGGAAAAGTGGATTGCTGCAGCATTGTTCATGACTTTGATTTCGATGAGACCACGATTGATGATTGCGGACATTTGTTTATCGTATTTCTGTATGTAATCTGGTGTTAGTGTAATGCTACTTGAATCACCGGACGTAGCAGTGGGTGGATCAGGTACTTGATCTGTACCAACAATATCAGCCACACGAATACCCGATAAGGAAGCGTCACCCTCGTAAACGAATAAGATATCACTTGGTGATGTAAAGAGTGCGCGTGAGATGTGGAGTTGGATAGTAATCATCCTGACGGGTTGATAACGATCGATATCGTAATCCCCTGATATTGTAGTCGAATCGATATAACTCCTATTCCCGCTGTCGTCCTTTAACTCAACAATCGACGATCCATTGTTCCCTCCACTCAATTCATCGTGTGTATCGAGAAACAAATTCCTAATATTAATCTCAAAAGTAGTTGATACACCTAAGGTAAGACGTTGTGAACCGTAGAATTGGTCAGTAAACCCAGGAGGCATGGTATAGGAGATGTTGCTGAGTGAAGGTGGTTGGAGAGGTGTGAAAACTTTGATTGCGCTCGGGATTGTTGCTTGTCTAGAGGTACGTTTGGAGGTAGACGTAGAAGTTGTGATGTTGGTAGTAGAGCTGGAGGTATTATTCGTTGAAGTTGAATTCTTCACAATCACAGGTGAGGAGGAAACAAGCGTCGCATTCCCTGTCACAGTCGCTGGTGTCGAGCTGGTAGTATTAATCATCTTCAGATAGTTCGCACCAACTTCATCGGAAGAGAATCCATACACAGGAGAGATCTCAGCACGTTCTGGAATTGGTTGACAGAGAGGCGGAAACCCGAACTTTCCTCTGATGCAGGCGCATCCGTTATACTTTGTAAACTGAGGGTCTACACTTATCTGAAACGTCGGAACGGTTGGATTCTTCAATGTCGCACACGCATATGAGTTATCCAATACCACACCACCACCTTGTAGTGGATCGCCTGATTGTACAAGCCAGGATGGTAGCGGCCAGTATGTTAATCCTGGATTTCCTACGAGATTAAGATATGCTGGTGTTGCAGCTGGAACAGTTGACGTTGGGAATGCACCTTCAATTCGATTGTAGCTGAAGTCCCACTGTGAGATATGATTCGAGAAGATATCAGTCGGCAGTGAGTTCATGAGATTTCGTGCCATTGATAGTGTCGTGAAGTTCTTATTGCGGTAAGTATAGCCGGCACTCCAGTATCCGCTGATCTTGTTGTCATCGATATCAAGCTCGAGTAGTGTCGATGGAATCCAATAACTCATCCATTGTCCGACATCACCAGTAAAGTTGATGCTGTTATTGTTGAGCTGAATTAGAGTCGGATTTTTCATATTCAAGAATCCATCAAATGGTCCTGTTAGACGATTGTTGGATAATTTAATCTGAGTAATACTCGGCAACTGATTCGGCAGACCCCAATTGAGTGGAATACCACCTTGAAACATATTATTCTGAAACTGGAGACTGATCCACGTGCCAACTGGAGGATTCTGAGAATCTTTTAAATCAGGAAGAATAGTGAGTGAGTTGAAGGAAAGATCGCAGACTGTCAGCCAAAGTCCATCGAGATAATCGGTTGAGTTAAAAACAGAAGTGAATTGATTCCTCGATAGTCCAATTATACTCAAATATGGCCAATTCTTAAAACTCGGTAATGGCTGCGCGATTTGATTCAGACTGAGATCGAAGGAATACATGTTGCGCCAGTTGGTGGAGAAGTTGGCTGGAAGCGTGGTAATGAGGTTGTTCTTAATAGAGATAAACTGAAATCCACCTGTGGAGAGAAGGAGACAGAGGATTAGAGAGAAGCAGCAATAGGATGAGCGCGGATGCGCGAATGCATGCGACTGACCTGGTGCTGATACTAGAGTTGATGGAATTGATTTCAGCCTGTTATTTGGAACATTGAGCGCGAGTAAAGCCGGAATAGTACCAACACATTCTGGTAAATAGGTCAAACCCTGTTTAACATCAGCACTACTCGTACCATCACTCTGTGTTCCAAAGGATAACATATACAATTTCGTGAGATTACACATTGAATCAGGTAATGATTTGATATTTTGACTTGACATCTCGATTAATCGTAAGTAAGGAAATAATCCGATTGCTGGATCGAGTACACCTGTTAGATATTGTGGTGATTGTACGAGCCAGATCAGAGTTAGATGTCCATTTTCACACCATATTCCAGTAATGCGATTGAGGCATGGATCAAGGTCAGGATTCTTCACAGCATCGCTCCATGATCTGAGTGCACTATTCTCTGCTAACATTTTCGCATCATTAATTGCACCTGTATTCAATATTGTCTGTACGACCTGTTTCAATGCCGCTTTCTCTGCAGGAACCATCGGTCCAGTCGCACGAAATGCAATCACGATTGTATCATCATATTCCGGTCCATACGCCAAGTTTCCATTACGACGTGCATTACGTTTCGTCAAATAGTCGCGGAATTTTAGGCCGTCTGCCTTTTGGATGTAGAGCAGAGGGACGGAGGAGACGTTTAACTTGCCGAGTGTGATCGAGAGTGCTCCTGTACCTTGAAACATGACACCACCTAGTCCTACATTCTGTACCGCCAGTCCTTTCTCGGCAAAATTACACGGTCCATCTCTCAATGCCAGAATCAGGGTATGTGAATCAAATTTATCACCAGAATCACTCGTCAGATTTGTCAGTGTAGGAGCACATGCGTATGCACTATTCCCGCTCGTATCGTACCATGAGTTAGGAATGTGAAGTGTGTATCGTACGCGACAGTCTTCGCCTTCGACACAGCTCTTATTAATTAGCATCGTGCCAGTAAATGGAGCAAACGAATGTACGAATGTACCATTCAGAATAGCTGGAGTTTCAACTCGTGCTGTAATTGGACCACTGGATGCATCACCGATGGTGACAATTGGCGGCGAGTAATATGGTACGTCGATTGGATAGACAGGTAAGCCAGGCCATGCACCAGCAGATACGAAGAGGAAGCAGGAAGAGGAGGCGGCGGCTTTTTCGTTGTGCAATGATATCAGGCTTGTCGCTGTGCCGATCAATAGAAGTAGGAGTAAGATTCTCATCCTGGATGGTATGAAGCAGTGCATCAGTGCAGATATTACCTGCAAGGGTGCGCGGCGACGAGGAACGGAGGAAGAAGAAGAGGAGGGTGATTTGGTCTGCAAAGCAGCATGAGCAGACAAGACAAGGACAAGACTGTATTGTGTGAGCAAGATGAAAATAATGAGTGACCGATCGTGCGACGATGATAGATGCAGATCGAGGCGGTGAGTAAGCAATTTATGATTCACACGAACGACGAGTCATGACAGCACGCAGAGCAGGACCGAATCTTCTCTCTTTGCTGCTGCTGCATATCATTACCTCGCCAATCTCAATGTACTGCTATGCAGAACCAGCAGCGATGATGCACTAGGTGTTAGGAGGCAATGTGCAGACGGATGATCGAATCTGACGGAAACAATTGCGACGTTACGAAAGGTCTACGAGAGGAAGAAGGTGCAGCGTGAGGCTGGTGCAGAGCAGTTGCTTCTCATCTCTCAGCAAGCATTGCACCTCAATGCAATTCCATGAGCCGTGTGAGTCAATCTCGTTGACGATGTCTGTTCGAGAGTGCGAAATGTTAAACAATGGGTGCTGCGGTAGTTCTCCTCCTAATCTTACGAGTCATATTTCGCGAGGTCGATGGTGAGTGTCGCTGATGATTGTTGCTCCTGATCCTTGTAAACACCGACGAGTGCATTCGCCTTATTGTAGAATGCATCCTTCAGTGAGATGACAACCACTTGAAGGCTGTGCTGCTGTACACGTGTACGAATGTACGCTGCAACACGTTGCACATTGATATTATCGAGTGCTGCATCGATCTCATCGAGTACGAAGAATGGGGCAGGGCGGAAGGAATGAATTGCGAAGAGGAGGGCAAGTGCGGCGACAGTCTTCTCACCACCACTCAATTCAGAGATCTCACGAAAACGCTTCATCGGTGGCATAGTCGTGTATTTAATGCCTGAGAAAAGAAGGAAGAAATAGAAATAGAAAGAGTGAGTTGGAAGATACAAAATCGCCTTGCAGCAATGCGGGCTTTCCACACTCGCATTCTCGGCTGACCGTGCAGATATGGTTCATCATTCGAAGTGAGACTGAGGTATGCCTTACCACCGGTCGGGAAGTCTCGACTTGATGTCAACTGTGTGTAGGTGAGTGCAATTGTCTTTGAGATGTGATCGAATGCAGCCATGAATCGACGTGATCGTTCCTCCTTAATCGTATCGAATGCTTCACGTGCCTTATTTGCTGCTGCTTTCTTTGCCTCCCATGCCGCCTTCGACTCATTGAACTTATCGCTGACACCAGCGAACTTATCAATTGCTTTCAAGTTTGGTGCAAGACGTTCGAGTTCAGCTGCGTGTTCATTGAGTACACGTTGAAACTCAGATCGTAACTCCTCCATCTGACTCGGTGTTGATTCCGGATCGACGAAACTGTCATCGAGCTCGTCATAATCGAATCGAATCTTGGCTTCAGCGATGAGTTCCGTCGCCTCAGCAACACCATCCTCAACGGCCATATCGATATCCTCATCTTCATCCTTCTTCTCTTCTTCCTTTTCTTCAGCAGCAGCACCACCGCGTTTCTGTTTCTTGCGCTTTGGCTTCTCGTTATCCTCTGCTGCGAGTGTTGGGAGTTCAACATCGTCGACCTTCGCTTGACGCAGTACTTCGTGACGACGAAGACGATCGGCTGTGATGGCGCTGTTGAATGAGCTGAGTGACTTATCGAGTGAGAATACATCACCTTCGAGATCGGATGATTTCTTCTTTGCCTCCTTGAGTTCACTTGCCTTCTTCTCCATCTCCTTACTGATCTTCTTGCTCTCCTCGAGCTGCTCTTCAACTTTCGCATGTTCTGCTTTCATCTCCTCATCAATCTTCGCCTCCTCCTTCTTTGCGTGTGATAACTTCGATTCGATATCGACGACCTTCTTCTGATGTACATTGATCTCCTTCTTCATATCACGCTGATTCTCGAAGTCGAGTTGATTCGTCAGATTCGCTTGTTGTGTTGTAATACGCGCCTTCTCTTCCTGATACTGAAGTGCAAGTTTCATACGCTCATTCTCGAACTCACGAATATTCTTGACACCGACACGCGCACTGAAGTCGCGAAAGATTTTTTCCTCACGTTTTGATAGATCGGTCTCACTCGATGCAACCTCGTCAGACTGAAAAGAAGGAAAAGGAAAAAGAGGATGAGAAAAACGCAATCAATACACTCGTGCACCTTTCTCACACCACTGACTTTCTCTTTGAGTCTTCCTTCAAGTTCCTCAATGAGTGGCTGCGTCTTTTCAATCTCAGCCTGCATGAGCTTGATATGTTTCTGATTGTCGACAATCTTCTTCGTACTCGCAGCAAGATCAACCTCAGCGTATTTGAGACGTGATTCGAGCGATTGAATCTGTGAAGAGAAGAGGAGGAGGAGGAGAAGAATGTGAGCTGACAAGAAGTAAAATCGACGCAACAAGCAAACCATCTCTCACTCTCGCCACCCAATTACTGACTCTCGTGCTAAGTTTGTTCTCCTCGTCTTGTTGACGAAACGATGCAGCCGATTCTGCTTCGATTTTGAGAAGTTCCTCGACGAGCTCGCTTTGTCGCTTCTTCAATTTCTGATACTCGCGCTCATTGATGATTGACTTCGACGCTGACTTATCTGCAGCTGATCGCAACTTGCCCGACTTGACATCTTGACGTGTCGATGAACCACCAGTCATGTTACCACTCTTGTGAACGACTGAACCAGCGAGTGTCACGATCTTATGCTTACCCGCTGATGTATCGCCGCCACGTGCACCACCGAATGCGAGTGTGGTGGCACGTTTGAGTGCGTCATCTTCACTACGATCAGAGTCACAGATGAGAGTATCATTCAGTGCGTAAATAAATGCACGCTCGAGGTCAGGTTCGTAAGTGATACAATCAATCGCGAGTGGAAAACCTTTCTCACTGAGTTTGCGTGTTGCATCGCTGATCGGTTTGACTTTGATCGTATCGAGTGGAATGAATGTGATTGAACCGAGACGTTGCTCCTTGAGGTAATTGATACAATCGAATGCTGACTTCTGATCATTCACAACCACACTATCGATATGACGACCGAATACGACTGACATCGCGAGTGCATACTTTGGATGATTGACATCGCATAGTTCAGCGAGTGTACCACGTACTGAAGGGAAATGTTGACGAAGTGTCTCAATCGTATCGCGAAGTTTGACTTCACCTTCACGTTCACGACGATCACTCTCGGCATCACCAACCGAACTTTTCACATCCATCAACTCCGTCTCCAATTCAGCCTTGCGCAGTCTGTGGAGGAGAGGAAGAGCAAGGAGAGGAAGAACAAGAACAAAAAGAAAGGTTAGATACAGAAAATAAACCAATCGGTTCGCACATCCTCTTTCTCTCGCTACTGACTTCGTCGCTTCTGCCTTCTTTCTCATCTCATCAAGTTGCTTTTTCAGATCTGTTAGTTCCGTCTTCGTATTCTTGACGATATCCTCATTCTTCGTCGCTTTCGCACGAACTTCATCGATACTCTTCGATGTCGCTTCGAGACGCTCCTCAATGTTGCTGATCATGACACGATGAGATTCAAGTTGCTCGTTGATTGCACGCTGCTCGTGTTGTGCCTGCTTGAGTGCTGCAGTCAGTTGCGCTGTCTCGAGTGCCGCCTTCGCCTTCAGTGCATTGTACTCATCCGTCTGTGCAGCAGCGAGTTGCAACTCCTTACTCTTCTCATCCTCAGCTTCGAGTGCAGCCGCCAACTCAGCTGCCTCCTTCTCTGTCTCCTTGAGTTCCTTCTCAAGTTGCTTGACAGCCTTCGCATGCTCTGCTGCTTCTTTCTCAGCTGATTTCAGTGCTGCCTTCTCCTTATCGAGACTCTTCGTCAGATGCAACATCTCCTGTTTGACCTTAATCTGTTGTGGTCGCTTCTTATCGAGATGCGCACTTGACTTGTGTAAGTGCTTCTCACTCACTTGTTGATCCTTACGCAATTTTGCTGTCTCCGCGGAAAGCTCACGCACACGATCGTGAAGTAGCTGAAGTGATGCATTCTTCGTGTTGAAGTCCTGTGAGATGGAAGAAGGAAGAAGGCAGAATGATGAGCACGCGATCCGATATTCTGCCTCACTCCGATCTGTTCTCGCGCCATCTCTCCTTCACTCACCTTCAACACTTTCGCTCTCTCCTTTTGTTTCTTCTCAATATCATTTCCAAGATGAAATAGTTGAAAGAGGTAAAAGTTACGTTTCGTTGCATTCATATCCTCAACGAGTTCGTTGTACTGCTCTGCTTCCTCTTTCTGTTGCTTCATCTGATTCTTCTCCTTTGTGATGAAACGCTTCTGTTCGAAACTGCGTGTAAACTCCTCCTCTTGTGCTTCGAGATTCGTCTTCGCCTCCTCGTATGCGTGCTTCAATTCGTGAGAACCAGAAATCAGCTCGAACTGCAAGGAAAAAAGAAGAGGAGCAATGAGCGCTGTTGCAAATCACACATCATCACATCCCTCCTGTTCGTTACGTACATGCTCAGCCATATCCTTCGGTTGCTTCTGTGCGATCGTCTCAACATCACCCTAAACGAGAGAACAAAGAAGGGCGTTGTGAGCAAAGGTTCGCTTCCTTTCTGGTAAGTCCATAATATTCCTCGCCTGCTCATATTTCGCTTCACATGCGTATTGCGTCTTCGTCTTTTCACCTCGCTGCTAACCTGATACACAAGGAAATTCTTCGCCTCAATCCAGATTCCGATTGATTCGAGTTGGTCCTTGTAATGCTCGAATGAACTCTTACGTCCATTCACAGCGTATGAGGTACGACCTGCGGAATCAATTGTACGACGAAAGTTGACACGATCGCCTGGTGAAGGAGGAAGGAAGAGAAAGGAAATCAGGTGAGCAATTGTGTTGTGAACCTTTGCATTGATTCATTCTTCGCTCTTCGCATCCTCCTTTCTCTGCTCACCTTGCGCATCCGAGTATTGCATCTCCACATACGCCGTTCTTCCTTCACTTTGAATCTCTGCTAAATCTTCATCAGGATTCTTATAAATGAGATCAGTAAATGTTGATCCTCGCATTGATCGTGATTTTACACCTAGTACGAATGAGATTGCATCAAGTAGATTGGATTTACCTGATCCGTTTGGACCAATGACGGCAGTGAATTGTGTGAATGGAATAGTGTGTGAGCCTTTGTAACTCTTAAAGTTTGATACTTCAATGAAATCCAATCGACCAACAGCACCACCACTAACACCAACGCCAACGGCTGCAACTTTGCCTGTTGTTGCTGTTCCTGGTGTTCGCTTTGTTGCTGATACACCACCTGTTGGTGCAGGACCTCGCTGTGGTGTCTGAAGCATGCCACTTGCACGACTCGCTTGCGATGTAGGTGCACTCATGTGGTGATGGTGATGAGAGAAGGAAGGAAGAGACGTTAGAGCTGTTGAGTTTTGAGGGTGGTTGAAGTGAATGTGATCGCCTCGAATGAGACTGTTTGGTGTGTTGCTATGTGATAGTGATGATTCTGTCACTCCTCAGAGATGGGTCGTGTGTTGCTGCAGCTATGAGGGAACACGATGTGCAGAGAATTTACGCGCGAAGCATTGATGATGAAAAATTGACGATGAAAAATTAACGATGAAAAATGGTGTTGGTGCACAATTAAAATGCATTCTACTAGACGTGGTATGCACAAACTTTGACAGAAGCAAATGACAATCCTTTTGGCAGCTTTTTCGAGTTACGCAATAGTTGCAACTCGAATGCGATCATTGTGTGGAACAGTTGGGTTCATCCATTGTGTGTTCTGATAGAATTTCTTGTAATAATAGAGGAGGGGTGTGTGCGAGCACAAAGGTGCCAAACGCAACAACAGGTTCGTCCGCAGACAGTGTGAGTAAGAGGGCAGAGGACGAAAATAACAGATCGAGCAACTCGAATTCGAATGGAGGGAGGAGGCGTGACTGAGGAGGAGAAGGTGAAGGAAGAGGCGGCATGGGTGAGGTGATGTGGTGAGGAGAGAGGATGGCATGAGTTTGGTGGTTAGACCTCGATCTTACGCTTCTTGGTATCGCTTTCCATTGATGCATCAGCAGTTGGACCGGTGCCGTTGGCGGATGGTGCGCGTTGCTCGAGTTCGACGATGCGTGCCTTCAATGCAGCGATTTCATCATTCGCAGCAGCGAGTTGATCGGTCAACTTGTGTACGACGAGGTTTGATTGCTCACAGAAAAGATCTGACTGCTTCTTAAGTGCAGCAGCTGGTGATGATGCAAGATCAGGACGAAGTGCATTGATGTAGTGGGCGCATCGAGCATTGTAACCACCCTCGAACATGATACGATCAGACTTGACGAGACCTGGAATCGATTGATAGCCATCAACATGATCCCAGTTAAGACCAGACTCAGCATTCGGAATGAGACTGTCTGCATCGACGAAAAGTGAGAGACAAAATTGACCTGGATGGAATGTATCGGTGACGAGCTTCACCAACTTCGAGTAATCCTTCATCTGTACATTGGTCTCGAATGATACGAATGAGCAGTGCTCTTCAGGTGTGATGTGAATAGTGAAATATGCATCACCGAGTTGACCGTTACATGAGTAACCGCACGGTGAGAAGAGAAAGGCATCGATCTCAGAGCCGGGGAGAAGCTTGTTGATGCCAGAGAGAAGAGTGGCCTTTGCACCCAACTCAGTTCCTGATCCATTCAAATTTGCGTACCCTTGTCCGCTGGTATTGACGAGCACTTCTGATGCGCACTCCTTTGATTCTTCAATCTCCATTGGTGCGACAGCAGCTGATGAGGATGAGGAGGAAGAGGATGATGCTGATGGTGTGACATATTTCTCCTGAAAGAATTGTGCCATGATATCCTTATCGAGGTTGAACATGATGAGTTCGAGTGTCTGTTGCTTGTAGTCATGTGCAGCGACACGATCAAAATCGACGATATATAAGTACCAACGTGGTCCACCTGACTTCTCACCTAATGTGTACACCTCACCCTTACGCTCGAGTAGGGTATTCAAAAATTCGACCTCCTCATTGATCGTACGATGTGGTGCATGCTGTTGATGCGGGAAGAGATAATTCGAACGTGAGAATTGAAGAAAATCAGCCTCGCAGTTAAGCTTCTTTGCCTCCTTCAGAATATCCTCAACAGAGAGGAGTAATCGTGTTGTTCCGCATGTCTTTAAGATAATCTTAGTGCGGTAGATGAAGAGTGATGATTCACTCAATAGGTATGCATCGAAACGATCATTCTTCTTCACATCATTACGTGAGATAATCGTACATTTTGCCTTGGTCAAGAATCCATTAATTGCGTCGAGAGGAATAGCACGCACACCTAATACAGAATCGGCTGGTACATCAAAATCGATCTCGACTTTCTTCTCACAACTAGATGGATACAGGAGATAAGAGAAGGAGAGTGATGAGAGCGAGCAGAAGCGGAGTAGGGAAGAGCAGGGATACGATGCGAGAGCGAGAGAGAAGGCAGGTTTGCGTGCGCAATTCGCACTGTTTTTCCCTTCTTGTTCTCTTCTCTGCTCAACTGACCCTTCGAAGCCAGAGGGTAGGTGCTCAGTATTGGGTTGTACCATTAGATTGTGGAAGTGTGAGGACTTGAGGAGTGACAAGTTGAGCGACGAAAATGAGGACCAGCAAAAATGCGATTCGCTCGACCAATTGTCTTTAATTCTGACAGAGGCGTGCACAATGATTTCTCATTAACTCATAGATATATCACTGATCTTGATGCATTTTTGCATTTTCAAAACTGGATTACACATCTTCATAATTTCTTTCTGATTTTATACTCATATTGATGCTGCAATTTCATTTTTTCTCAATCGTCTTGCAATTTCTTTGCACGAGGCATTCAAACTTTCGCATTGATCTTGCTCGTGCGAAGCAAATAAACTCGATTGTTACTAGACTCTTACACGCCACTGCTTTCACTACATGTCGAAAGCTGGCAAGCCAGGAAGCAAGTCTGCTACTGCTGCAGCTGCGGCATCCACTGCCCCTTCTGCACCCAAATCCTCTTCCTCCTCTTCTTCATCTGCTGATGCAAAGAAGAGTAAATCTGCATCATCTTCCAGTGGTGCTGCACCAGCACCTACACTCGAAGCATGGTTTCCAAAATCGAAGCGTGCTGTATTGAAGAATGGTGGTGTCGTTGGTGCACGGCCGGATCGAGTCATCAATGGTATCACAGTTAAAGAGTGGCAGAGATTACCACGCCAACTACTGCAGGAATATCTACAACAACAAAAACGTCCAAGATGTATATTTAATGATGTGCCATCGACGCCAGGATTACATCGTGTCAGAGTCGTGATTCCGGATCCGAAGGGCAAGAGTGAGAAAGATATTAAGCTGCAAACGAAAGAGGAATATGACAGTCGTGCTGAGGCGGAGGAGTATACGTCGATATGCGCACTGAAACACTTCACACCGAATCTTCCATTGGAGAAGAAATTTCCTGAAGTATACGGCAATGCATGGAAGAGTTTTGGTGAACCGAATGCAGTCGTTTCCACTGCGAATACATTCACTTCTGTACATGAACGTGCAATTCATGAGACAGAGAAACGACAACAAGCGAATGAGCGTGAAGCAAAGACAGAGAAGCGTGAGAGGAAGTATGCACAAGTATTCATGAGCGAGGCGAATCGATCGTTCATTCATGATATTCTGCGACATCTACATGAAATGAATCCGAAGATTGCGGAAACGAATAGAGAGATTGTGGAAGCGGAGGAAGACAGCGAAGCCACATCATCCATCGCATCGACCATGTCAATAGGATCCGCTTCCTCTTCATCATCATCCGCTATTTCAGCTGCCTCCTCCACCTCATCCTCTGTCGCCGCATCATCTGTGTCCTCAGCATCACTGCTTCTTACTCAACTCATAGCGCTTGGCTTCACTCCAAGTGATTCTCAACTTGCACTCTCCTCCCTTCCTGCGTCCCCTTCACTTGCTGACGTCCTCGATCATCTGATGTTAACTCTCCCAGAACATCGTCTTCCGAAAGCATTCGATCCTCGTGGTAAACAGCTTGAAGTTGTTGCACACGAGAAGGATCCACTAAGTAATTATCTCGGCCACGGTCGATTCGCGATACCGAAACCAGTATGTGAAGCAGCAATGAAGAGTGCGAATGAGAATGTGCGTGATGCTGTCGGCATACTTTGGAAACAACTTTATGATCATATTCGACCTGTTGGATCTGCTCAACCTGACGTACTTGGTCGCACTGACGAGATGGTCGACGAGGCCATAGCTGAGGAGCAAACAGCACTCGAGAGTATCTTCGTCTCAGAATACACCTCAATCGATGATCGCACATGGAGTATCAGTGTGTCTGGCTTATCAGTCGATGTCGTGCTTGAGATTCTCGTACCGCATGGATGTGCGTATCCACTTCAGCTTCCTGTCATACTCATACGATCTGAACAGCTATCACCTGTACAACGACTTCAACTCAGTGCTCATACTGCTCTTCATGCAATGACACTCCTCGCTGATGAAAGTCCACTCACATTCTCACTTCATTCCTTCCTCACTGAATCATTCGAATCACTCCTCCGGGCACCAAATGTCACTCTACCTGCATCATGGCGTGGCAAAGGACAGGGTTTGAGTGAACAAGGTAAACTTGCACTTGCAAAGATGCCACAAGCATCATCATCACCGTCTGCGACACGATCAGCATCGATGATGGAAGATGATGAGGATGACGATGCCGATTCACCATTCAAGAAACGTGACGCCAAACCTACTAAGCCAAAATCTGATTCACAACTCAATGCACGTATGTTCGATGATTGGACGAAACAGAAGGCATCAAAAGCGTACACAGAGATGTTGAGGATACGACAGACGCTGCCTGTTTTTAAACAGAAGGATCTCATTGTTCAGACATGTCGTGCGAATCAAGTTATTGTCCTCTCAGGTGCAACCGGGTCAGGAAAATCAACACAGCTGCCTCAATTCCTTCTCGACGATCTGCTGGAATCCAAATCTGGCAGTATCGCCCAAGTCCTAGTCACACAGCCTCGCCGTATCTCTGCTATTGGTCTCGCTGAGCGTGTATCAGATGAACGAGGCGAGTCGTGTGGTCAGAGTGTCGGTTACCGTATTCGTGGTGAGAATAAAGTATCACGTGATACCAAATTGACTTTTGTTACGACGGGAGTTCTACTTCGCATGCTTACGACTGGATCGATCACACAATTATCGCATATTGTCATAGACGAGGTACACGAACGAAGCGTTGAGATTGATTTCCTCTTACTCATCCTGAAGCAGCTCCTTCCATCCATTCCATGGATCAAACTCATTCTCATGTCAGCTACACTCGATGCAGAAGTCTTCTCCTCCTACTTCGGTGGCTGTCCTGTTCTGAATGTGGAAGGAAGAACATTTCCTGTACACGACATCTTCTTGGAAGATATCCTCGAAGAGATGCCATCCTATTCACCTGATCATAAAGTGAGAATCAATCTGAAACAGGATGAGCTCGAATCGAAAATCACAGAATTACAATCGAAGTTACGTGATAAACATGATTACACTCCGAAGACATTACATACACTTGCGACATTGAATATTCACAAGATTGATCTGAATTGCATTGAGACTCTTGTATGGTATCTCATCGATAACAAGCCGTTGGGTGGAATATTGATCTTTCTTCCTGGTGTGTATCATATTACGAAGCTGTGTTCGATGTTAGAACAGTCGAGTGAGAGGAGAGAGACGAGAGAGAAGTATTGGATCATTCCATTACATGGAAGTTTGTCATCATCGAACCAACAGCGAGTATTCGCGAAAGCACCCGCCAACACGAGAAAGATCGTGGTCGCCACGAATATAGCTGAGACATCAATTACAGTTGAGGATATTCTATATGTGATCGAAAGTGGACGCGTGAATCAGACTGAGTACAATCCAGAGAATAAGATGTCAAGTCTCGTTGAAACATTTGTATCACGTGCAGGATCGAATCAGCGAAGAGGAAGAGCTGGTCGTGTGAAAGAAGGTACATGTTATAGAATGTATTCTAGTCTGACATTCAACGAAGTAATGTTATCACATCAACTGCCGGAGTTACATCGTACAGCACTTGATCATCTCTGCTTACAAGTGAAGTTACTCAAGCTGGATAAACTACTTGGCAAGGCAGACAACAATAAATCCAGCAATAGCAGCAGCAGCAGCAGCAGCAATGCGAAAGACGCTTCTACCAGCCTTCATCGTGTCCTCTCACAATGTCTTCAACCTCCAACGAATGTTGCTATCACAAGTGCAATCGATACTCTCCTCGAAGCACAAGCTCTCGATGATGCTACTCTCTCACTCACACCACTCGGATCACACTTAGCTCGTCTGCCACTTGATAACGTACGTATCGGAAAGTTGTTACTCTATGGTGCATTGCTCGGTTGTGTCACCAGTATGTGTCGTATCGCTGCGATTATGTCAGGTAAACCGATATTCAATTCACCGAGTGATGCGAGAGATGAAGCTGACAAGAAGAAGATGGCATTCGCCACAGGAAAGAGTGATGCACTCACGATGTGGCGTGCATATAATGGATGGATTGATGCGAGACGAGATGGTGGACAACGTGCAGCGCGTGAATTTGCAGCGAAGAATTTCCTATCAATATCAGCACTTGAGACGGCTGATGATCTTTCGACTTCCTTTCGTAAGGGGCTGGAAGAGATTGGTTTCGTGATCGCTGATAAGCGCAAAGGAGATTCTTCATCTTCCTCTTCTTCATCATCTTCACTAGTTAAGCTGCAGGATGATCAAGGTGAATCCGTACCTGTCCTTTCCGCAATCCTCACCGCTGCATTCTATCCACAAGTACTATCAGTCGATGCACCACAAGAGCAGTACATGCAAGCAGCTCACGGTGCAGTCGCAATCGAGCAAGATTCGAAGTTATTCAAATTCTTTATGCGAACAGTACGTGATGGTGATGTCAGACGTGATCGTGTCTTCCTTCATCCACGATCGATCAACTTTAAGAATCAGCAGTACGACTCACCGTGGATGACTTACTCGAGTATGGTACAGAGTGATGATCGATTCACAGTACATGACAGCAGTATTGCACATCCTTATCCACTCATGCTCTTCTCACGCACCCTCACGACTGATCTCGAAAAGGGTCTTATCACTGTCGACGGTCACATCCATTTCAAGTCGCCACCACGTATCGCGTCGCTCATTCGTGCACTGAAGAAATATCTCACTCACATTCTCGAATCGAAGATAGCCGAACCAAAATTGAATATTCGTGAATCACCTGTGATTGAAGCGATATTGAGGATTATTAATACGAATGGATTTTAACGGACGAATCAGTAGGAGAAGGAAAGGATGTAGGCAAGAAAGAAGCAACAGTCGAATTGCATTGTTTGCATATCCATTGTTCAACAAGTACAAGAGCAGCACCATTTCGATTTCCAACTTGCGTGCAAGTGCAATCGCAAGCTTAAGTCTCTGCCGTCTGCACATATTGTTGTATGATGATCATCCAAACAAACGCATGGAAAGGAAATCGAGTGACGACAAGCTTAAGTGGAGGCAGGGAAGAGGAGGAAGAGGAGGAAAAACGTCAGAGGAGCTCAAGCAGGTCCTCGAACGAAAGAGTGGATGAACAAGTGATTAGGATACTGCGGCTGGAGCCTAGTGAACTCGCTTCGATGGACAATTAAAAGTCGGACATTGCGCTTCACATGCTTCCAACGGTGGAAAGCACATGGACAGACAGCCTGGTAACCTGCCTGATTCACACCTCATCATACATGATGAGAATGTACTCGCACATGCTTGTACACGGATTGTATGGTGATGCTGGTGACCACGGATTTCTTTTACCCTTCTTCACTGCAGATGGTGACTTTGAGATATGATTGCGAGCAGACGGGCGAGTGCGAGTATGTGTCGCAATCATACGACGATGCAGCTGGTTCATACAGCAGAGAAATTCGCCACCCTTGCCATCTGAACAATATTCATTCGATGACATGCCCAACATGCTTGAGCAGGCAGATGAAGACTGATGAGAAAAGAAGGTGAGGAGGTGATAAGTGATTAGACACGACTGGTTCTGTCTCTTGCTCTCTCATTTGTATCGGACCGACCTTTGTATGAAGCTTCGATGGTAGCCGAAAAGAAGATGCCGCAACTGATGCGACAGACACGAATGAGAGCAGCACAGAGAAGCACGACCACGAGTAAGATTGCTACATAAGACTTCATGGGTGAGAGGTATCGAAAGGAGATGAGACTGATACGCAATTGTATGGTAGAGAAATGAATGAACCTTATTCGGAAATAATCGCGTCGTTGCGGAATTTGAGTCGATCCGAGCCGATCATCACCAACAGGGAATGTGGTGGTGGTGATGGTGACTTGCCAATCTCAAGATGTCGATGGTGGAATCTGTTGCTGTCGTGACACTCGACTTGCCACCATCGATCCAGTTCTTTGTGAGCAGGTGTTCGATCCCATGTGGTCATGGTACGGCAGACTCGCGCTCACCACAAGCATGATCATCGCAGCACACAGTGGTGCATATACTTACCCCACCTTACATAAACAGTACAGTATCGCTAATAACTTCCTTCCTTTCACTCTCGTGAGCAACGTTGTACGGTCAGGTGCGAACGGAACTGAGGGCGTTTTATCAGGCTCAGGTCACGCAACGCAAATCAATCGCAATCAAGCCATCAATCAGATTCAAGCGTATCAACGCCAGTACACGCTACAGCTACCTGATAAGTCACACACAATCAAGCACATTCTCAAACTCAACTCTCATTCTCAGCATGTCACTCCCACTGAGCATCCTTCTCACCATTTCTTGTCTCACCCAAACCCATGCTCAATTTACCACCAGTCCTGAGCCAGGTTGTCCCATTGGCTACGATTGTATCGGTCAAGAACTCTCACCTTATCTCGCACAACATATCAATTGTCTTGCTCCATCACCACTCTCATCAGAATTCGAAGGGTACACATGTAATCTCGGTAGTGCTGAAGCAGATGACTACCCAACACTAGCGGAATGTCCAAGTGGTTATTATTGTCCGACACCAAGTGAGAAATATCAATGTCCCTCAGGTCATTGGTGTCATCGTGGTAGTAAATATCCTGAACCATGCTTGGATGGTTCAGCTTTCTGTCCGAGTGGTTCATCAGCACAACAATTCTTCTCACCACTCTTCGTCACGATTGGTGTACTCGTATTGTGTGGTGTGCTATACAAGTATGTACATGCACGTATCAATGCAAGAGTCGCAAGTGAGAAACATCGGAAGGAAGAGGAAGCCAAAGCTCGTAAAACATTAAATCTAGATCAACTACAACAAACAACAATCCAAGTCAAAGGTCTGGGCAACAACAATAAAAAAGTATTCAACTCGTACATCCAACCCAAGTTAAATCTCGATTTCAAAGATGTCTGTGTTAGTGTGAAAGATTCCAATCCAGATCCGTCGGGTGCTCAGAATAATGGAGAAGAGAAGAAGATGAAGACAATCTTGAACAATATCACAGGTACGGTCAGAGGTGGACGCTTGACTGCTGTCATGGGTCCTTCAGGATCAGGGAAAACGACATTTCTTAGTGCACTACTCGCCAAGATTCCAATCTCTTCCGGTAAGATTCTCATCAACCATCAACATACAGTCGAGGAAGTGATCAAAATGAACATAGTCGGCTATGTACCACAAGCTGATGTAATGTTATCGATGTTAACTGTGCGCGATTTAATCTCACATTCAGCGTATATGAGATTACCTGCCACAATGAGTAGTGAATTGAAATTACAGAGAATTGCTGCAGTTATGGAATTACTCGGAATTACAGAAATAGCTGATTCGGTTGTTGGTGATGATATGAATCGTGGTATTTCGGGTGGACAGAAGAAACGTGTCTCAATCGCAATGGAACTTGTAGCTGATCCATTAATCCTCTTCCTCGATGAACCTACATCCGGTTTGGATTCCGCTGCAGCACAACAAGTCTGTGATGGTCTTCTCTCAATCGCACAACAATCACGTGTCGTCTGTTGTGTTATCCACCAACCACGTTGGGAGATCTTCAGCAAATTCCAAGATGTATTGTTATTAGGAAAGGGAGGGTTTGTAGTATACTTTGGTCCTGTAAGTAATATTAGAGATTATTTTGCAGCCATGGGATTCGTACCACCAGCGAATACGAATCCTGCTGATTTCTATTTGGATACTATTTCAGAAAACGATTTCCTCACGGCGTTCAAGATGGTGGGATATGAAGGTATGGTGAAAAAAGCAGTTGGAGAGGGAAAGGCATTGGGAAAGAAAGGGGATGGGATGGTTGGATTATCGAATTCGAAGGCATCAGAAGTACGTTTCCATTACGATGCATCTATGGTGCCAAGTGAAACGCTTGAACAACAACATGATATTGATGTTGGAATAAGCAAATCGAACTTACTTCAAGGAGAAGAAGAGAAGTATGATCCAACGGTATCACATCAAGCATCGCTGAGTATGAATACCAATGTGGCACATTCGAACGATGATCCAACGACGACAAAGAAGTTGAAAACGCGTACCTCACACGCTGCCATCATCCCAAACGAAGCTGCATCGATTTGGACACAATTCATCCACCTTCTCTACCGCAACCTCCTGATTGACTGTCGTCAAGCAAAATATGTCTTGATTGATTGTTTCTTACAATGTTTACCTGCGATCGGATTGGGTATTGGTGGTCTCGGTGAAGATGATTATTATAGTGCGTTGCCTCAGAGTGTAGCAAATACTTGTCTCGGAGTGATAAATGAACGGTGTCAAACTGAATTAACACTCAATCATTTCACATCCGATCCTTTCTATTACGGTATGATTATCGGTGTTGGTGCCATGATGTGGGCGACCTTCACGTTTGGACGAGTACAAAACATCTTCTTTCGTGATCGAATTAGTGGACAATCTACACTCGCATATTTCCTCGCCAAGATTGTGTATGATTTAGGACATATGTTCCGGATGCTGATGATCTTCATTTCCATCTTCTTTCTCATGAAATCTGTGCGGGGCGGTTGGGGATATTGGTTCCTTGTATGTGGCATGACATTCTACGCATCGATGGGTCTCATGTATTTCGTCTCTGTCGTTATACCTTTCCAAAGAGCAGCTATGGTTGGTGTCGTATGTGCGGTATGTTTGTCAGTGACGAGTGGATTATCACCGAGTTTGAATACCGTGAGAGATTGGAATATCTTACGTGTGTTCTGGTATTTATCGTACAACAGATGGGCAGCAGAAGCTTTTATTATCATTGATACAGTTGGACAAGATGATACTGGTCGGATCAATCACGCAATCGATGCGAGTGGTTATGATTCAGGCAATCTGTCAGTCGATATTGGATTGGTATTTTTGATTGGATGTCTGTGGAGAGCTGCAACGTTTGTTGCACTTCTGAGAAGCAAACCGAGGACAGAGTTTTAGACAACAACATCCATCATGAATCAGGTGTTGCTGCATTGTTGATGCTGGTGGTGATATTTGCATACAAATTCTGTTAACCTACCATTCCTGACCAACACGACGTTCGACTCGGTTCGAGTGGACCCGATCGCCGACCAATTAATTGAGGTTTTGATTGAGTGATTGGTGTCACAGTAGCTTGCATTGGTGGTCCGCTCTGCTGATGTCAGTAACCAGATCACTCTGTTGTCTGCTCGACAATCAGTGGTGTGGACTGCTGACTCGGCTGAGCTCTCAGACAATCATGCATCGCCAATATCATGTCCTCTTCATCTTCCTCATCTCGATGGCGTGTGCACTGACATGTGGCAGTCAATATTCGATCTCAGCATGATCACCACATCTGAAGACAGAACTGAATGCAACACAATCAGATATTGAACTTGTTGGTACAATCGGTAATGTCATGGGTTACTTTGGTCCACTCTCTGGTATTCTCATCTTTGTTCTACCAGAAGTATGGGTCGCACTGATATGTCTCAGCTGTGGTGTCATTGGACTATTGCCAATGTCACTCGCCATCAAAGGTGTGTCAGGATTCAGTGCCTTTCGAAATCCAGGTGCACTTGGATTCTTATTTGGTTTGAGTGGATTCGGTTTTGCGGAGACATTGTATTCATTAGTTCTTACAGTGAATATGAAAAATTGGCCCGCTGAGAGAAGAGGAACAGTGGCAGCGTGTCTCTCGACATTATTCGGGTTATCAGCTTCATTCTATACTGTGGTGTACAATGGTCCACTTCATTCGGATGTCGGAAATTTCATACTGTTTCTTATGTTCACGACAAGTACTGCTGCTTTGCTAGCAGCATTGTTTGTGCGGATCCTTGATCCGAAGTTACCATGGTCGACTGGTGCTGAGAAAGGTGATAACCAACTAAATAACCAACTACTGACAGACACGATGACTCGAATTGGAAGTGCATCTGATACAGATCATGCGATCTACGGTGCAGCTCATGATCAAATCGAAAGCGATTCTACAGCTATCAATTTTGAAAGTGTGAGTCATGTTGCCATCGCAAATGCTGATAACGACTCGGATGAAATCGAAGATGGAGATATCATATGCGAGCGTGCAACTGAACTTGCACAAGAAATGATTCAAGCGAAAACACTTGGTGGTGGACTCGCAGGCAACGTCTTCGGTGCATTACTCTTCCTCATCAGTCAACACTCATTCTACTTGCTCATTTCAATCTATTTTCTCGTCTCTGGTGCGGGATTATTGATGATCAACAATGTAGGACATTTGGTGAAATCACTCAATAACGGCGAAGTGGATGATTCTTACACAACTTTCTTGATATTTGCGTTATCATTTTCGAATGGTCTTGGAAGAATGTTGATTAGTATCAGTGATTACGTACCGATTCGTAAGGGATTCTTCATGCTTACTGCAGCATCCTTGATGGCACTGACGCACTTCCTCAATGCATTTGCCGTGACGAAGAAAGATGAAATATTGTTGAGTGTGATTGGGTGTGGTATTGCATATGGTGCGAGAGGGTGTATTCAACCAGTTTTGATTACGTGAGTGAAAGCGAAGAGTCTGTGCAAGGAAAGATTGGAAAGCTACCACCTTCCGTCTCCTCTCTTTCTCTTTCTCTCTCACTTCCTTTTCTCTCACCTTCTCACAGCGATTTCTATGGTGCCAATAATTTCTCAATGAATCTCGGCTGGATCGATACGGTCGCAGGTCTTGGTGGATTATTCTTCAACACCCTTGCAGGCAAATTCTATGATGCACAGACACCATCGGGTAGTAATACATGTATTGGTGCAAAATGCTTTCGACCTGCTTTTGTGCTTGGCGCAGTTGGCGCGACTGTGGCGGTTGTTTTGACGCTATTCCTTACTCCGATGACGAGGAGAGGTGGAAAGAAGGTGAGCAAGAAGAGTCAGATCGTTGAGAAGGTATCAAATGAGAGTTAAAAGGCAGAGAAATAACAAATCGCAGATATCGAGCTCACAACATTCTCAAGACCTGCACCACAGGTCTGCTTGAGAATGCATCTTTACACGCGAAAGACTTGCATTCGGGTGCTGCATCCTTGCGCATGTTGAATCTCGGCGCTTGACGTACTCTTTCAAGTGCAATTGTATGTTACTATGAATTGTGATAGCATACATGCTCTCTCTCATTCGATGTCATTCGTTTCTAATCGTTTCGCATCGCAATCATTACCCTCGATTGTTTCTCTGAATCGAGGCAATTTGCTGAGAGAGAAATAGTTAAAGACATTTTCTGAAATTGAGCACCGCACAATTTTTATTAGGACTAATGGAAGTGGATTGAGTGGAAGATGAAAACAAGATGATTGAGAAAAGTTTAACCAAATACAGTGTAAAACTTAGGGGTGAACGGTGAACTATGCCTTACTCACAGCTGATGCGTCGTCGTATTTTAGCCTGATGATGGCGTTTGTTTGTGTATTGTCTCGTGTTTTACTTCATTTCTTTTGTTGGTATGATGGTCATTGTATATGCTGAAGCTGCGACCACGTGTTGATGCTGGGTCTGTTGATTAACGACTTCGTGTGCTGCCTTGAGACACTTGACGAGTTCCTCGACATGAATCGGTTTGACACTGAATCGATCCATTCCACTCTCCAAGCACAAGTCACGATATTCTTGTGTCACATTCGCTGTCTGTGCGATAATGAACGGACGAGTGCGATGTGGAAGCTGCTGTGCTCGTATCAATCGTGTACATTCCATACCATCCATGACATCCATCGACGCATCCATCACAATACACTCGATCTCATGCGATTTGCCTTTCTTCGCCTCACGTTCTAACAGATCGAGTACCTCAGCACCATTCGATGCGATCAGTATCTCGTAACCGAGTTTACGCATGATCATCACCATCAATCTGGAGGATGGGAAGGAAAAGTACAGAATGAGTGAGCAACAGCACCAAGTGTGAATCAACGCAGACCACACTCGCTCCCAACTTTCTTTACTCACTTCTGATTGGTGAGATTATCTTCGGCGAGAAGAATTCGTAATGGATGCATGCGCGCGAGATTTGCGATCTTCGGTTTCAAGTTCGTTCTGCTTGAGGGTGACCTTGGGTGATCGGACGAAGCCACAGCTGATAATGGAGCGGGTGTGGATGCTGATGAAGATGTGGAGGATGATGAGACAACAGACGATGATACGAGCAAACCACTATTTGTATCGTTCGACTTGGCTGACGTAGGATCAATATTCAGAGGGGGTGATGGACTTGGTGTGGGAGTGGGAGAGACAGATGAATCTTGTAGGAGTGCAACGAGAAGTGAGAAGAAAAGATTCAGCTTCCACGGCTTCTTGATGCGACGAATGAGAGGCACGAAGGAGATGGGAGGAACAGTGGAGGAGATGAAGGAGTTAGACAGGTTGGTCGAAGAGGCAGCGACAGTGTGCGTGGGACTAATAATCAACGGCGTGACTGGTGTATCAAGCGGTGAGAAGATAGATTCAGATGTATCGGCCATGAATGGTAGTTGTGGTACAAACGGCTGAACAGCAGATGAAGTAGGAGTCGTGCTTGCATCTGCCATGGGTGATTCCGGATGTCCAACTTGCGCGAAGTGGAGCGAACGCAGTGTTCTCGATGTACTGGCAGCGAGAAGTGGAACTGCTGCACCTGATCGTGGTTGAGGTACATTCGATACATGACTACTAATCAGCGCTTCATCAGTCGACACGCTGAGATGAGCACGCGAGTACATGAGGAGAATTCGCATCGATGGTAGATTGAGAGGTATCAATCGATCGCGCAGATATTCCTCGGTAATGATCTCTTTCGTGAATGAATCACGCGAATCAAGGTCGACGAGAATCGCGTCGCATGGAAGTGTTGCTGCAACCTGTGCTTGCATCAGATGTTTCCGTGCTGCCTCAACACTTTCACATGTTACGATCTCAGCATGGTAGAACTTGAGTGTATCACACACATTCCTCGCGAATGCATCGTTCTGACCGATGTACATATAACGTGCTCGCAGCTTAAGCACTTCATGTGGTGCCATGCCATGAATCTGTGGTGCTTGAGGAAGTGGACTCGAGAGGAGGGAGCGAGATGGTTGAGATGGTGTGCTTGTACCTGTTGTGATATTTCTGATCGTCATGGTCGCAGAATGCGGCGTGTTCTCTCGTGAGGAATTGCGCGACGATGATATAAGTCTCCTCACAGAGGATGAGCCACTATTCAACTGCGATCTTACTGGTACATTCGCTCGTAACTTGACTTTGAATGTACTGCCCTGACCGAACTGACTTGTAACAGTGATGTTACCACCGTGTTTCTGAGCCAACTTTTCCGAAATCGCCAAGCCTAGTCCAGTGCCTCCGTACTCACCGCTCACGTGTTGTACCTGACTGAATGACTTGAACAGCGTCTGTATATGTGCGAGTGTCAGTCCGATGCCTGTATCAGTGACTTGAAACTCAAGCTCATATTGTTGCGCTGTTGATAGCAGAGTTGGTGTCGATTTTTGAGGTGATACTGTGATATGTGAAGGAAGCCTAGGTGATATAGAAGTGAGAGATTCACGATCACTCGAGGAGAAGTGAAGTTTGCGAAGGTGTTTCTCGATGGATAGTGCATTTGGATTAGTAGGTGAAAGAGGAGATGAATCGTTGTCGACAAGTCGACCAGTCACACGTAGCTCAACACTACCAGATTTGGTGAATTTGATGGCTGGGAGAAGAAAGAAGAGAGAAAGAAGTGAGGATACGAGCAAGCAAAAACTTTCCCATCTCAACCTCAGCTATTCCAGAACTCACCGTTCGATAGTAAGTTGAGCAAGATCTGCTGCACTCTCGTAGCATCCAAAGAGAGCGCAGGTGGTAGGGACGGCTCAATGAACCATGTCAGATGAAGATTCTTTGCTGCACTCATCTCATAACAGAGTAGTACTGCCGTCTCGACTGTATCGACAATATTGTGTGGTGCGATGTTGAGTTTCAGTTCACCTGCTTCGATCTTCGAGTAGTCGAGAATATCGTTGATAATGGTCAGAAGGAGATGACCTGAGTTCGTGATCATCGCGAGATATTGCTGTTGTTCGAGTGAGAGATGTGTCTCAGAAAGGAGGCGTGACACACCAAGTACAGCATTCATCGGTGTACGAATCTCATGTGACATGTTACTTAAGAATTGTGATTTCGCTTTTGTGGCCTTCTCAGCTTCATCTTTCGCACTTGTAAGTTGAGTATTTCTTATCTCCAATTCACGTGTACGCTCACCAACCTGCTCTTCAAGTTTTGCATTATGCTCACTCAATTGATTGTACAATCGTGCATTATCAATCGAGAGTGCAGCTTGTGTACATAGATGATGAAGGAGTTGAATGTGTGATGTTGAGAAAGCAGTTGAATCGAATTGATTCTCGAGGTAGAGTACACCAAACACTTTCGATGCCTTCAGAATCGGCATGCAGAGTATGCACTTTGGTTGATGATGTGCGAAGTAAGGATCACGACTGAATGCAGCGAATTCAGGTGCACTTGAGGGATCAACGAGAAGAACCGTCTCTTGTGAATTCAAGACGTAGTGAAAGATGGTTATCGGTACAGCATCGGATATCTGCTGCGATGCTGCTGCGAGACGAATACGAGGAGCTGACTGGTTAGACCACTGATCATCGGGGTGGCTGGTGCCTGATGTAGATGATGAAGTTGAGCTGTGTGATGAAGTATCCGAGAGCAGGACTATGTTGCCATTTGTGAGCTTTGGCCGATGACTTGCATCTTGCAGTACAGTTGCGATACGACTGACGATAGGTGATGATGGTAAAGAGGTGGCTGCAGACCTCATCCCATGAGCACTCGAGCTCCTCTTCATCACTTCCGCCTCTTCAAATTTCAATGAATCTCCATCAATACATCCATTGTTTTGCTCATCCTTCTCGACTGATGCGCTTAGTTCGACGCACCATTCATCTTGCTGCTGTCGAAGTACGAGTGCACCTCTTGTCGCACCTGCCGTTTCCAGTACGATTCGCATAATACGCTTCAGCAACTTCGACTGATCAACCTCAGTGCTGAAAGTGGATGTAGATCGGAGGACACTCATGATATCGGTTGCTGTCGCACCATCAAGATCAGGAAGGATAGATGGTGCAGTCGGTGATGGTGCAGGTACGTTGTTGACAGCCGATGGGAATGATGCGATCTGCTGCAGCGACTGCGACGGAAGTGGTGATGAAGGGAGAGTACTAGCGGTTGCAGATGATGACTGAGCGAAGTGACGCGTTCGAAGCGGCATGGAGGAGGATGCAGAAGACACAATGCGATGTCGAAGTGGTGGTTGTTGCTGCGGTTGTAGCTTTTCAAACTCGATGTGCGGATAATCAGCCACAAGTTGTTTCAACTTGAGTGCGAGATCATTCTGCGCGTACGCTGTGTAAGCCTGACGAATGTACATATCAGCAAATGTCGTACGATGACACGCTGTGTAGAATCGTGAGAGTAGCTCCATTCCAAGTGCAGCTTCTCGAAGAAATCTGTTCTTCGTCGCACCTTTGATGCTGTCCTCAAAGAGTTGAATCGTTGGTACTACGAGTGCGTGCATACTGAGGTGAGAGAAGATAGCGACACAATTACGCTGTGCTTGCATCAGTTTCTTCTTGTGGAGGAAGTTCGTTGATTCATTCTCACTCCATACCGTCATACGTGCGATCTCAGCATCTGCACGTGCGAGTCGCTCTGTTGTGAATGCTGCATTGTAGTTTTCTGGCAGTATACTCTCAATCGAAGTATCTCCAAGTTTGATCGTACCGATCGGAATCGACTCGAGTAAGGCAAGACCATAGTAGAAACAGTAATTATTCGTCGATGGCATGCCTGCTACGGCAGTAGTTGGTCGTGCTGCAAGATCGAATGCAAGGATAGCCTCCTCCAGCTTTCTTGAGAAGTAGTCACGAATCGCTTGGTTGCCTTGACGATGCATCTCGAGCATACCTGGCGTTTCGACATCTGCGACATCACGCACTTGTGTCAGCTCGATGCATAGCAACTCTTCGACGAGCGTCAACCAATTTCGCAGTACCAACGCGGTGAATACCAATCCTCTGCTTGTCAAGAGTGTACGGAATTGCCTCAACCGAGCACAAACTTCACTGAGTCTGATGTTACAAAGAAAGGTATGTTCACAGATATGCACACCGATATAGCTCAGCCATTCGTAATCATACAAAGCGAGACCATCATCCCACGCTAATTCGAGGTAGCGCAGATTCTTTTGAAGCGGAATATGCCATGGAAACACAACACCATAGATTACAGCACCGACTCTTGCTTGTGCTTGTCTACCAGATTCACCGTATCGTTTGAGTAGCATCTTCGTGATGCGACCCAGTGCATAATTCTTCTTGTATTCTGTTCCCCAGAGACACATTGACCAGAGCGAGAGAACAAAAGGTGAATCAGGTGATACACCGTGCTTCATAGTGATGTATACACCTGTAACAGCGATATTGTAAAAGAGCGGCGAAGAGAGGAAGAACACGGCTGGTGCGAGTGCGGAGATGAGGGTTAGCAACAATGAATTCGATAGTTCCTCCAACTGAAATACGGCATGATGATGATAAGTTGCTTCATCAGCTGGATCAACGCCACGCCACAGCCACTCATCGATCTCAGGTGTCATGCTATCGAGAAGGACAATACCGAGCTCGGATAGGTAATATAGTCCAACTGTGAGTGAGTCTTGATATCGTAGTAATCGATTGAGTGAGAAGATATGGTTCTCCATGAATAATGCACGATCTTGAAGTGTGTTAACATGCGTCAATACGTACCTAATGCAGCATTCACTCGCACTGAAATTGGAGTTGAGAAAAAGGCACTGGCATAGCTCAACGTAGCATCGCAGTGCGCATGCGTAGCTACGAGACCAACATACGGCATCCAGTGAGTAGAAATCAGATGAGGAAGTGTCGTCGATCGCATTGAAAACTTTGGTAAGTGTAGTCTCAACAGCTTCAGCTGAAGTCTTCCTATCATCTTCCCCGAGTGAGGATACAAGATCAGATACAACCGCTTCTTGTGTCTTGAGAAAGTTTGCCTTACGCTGAAGCAACTGTAACGCCGCTGTGATATACCTCAAAGCGTTATCATATGCACTCGCCGATTTCACTTCTAGTGCTGCTGCATGTATGAGATCGATTACGATCTGATACATACCATCCACCTCAAAGAACTGATTCCACTCGTTACGATCTTCTTGCCTCGGTCCAGTTGCCGGCGTCAACTCACCAAGTCCGTATCCTGTCATAACATGACCTGCGATTTCAACACAGTATTCAGCACGCTCGACTTCATCATATGTCAGTAAGAGTTGCCGAACGATCATGAAATGATAGTGTGATATTTCATTCTCTTGAATGAGACGATACGCTGCTGTCTGGATGCGGTCGTGTGCGAACTTGAATGAGATCGATTGTAGCTGCGAGTTCAGCTGTGTCTGCGCCGCTTGTGGGTCGCCGATATTGTTTCTCAGCTGCCCATGTCGTTCGGAGAGGAGCACGAAATCGTGGCCATGAGTTTGGCAGATGATGAAACACGCTTGCTCACATTCACATGCACTCGACATGAGCTGGTGAAGAGGCATTGAGGTGACGACAGAGAGTGTGTGCAATGAGAATACATGACCGAGGCATGATGCATACGTGAGAAGCTGCTGTGCTGTCGATGAGAGTGACTGAATGTGTTGGCATATAACATCCACCACATCCACATGCATCGCCGTAAGTCTCATCTCATCCAACTTCCATCTCCACTTTGCCTGCTCAAAATCGAAGTACAACAGTTTCGCTTCATACCAACCACGTAAAAGTGTCATTGCGTAGAATGCATTTCCGTTTGTCTTCACGAGAAGGAGCTCGACGAGTGGCTGGACACTTAAAGGTGTGCATTTGAAGCTGTCTGTGAGGAGTTGGGTGATATTCGCACTTGTGAGAGGCCTCAACACAAACGATGTAACACGATCTGCTGGTTGCTGCTGAATAAAGGTGGTTAGTGGATGTGATTCATCGACTTCGTTCGATCGATATGCACCGATAATGAGCAGATGTGAGGAGTCGAGTTGAAAGAGGAGTGAGAGGAGTGAAAGTGAACCACTATCGGCCCATTGAAGATCATCGACGAAGATGGCGAGTGGAGTGGATGCTGTTGTGAGTGCCGTGACGAACTTGCTAAATACCATATTGAATCGATTTGCATTCTCTGCTACACTCAATTTCGATACTGGTGGTGCATTCTCCTCTCCGATAAGGCGGTATAGCTCTGGCATAACCTCGCAAAGTACACGGGCATTCGTACCTAGTGCACGTAACAGTATCACCCGCCACTTGAGTGCATCACTCATGAGGAGGTGAAGGATCAACGAACGGAACGCTTGTAGAAGACACGATGCCTCACGCTTAAGTAGATCAAACTTGGTACGACAGAAGAGACCATGACTTTGCACGATGTGCTTCTGTAACTCATCCACCACACTCGTCTTACCACTTCCAGAAAATCCGCTGATAAGTAATAGATGTGGTACAACTGGCATAGGTGACTCATCTCCACCTCGAAGACGACCGACACTCAAACTGCCTGGCGATTGAACTTGTGAGCTACTCGTACTACGAGAGGAATTCGTGCTTTGATAATCATTGCTGCTGAGACTGAGGATAGGTGAATCCATTAGTTGTCGAAGTGGTGATGTCGGTGTGGGAATGCGCGCGATTGTTTGATACGCTTTGATCAACGCACTCACTTCCGCCTCACGTCCGTAGAGTCGTTGCGAAAGACGAAACGTTGAGTTGCTATCCATCAATCCGATCTGGAAGGATACAAGCGCGTTCGAGTCACCACGTCTCATCAAGTCAAGTACAGCACGAAGATCGGATATTAACCCAGCTGTACTCTGATAACGATCTTCAGCCTGCTTGTTCAGCAGCTTCATTGCAATCGAACTGGCGATGCGGAGTGGATAATAGGCATCAGGGAAGGCTTGTGGTGTGATGTCTGCAGTAATGATTGGAGGAGGTGCTTTCGCGAGATGCATGTGTATGAGTGTCAGGAGGTCGTCTGATTGGAATGGTGGATGGCCGACGAGAAGTTCGTAGAGGATGACGCCAAGTGAATAGAGATCACTGCGCTGATCGATAAGCCGATTCGACTTGCCTGACTGCTCTGCACTGAGATAAATCCAGCTCTCACTCGGATGCTCACTCAGACTCTGATCGATGTCGGCTTTATCTGTTAGCAGCAATGACGCAGAAAATAGTCCAAGCAGCTCGACTTGATGGGTCGCTTCATTTAGGAGGATGGATTGTGGTGTGAGGTTCTTGTGTACAAAGGAGAGTGAATGGAGGATGCCAAGTTTGATGCCAATGTCGAGTACGATCTGAAGTGCACGCTCGATGGTGTCGAGTCGTATTTGTTGGAGTTGCCTTGAGGACGGAGGGTATACAAGGAGCTGCTTCTGTCTGCCCCGTGTCTCGAGTTCACTGAGTAAATCACCGCCAGGATCTGCGATGATAAGAGCCCACCGACCATCAGGTAGAAGACGATGATGCGGCTCGACCGTATCGGCACCATGATCGACTGTGTATAGCTTTGAGCGAAGGAGCAAGCCGAATTCACTGAGGAGGGGGAGGGGGGGGGGGGGAGAAAGAAAGGAGCATCCGTCAGAGGACAGCAAACAAACTCGCCCATCGAGCCTCTTGCACCCTTCCTCCACTAACAGTCTCGCCTGTATATCACCCAGGCCACATGATGTTGCGTGCGTCTTTACAAGTACAAGTTTGCAATCACTCGAATGTGATCCAAGTTGCTCGCCTCGCAACCGAGCTGAATGATACTGTGAGATCTCATCTGGGCTAAGGAGAAGCACATCGCTTGATAGTTTCGATCGTGCACTTCGTAGTTGTGGATTTGGTGATGTCTCAACACACGATATCGCATCATCCGTATGAAGTAGTGCCTCTGAGTCCATGATCACGTGGTGCTGATTATCTTGTTCTCGCATCGGCAAGATCGATGATGCCTTCACATCATTGAGTTCGCGCTGTGGTGATTGTGATGCCTCTAGATTGGCGAATGTAGGTGCAGCGAAGCTGCCTTGAGGAGGAGCGTTGGGAAGGGAATGAGAGGCGAGTGGAAGCGGACTGGTTGACGCTGTCGATGTTGCTGTTGTGGCCGCGCTCGCAACCGAGAGACGACGATGCGTGATTGATGCAGAAGATGCGACTGATGATACTCCCATGGCTGAAGTGTGTCGGCAGTAACAGAGAAGTCCACGATACGCGACCAGACCAGCTAAGGAGGGAAGGAGAATGATGGTGAGCTGAGAACTCAAAGGCTGCAGCAATCCTCCTCGCGATCCGCTACTGACTATAAATCGGCACACCTTGTGCCCATCGTTGACAACTTGCAGGTGGAAGAAGTTCAGAAGAGGTGGTATCACTGGTCGTGAGTGGCGGTGGTGGGGTGAGGAGCGGCGATGAAGCCATAGAGGAGTAGCTCCCCATCATCTCGTGCTTGTGCTTGTGTTTGTGTTGTGACAACGCTGATGGCATCTCGATGCGTCTATTGCTACTGCTACTGCTACTGCTGCTACTACTACTGCTGCTGCTGCTGCCATCACTTGTTGTGCCGCCGCTGGTGTGCGTGTTGAGCATAGCGGGGAATTGAACCAGTCGAATATTTTGATGAGAGCTGATGCGATGTAGGGGTAGCAGATGATGATGGTCAGTCCGATGGTAAGCAGAGGTGATGGTGCGAGTAATGGAAAAATCAACTTGTTAACGAGAAGGTAGCAGTATTTCTTCCAGCACACTGAAAGCCTGGCTGACTGTGTGTGACGGTGCGGAGTTAGTCAAAAATTGACGGGACTCGATTGCGATCATGATAATGAGCAGCTGCTTGTCACAGTGGGCACTCGGCTCTCAACTTGCCAGAAGTATATTGCATCGTGGTGTTGAAAACCATCAACACGGTGTGCGACTGATGTGAATGACGTTTGACCTGACGTGTCAGAACCTGTCGTTCGATGCACCAACCATGCCCTCATATAAGCCGCAGCAAATAATTCACTCTCCCATCTCTGTCATTAAGTACATTGCACCGACGGCTGACAGACTATAGCCGAAGCGAACTTGCAGGCAGATTTGGTCCTTCCTTCGATTTGTTTGTACTTCGAGTCTGTACTTCCACCCAACATGAATACAAGCATCAAACGACAAGAGGGAGAGCGCGAACAGAGAGCGTGAACATAGCCAATTAAAGTCGGACCCAACAGTGATCACGCAAGTCGCGGCAAGATGGAATCGGAATCGGGTGGCGCTAAAAAGTAGTAGCAGCTTTCTTTTCTTCCCATACTGAGTCAATCGCAGTAGCACTCGTGGTCATTATGGCACTCCTCGTAGTGGCAACATTTGTCGATGCATCGTCATCAAGATTATCTTCAAAGCTTCAACTTTGTTCGAAGGTCTCATCTCTCATCAGCAAGAGCTGTTCACTTCGATTGCATGACTACCGACTGATATTTTCTCGAATTATATCATATGCATGCACTCAATACAATGAACAGATGAACCAGGTTCTGTGAGTTCATAAAATTTCGTGCCATTGAAAGTGTCGTGAAGGGGACTCAGTGGAGTGTGTGTGAGAGAGAGAGAGAGAGAGAGCAGTGAGCAGTGAGCAACGAAACACTCACGAAAGTACCAGACAAGATGTCCCCAGACATAATTCTTACCTGTAAGCGTATCCGGCGCTCCAATATCCACTGATCTTGTTAATGTCGGACAGTTCAAGCAAGGTCGAAGCAATTCAATAACACATCCACTGACCACAGCACCAGATCAAATAAGATTAATTTGAAACTGCCTAGGCTTCCACGTTCCGTCTGGTGGATTGAAAATTGTTTCGATTAAGATTTCTCACTATCATTGCATGCTTGCTTCTTTCGCCTCTGCTGTCTGCATTGCTGTTGATTCATCAATGTTTTCGAGGAAGAGGACAGACCAACATGAGTTCGCCTAAAAGAGATGAGAGATCGTAGAAACACAGTTCGATCAGCAATCAATCGCGTCAAATTCGTCTTCGCAACGACAGACGTCAGTTTCGCTCAAGTCATATTGTGCTGTCGGGGTACAGACACGGTGGTGTGTACCACTGATACGTCAACAGATTGCGACTGTTGCTGAAGTCAATGCTCCGCAAACCCTCTCAACATTCGCTCCCAGTGCACCAGCAGCATCCGAATTCAACTGCTGCATTCCTTGCACCTCGCACCTCAACTTACATAGCGACACTCACACACCACCATCTCGAGCGACACAATCATCACCAGCACCAACAGCAACACACGAATGGAGCAGAGAGAAACAATAACTCGAGACAATCATCACAACACCAGCGACGAAGAAGAGTTGAGGAAGAGGACGATGAAGATGCAGAGGTAGAGGAAGAGAATCTACAAAGAGATTCGGAACCGATTGTAATCGAAGAGGAAGTTGATATCATTCCGACACCACGCACAGCAGATGCGAGTTCGATCACGAATCGTACAAATACAACGAATCACAAACAAGCTTATCCACATCAACAACCACAGCGAACTCCATCAATTGCAGGATCAGTAAAATCAGCATCATCTTCAGCAGTCGTACCATCACGACTCACGCAACCGAAATTCTTTTACAAGACGACATTACCTCAACATACCGCGGCTTCTGCTGATTCTGCTACAGCTACAGTTACAGCGGCATCCACCTCAGTCGTCTCATCATCTCCTTCTGTTGTTGCTGCCGCTCAACCACCTCACCGTTCCAATTCACGCACAAGCATGCAATCTGCACCTGTCTTCTCCAATCCTCCATCATCCTCCTCATTGATTGCTCCAGCAGCAACACCAGCATTAACTGCAGACGAAGAGATGAATAAACTCGATGCGAGATTGAGATTCTTGAGAGCTGCAGCTTCCTCCTCTGCTTCTACTTATCAACAGAGCAAACATCCTGTTCCTGCTACCACAACCAATACGACAGCAGCTGCACTACCTTTAGGATCAGCATCGGTGAAGAGTGAAATCACGCCATATCGTCCTGTAGTGAGAAAGAGATCTGCACCTCCTCCTTCGACACAAGCTGAGCAACAGCAGCAACATCCTCCAATCACACCAATTGCTTTCCTCCAGCAAACAGGCACCACAGCTTCATCATCTGCTGCTGCACCTGTTGTTCGTCCATCACGTCGTGTTTCCTCAGGTGCATCATCAGCACAGAAACAGCAAGATACCACTCGTACTGTCGCGAGTGCATGGAGCGATATTGGTCCCACCACGAGAAAACCGTTTGTATCGAGTCAAGTGAATGTGCCGGTGGCAGTTTCGACAAAAGTAGCACCAACAACAGCAAAGCAGGAAGTAAGACACACACGCTCGTCAGTAAGTAGTTCAGCGCCTTCTGCTACAGTCACACCCATCTCACATCTTCCCACCTCAACTGCAACCGCCGTTCCATCACCCTCCATCCACACTCAAACCAACTCCCCTCTCCCTCCACCCACGAATTCTTATGCCGCAGTCGCAGCACGTAAGCCAGTGTCAATCAAGAAAAAGAAAATACCTGTACTCAGTGCACTTGAGATCACGCAGAAGTGGAATATTGGTGGTGGTGGGAAAGGACTGGAGGCGAATGCTGAACAAGATGAGAAGCAACAGCATAATATCTCGCAACCTCATGCTGAGATAATTACACCTGTGGCGGAAATTCTAGTCAAATCAAGACCAAAACTCAAATCCAAGAAGAAAAAGAAGAAGGTTCAGATCTTATCCACTACAACCGCATTGCCATCACCTCCTATGCCTCCTGCAGTAGTATCCATGCCTCTCATGAAAGGCGAAGAGCATGGTCGTGTGATTGTTTCTGATCCAACACTGTTTGCAGATGATTCTTCGACTTCGATCGTCCATCCTTCTTCCTTCATCCCTACTACCACCAACAATATGAATGGCAACAACCAGCAAGCGAAATTCATCCCAGTTCGTCGTGCACATGCTGCACCATTCTCATCTGAACTTGATATTGATGAGGAGATTGAGGAAGAGATTGAGGCTGAGTTGAGAGAGGTCGGACAGAAGATGAGTAATGAAAAGAATGGAGCAGGAGGCAGCGTATATCCGATCTACCAACAGTATCATCAGCAGCAGCCACAGCAGCCGTTCATTCATCCTCAATCCGTCCAACAGCAGCCTTCACTCGACTTCTTCCATCCTCCCCCTCCGGTGCCGATGAACCCGCATTTCCTCGATGTCACGAATATGCGACCGAGTAACTCTTCTGTCACAACAGCTTCTCCGATCTCACCTCGACACCAACAGCAGCCGCATCATCCGATACATGCACAGTACACGCGACCTACTATTATCGTTGGAGTACCTCCTCTGCAACCGCCAATGGATCCATTACTGCAGATGAAATCGAAACATCACTTTTCATCCACACTCGAACAATCGTATGACACACTGAATGAGGTCTCACTCCTTGCATCGCTCGATCGTCTCGATGCTCGACTCCATGCTGTCACGAGTGTACCAGTTCAAGCGCAGCAAAAGCCACAGCAAAAAACGATTTCGGTGAAGCGACTTCAGCCGCAGACAGTACAGGTACAGTGAGTGAGTGAGTGAGTGCAAGCATGCGCTTCTTTCAATGCAAACAATATGTACTTGATCAAAAAAACACTCGCTTGCTTGCCATCAATCGCTCTAACACCAGCAACTACAATGAACAGCCTGCTAACAAGCAACATTTCCGTGGATTTGCTGTTCTGAATCTGGTGCAACAGAAACCTATCAAAATAGAAGAAAAGGTCACAAGATTGTATGCAAAAGTAAAACAAGCAACAGCAGCGCTCAACCAATCGCGATATGAATTAGAACTCAGTTCTTGGTTTGCTTCTGAGTAAAGCAAAGTACGAAGCGACGCGCCATCCACATCCAATGAGAAAGATGAGACCAATATCGATACTGAGATTATCTGAATTATATCCAGTCGCATCCAGGACATGTTCAATACGTCCATCACCACCTTGATGTGTCAGATTTAGAATAATGAATGATTCGGCTGCCCAACGATTGTAAGATAAGTACCAGAAGACACGTAAGATATTCCAATTCTTTACTACATCGAGTGAAGGTGACAGACCAGCTGTAACACTAAAACATACAGCACATACGACACCAATAGCTGGTGCGAGATTGAATGGGATGACAAGTGAGATGAAATAGGAGACACCTTGTGCTGCGTAGAAGGTCATTCCAACTGCGAGCACCCAATAGCCGAATCCACCACGCGGTGCTGCCATGAGGAAGTTGATCGAGATGAAGATTGATACCATACGAAAGAGGTGGATAATATCATACACAATCTTACTCATAAAATATGCAGTGTTGTTCTGTCCAGCTATACGATCACGAAAGAATACGGACTTTGCACGACCGAATGTATTCACACCGTATGTCATCGCACCAACTGCAATAATCATTGTGAAGAAGAACGGTGAATTCGCAAAGAAATTGAATGTCAGATGATCATGACACCTATCTTCGATCATACCAATACAAGTACGTGAGACTGATTCTGGTAAAGCATTGAAGAATGTATCAGTCCCAACAGCATTCACACCGAGTGCAGCAGCTGGAATGATCTGGAGTAAGGAATCGATGGCGATGAATTTCGCGTTACGACAATCGACGAGGATGTTGCGATAGAGAAGTTGACAGAATTGTGTCCAGACTGAAGCACTACCGTTTGGTGTGATTGTAGTGGATGATGTGTAGGTCTTCAAGCCTCTATTACCTGTCTCCTTTGGCGTGATGGAATCAGGAGCGAGTTTGTGGGATGATTGACTCATCGAGCCTTGATGTGATGATGGTGCAGCAGGACCATCGAGTTTCTCCTCATCCACCACTGCAAGCAGATTCGATCTACTTCCACCAGAGCCATTCAACTCAGGTTGTGTCTCACTATGTACTTCAACCACATCATCATAATGAATCCTCACAGCAGTCGCAGTTGCATCACCTTTCTTCCCAAGTGCTTTTCCTTCCTTCCCAGCTTTCATCACCATGCCTTCATAACCGAGTGATTTGAACGAGGTGAGGAAGTCATCTTCTGAAATGGTATCCAAATAGAAATCAGCTGGATTCGTATTTGCAGGTGGGACATAACCCATTGCCGCAAAATAATCTCTAATATTCGCTACCGGTCCGAAATAGATCACAATACCACCTTTACCTAATAACAATACATCTTGGAATTTGCTGAAGATCTCCCAACGTGGTTGATGGATAACACAACAAACGACGCGAGATTGCTGTGCGATTGAGAGAAGACCGTCGCACACTTGTTGTGCTGCAGCGGAATCTAATCCGGAGGTTGGCTCATCTAAGAAGAGGATTAATGGATCAGCTACAAGTTCCATTGCGATTGAGACACGTTTCTTCTGTCCTCCCGAAATACCACGATTCATATCATCACCAACAACCGAATCTGCAATTTCTGTAATTCCAAGTAATTCCATCACAGCCTCAATACGTTGCAACTTGATTTCTTTCGTCATCGTACCTGGAAGTCGCATATACGCTGAATGTGAGATCAAGTCACGGACAGTGAGCATCTCGAGCATGATATCAGCTTGTGGAACATAACCAACGATATTCATTTTGATCACTTCTTCGACGGTGTGTTGATGATTGATCAGAATCTTACCACTACTGATTGGAATTTTGTTAAGTAAGGCATTGAGAAATGTAGTTTTTCCTGACCCAGATGGACCCATGACAGCAGTCAAACGACCACCACGTACTGTGCCTGTGATATTGTTGAGGATAGTCTTCATTCCAGGTTGCACACCATTCGAAGGTGCTAATGTATCCGGATTGGAATCTCTGACACTCACACTAACATCTTGAAAGTTGAGATTCAGTTTTGGCTGTAAATGTGACTCGAAGGCACGCATCACTTTCATTTGAACGGTGGTGTGTTGTGCGGGGGTGACACTTGCATCTGCTGCTTGTTGTGCAACATGATTCTCCTTAATCATGGCAACACGTTTGTTGATGCGATGATGCCAATAGTGATAGAGAACTGCGAGACCAGCGATGACACCGAGAAGTACGATCAAAGGGGTGATAAACCATTGTTTATAACTTCCTGCTGGACAGATTGCACCAGCGAGACATTCTAAGAGTGAAGAAAAATGAGCGAGCAAAAGAGTCAGTGAGTATTTGCTGATCACAATCACATATCAGATGATATCTCGCAACTGACTCTCTGGTCTCCATGATGCACGATGACACCATGATCCTTTCGGACATTTATATCTTTCAGTTGGTGATGGACAGTATGATCCAGATGGACATTCTAAGAAGGAGTCAGCAACACCATCACCGCGATTACAAGTGAAACCAGCGAATGCACGACCATCATCGTCACCAACACAATCGATTTGTTGCTTCAGGTATGGATCGAGTTCCTGTACAGAAAAAAGAGAAGTGATTAAATAAGAGCATGAGTGATCATGTAGGCACTGACATCAAGCGCACTCAGGAGCGAGTTCATGGCGACAAGACGCAGTGCGGAGTGTGACTTACTTGTCCGACACAATCAAACCCGACAGGGCATGATGGTTCAGCGATGCTCATAAATTGTGCAGTGCTCAGGCGAGTGAGTGTGGAGATGATGGTGAGATTGATGAGGAGGTGAGCGAGAGGGAGATGGATGCGTGGCATGATTGTCAAATGACGGCGGCGGGTGAATAACTGGATTTGGGTTGCGTGAGAGGAGAGAAGGCTAGATGGATGTTGTGAGCAAGGTAGGCACCAACGCAGGTTGTACGAGTGTGTGGCGATGCATCTCAGCGACAGTAAGCAAGCATCAGAGGCCAAAGGCAAATTGATTATTGGACAAGAATCACACGATCGTCACGCTCAACTCAGCTGTCCTTCACGTTTCGATCGGATCATCAGCGATGGGTATATTAGTGACGGAATTACTTCTAGAAGGTGGAACATAGCATATAAATCGAATAGCAGTTGAGAAATGCAGAGAAACACCTGATTATCATAGTGAACGAGCATCCGCAAGCAAGAGATGTCGAACTTTAACATGTCGACATGTTGGACTGATCGTGCAAGGGCGTCGCCGATGGTTGTGATCGTGATTTAAATCACATGTGTGCATATGGTAGAGCAACGCATTGTTGTACTACTGCGCATTTGCGAGCCCTCACTTGCGACGCTGCAAGGCGCAAGATCGAGAAAGAATCTTTCTCCTTTTTAAATATTGGCTGTATGTTGTGTTGCAAGCTTGCAACTGCACAGCGGTGCACTGTCGGCCCATCATCATGCGCATTGACAACGATGAGAGTGTCCACGTGTGACTACCTCTCTCGTGAATGCAGATGTAATTCCCCAGTGCAACGCAGGTGGTGTTGTGATGTCGTGGCTGTTGTTGTTGGATGCTAGTCATCACGTTCATTTTCCTTAAATGCATCCGATGCCTTCACTCGATTGCGCCTCTTCTCTAACTTTTTCCTTCCCTTTCTCGTCATTGGAATAAGGAATGCGACTAATACAATCGCAATTGCTGCTCCTGCTGCACCAAGAATAAATGCTGATCGAAAGCATTTTGCACCAATACAAGTATTACTACCTGCAGGTGTTTGTGCATCATAGAATTTTCCAGCAAGTGTGTTGAAGAGTAAACCACCAAAACCACCAACTGTACCAATCCAACCAACATTCATTGAGAAATTCTTTGCACCATAGAAATCACTGTTGAGAGGATGTGTGAGAGAAGAGAGAGAGAGGGAAGAAAACAAAGACTGTGGTGAGCTTTTGCATTTTTCATTTTTCATTTTCTCGCACGCATATCATATCATATATACAGCTCACACACACTCACACACACACACACACAGTACGGCTCCCCTCCTCCTCCTCCCCTGATGATACTAACGTAATCAACACCGGCATAATACACCACATTGCACCATACGCAATACCACATCCAATCACACTAAATAGTACACCATCTTTTGTTGTAATTGCAAAAGCATTGATGAAATGTGTGAGTGTCATTAAGGAAGCAGAGAAGAGAAGAAAGAATCCTTTTCGAATTGGAACATAATCACTAATACTCATCAATATTCGACCTAAACCATTCGCGAATGATAATGCAAAGATAAGGAATGTTGTGTAATCATTATCAGCTTCACCATTATTTAAGGATTTTACAACGTGTCCTGCATTGTTGATCATCAGTAATCCAGAACCAGCTATCAAGAAAAAGACTGCCATTAACAAATAGAAAGATGGTTGAAATATCAAGAACCATAATGCACCAAATACATTTCCTGCTAATCCACCACCAAATATTCTTGCTTGTACAGCTTCTTGTGCCTGTTCTGTAGCACGACCACGTGCAATATCTTCATCTTGAATGTTACCATCTGCATCGTCATCATCATCATCATCAGCACTTGGAATCACTGTATGACTCGCAACTTCACCGAAGATTGCATTCGAAGATGTACGTGGACGACCGTGGGAGGAGGAACCAGAAGTAGAACCAAGGTATTGCTCACGCTCGACATCATCATGATCAGCATCGTAGATTGCATGGTTAGTTTCGTCAGAGGAGGTATGGATGACAAAGGAATTGGATTTACTACTACTCTGTTTCGCATTGGTCAAACCATGGTTACTACGTCCTGATGCACTACGATTCACAGTCAGTGTATTCGTATCTTGTTCATCCAATAATAAACCTGTATTCATCTGATCATTCACACTCGTCGTCGACCATGGTATGCTCGGATCGAGTGTACGTGCAAATAATGCCGTTAAGATAGCAGCGGTACATGTACAAAACATTAAGAATAAGATCAGATTTCCGACATTCGAATCAAGTGGGCCATTGTAGACGACAGTATAGAAGGAGGCCGATAATCCGTAAAGTGTGGATAGGCAAGCAACAACAGTACCACGACGATTTTCTGGCCAATTTTTCATGTTGACTGTTAATAATAGTGTATATAATGTACCTGATCCAAATCCACTCATTCCGAACAGAAATCCAAGTGCACCTGGATTACGAGCTGGTGTGAATCCTGACACACCTTTAATCGCTAAGGCCATTGGTAGTAGACCAACAACACCTCCCATGAGACATACAAGCGCCACCCAGAATTCATTGAATACGAAGATGAGTACACCTGTCACAGGACCAAAATACCCAACGACGTTACTGATTGTTCCCACTAATTCAATATCACTTTGTGTTGCATTCAATTCGGTTTTTAAGTGTGGCGACCATGCAGAGATCGAGTATTGACTGCCACATGTGAGTGTACAGATCATCGAAATGAGGAATACGAATAGTGCATGATGTTTCCGCTGCAAGTTGAGACCACCGAGGAGATTGAATGACATGTTGTGGGTTGTGCTTTTACTTTTTACAGGGAGAGCGAACTGTAGAAGAGGAGGATGGGTGGTCGATGCCGCAGCCGAACCGAACCGAAAAAATAACCGGTTGGTCGAGTGCGCTATGATCGACTGTGAGCGGTGATGTGTAGGGAGAGAAGCACGGGACGGAGGAGAGGAGACGACAAGAGCGAACACAATACAAGAGTGAGCTACGCAGACCAACAGCGTGGATGGGACAGTAGCATTGGTGAGTGCGTCAAGTGCGCAACACTACCCCGAATTAATACTCACGCGACAACTAAATATTGACGAACCAACTAACGACCTTGATACGCTTTGCTTGGCAGCGCTGACTTTTGTTCCCTGACTCGCGCTGCGTGTATTCGCGACACCCTCCTTGGTTGTACCTGCGTTAGCTGCATGAGAAAAAGCGCTTGCAATAAGCTAATAAATTGCAAGCGACTCAGTAGTGTTAACACTACATATCATCATGATGCTCATATCCCTCGGGCGAAACAAAAACACTCCTTTTCAAAAGCTTGTTTTGTGCGTTCTTTCGCAGTTTACGAGGTGTGAACAACGCGCGTTGATTTTGACGAAAATGTTGCTGCAGCTGATGAGTGGACTGAGTGTGAGCGAGAATAATTGAAGACGATATGCAGCGAGAGAGGAAAGTTGATTTCGATCGTGTTTTAAAGGTTTGTTTGCGCACCTTGCAGATCAGCGAAGTATGGATGTCTCATCGCTTCCTTTGCTGTAATACGTTTCAGTGGATCCGATTGCAACATCTTCTCAATCAGATCCAGTCCAGTCTTACTCAGTCTCGGCAAGAGACCTTTCAGCTTCTTACCCTCATAACGAGGATATGTCTCAACATTCTTGTACTCTGGCAAATCAACCATTGCAGGCCATTCACTTCGTGTTGGCGTACCCATGATCTTGAAGATCTTGAGAAGTTGATCTTGATCGGAGGAACCACAGAAAAGTGGACGACCTGTGACCATCTCAGCAAAGATGCAACCGACTGGAATGGGAATCAAACAGGCAGAAAAGTGAGCTCTCGAGATGGTTTTTCATTCTCTCCCTTCTCTCTCGTTCGTCCTCTTCTCACCTCCCCAGATATCAACTGGCGTTGAGTATTTTGTGCTTCCCATCAAGACATCAGGCGGACGATACCACAATGTAACAACTTCGTGTGTATACTTCTTTACAGGGATACCAAATCCACGCGCTAAACCAAAATCAGCAAGTTTCAGCTCACCTTCCATGTTGATGAGAAGATTTTGTGGCTTCAGATCACGATGTAACACACGGTGTTTGTGACAATATGCAATGCCCTGAAGTAATTGAAACAAGAATGATTTGATCGTGTAATCATCAATTCCTTTCTCACCACATGCATCGAGGTAGTTCTTCAAATCTTGATCTAAATATTCGAATACAAGTGTGAGTGAAGTCTCTGTATGAATGACCTCAATCAATTGTACGATATTCGGATGTTGCAATTGTTTCAGGATTGAAATCTCGCGTACTGCTGTGGATGGTGTTCCTTCATCTTCGCTTTCGAGGCGAATCTTTTTAAGAGCTACTAATTGATTCGTTTGTTTCTCACGGGCTTTATATACAAGACCGTATGTACCCTCACCGATCTTTTCGAGTTTCGCGTACTTGTTCAGACGCTTATCTGGTGGTGATGAAGGACGAGGAATTTGGGAAGCAGAAGAGGCGGAGGAGGAGACAGTGGAGGAGGTATCCATGGCGGTTGACATGGCGGAGGAGGTGAGGTAAGTGAGGAGAAAAACAGGCGGAGAATCAATCCGATATCGGACTGCAGAGAAAAAGAATCTGCAGTGTTCGGTTGAGAGAGAAACCTGTCGCTGCTAATGAAGGTGGTGTACGAATGGTAGAGGAACAGACGTCGACACCAATAACGCCAGAGGCTGCAAGATAGCAAACAGAGGATGCAAATTTAAAGACAGCGACTAACCGACAAAGTGCGCTCAGTCAACCGAAATCTCGTTGCATGGAATACAGCGCAGATCGTGCATGCGGATGGTTTATTAAATCATATAGTAGTGAGTCGTTCATCAATCATTGTGAATTTGCTCACAGTCATGATTCGCCTCGTCACCTTCATCCTCCTGCTTCAACTCGCATCAACCTCAACCTCATCATCAAATACTCTCACACATCGTACACTACATCACTTTGAGCCAACTCGTGCGAGTGCGCCACTACATCGACATGAAACTCTACAGCAGCAACAAGCGCAGGCACAACATCCTATTCTCAATCGCCCACCGTCATTCCTTCTATCCTCATCACATGCGACAGTAACACGATTGCATCATGCACATCGCATCTCAGCAGCGACAGTTGAGACGCTCACATTCACACATACTTTTGATGCAAATAAGAAGCAAAAAGAGAATGCACTTCTCCTCTCCGTGCCAAACTCGATCGACTTCTCATCTAGCAACTCTGCTACTCGTAGGATCGGTGAGTGGATGTCACATCCACAGTTGCATCGTCTCGTGTCACTCAAATGTGGTGTTGCGATTGTGCCGTATTGTGATGAGAGTGAGGAAGCGGAGGAAAACGAAGAGGATGAGAATACGAAGTTGGATGAAATCGATTGGATGAATGCACGTTTCGATCGACCATGCATGATTCCGTTTGTTCGAATTGAGAATGACACGATTCATCAAGATGATGCTACGTCACTGACTCGAATTACTGGCGTCAGTATGCTACTCTTCCTACCTCACGCTGCTGCATCATCCTCCTCACACCCCTCACCGCATCATCACTCCATACATACTTCTCACGTCGGACTTCTAGCTGCACGCTCGACTGACTACCGGAATCGTAAGTGCAGCATGACACTCGACAATGATTTTGTGCTTGATCATCCTGAAGAGCAGCATTTACAGTGGATTGATGCTGATGTTGGAGTGGAACAACAACAACCAGAAGACTTCCCTCCTCGCACTTTTCATGATTTCACTCCATCTCGACGTACTCATAACACATCACAACAGCAGCAACAGCCATCTCATGATTATTCAATCTGGAGTCATGCTAGTGCATCATCTGTACTCACACAGGTCTATCATGATTTTCAAGTCAATCTGGTGAAGAGAGGGATGACTAGGAAGCAGAGGAAAGGAGGACAGAAGGCTGATGACGATAAGACGATGGATCGTGATGAGTCAATGCCACTCGAAGACGATCCAACCTCCAATTCCACAATCTTCCTCGATCTTGACACCACTTTCTCCTCTTCAGCCAAAACAAGCGCACTCTCTCGTTTCCATCTCGAAGAACTAGCTGAAACAAATACAATCTATCGTCTAATGAATGACTTACAATCCGCTACCCATTCCGGAGCATCAGCAACAATCGTCTGGGAGTTAGTTCTACGTCCTGCATTAAATATCTTGCGAAAAACTCTGTTGAAATCTTTTCGCACGGAGATGTCAACCAAGTTGATTAAAGGTCTAGCAAAGCTCACGAAAGGTGCTGTGAAGATGGGTGGCCCTCCGTCAGATGATTCGAAATATACAAAACCTCCAGTATGGACTGTTGAGGATCCAGAGAAACTGTGGAAGAGCACACCAGCGGAGATGCCATCACCCGTGGTGAAGAAAGCACAGCAGGGTTCGGATTTTGGCGTTGTGTATGCTGAAGATGGTGGTGCAAAATCGTTACTTGAAGTCACAAACCGCGCCTTCCTCTCCAGTGAACACACAGTCGGTGTCAGAGGAATCGTCGATCCCTTGTTAAAGTTTCTCACCCCTGTCTTACACAATACCGTGACTCAATCTGTGCATGATATGACTGAGAAGGGCTTGACGAAGAGTATTGATCTGTATACATTGGAACCGATGAAGAAACAACTCTTTACTGTTATACATAAAGATAGTGTGAAGATGTTATCGAAACAGTTGATTGAACAAGTGACGAAACATGTATCAGAACATCTAATCAAGACACTGCCGAATCCACTTACTGTACTTTCAACACAAGCTATTCATAAAGCTTTAGTACGTCCATTGACTTATACACTCTCTTCTTCACTCACATATTCACTGACTCGATCACCACAACAAGATGAAGAATGTGCTCAGTGTACGAGTGATTCACTCTCCTGTTCTGCATGTTATGTCACGAAATCGAATGATCATTATGTTGTGTATTATACGAATTATTATACGAGATATTTTGAGGAGTATTATACTTTCTATTATACGGAATATTATGCGAAATTGTTTGCGATGGATCAGGTGAAGAGGATGGAAGTAGAGGAAGAAGGTGGGAAGAAGTAAACCGGCTGCTGTTTGTCCTGCTGTTCTGCCTTCATAAGATTGTTACTCCTTTTCGAATATTAATGTTTCAAGTACAATTTGCATATTGCAAGTGCGCATGAATCGAATTCTATGATGAGCAACAAACGACGCGATTGTGCTCTGCATTGACTTCACCATTGTTGATGTATGTGAGAAAGAGGAACAATAACTCATTTCATTCATTGCACAATTGAAGAGAAGTGAGTAGTCAAACAATGGAAGTTGGAGATAGAAAGAAGAAGACAAAGAGAAAGAGAAACTTGAAGAGAGATGCACTCGAATGAACAGAATGTGACAGTATCAGAAAAATCTCGGTGCGAGAAATTAATTCGATTCGATTCGATGTGAACAGAGTCGATAAGAGAAGGAAAGGAGAGTAGTATTATGATATATATGCACTGCATCATCAAATGTTGACATGATCGATTCGATGATGAGCATAATGATCATCCGATCTCGATTCAGTTCGATTGTGGTATTGAGAGTGCAGCCTCATAGATAGTACTTCTTCAGAATCAAATGAAAGAGCGAGAATGAAGAGAGAAAAGGAAACAATAGATCATCCAGCAACTCAAGTTCGAATGCGCAACGAGTTAAGAAGGAAGGTGCGGTGGTGTGGTGAAGACTGATGCTGACGAAGGAGATTAACAAAAGTAAGGATCGAAATTGCTGATGATTAATCACAACCACAGTTCTGTGCCACACATTGTTGATACTGAGTCTGACAACCATCCTGACATGATTGCATTTCACAACCAGCAGAGCAAGTTGTGAAGAATGAATTACAACCTAGTTGACATTGTGTAGTACAACCTGAATTGCCGCCTGGTGGTTGAACTGGTGGACCTGGTGGACCTGATGGCGGTGATACCGGACATGCAGGACAGTAAGCGAGACATTGTGCCTGTTGATTACCACACTCAGTTGGACAACTGTCACCACCACAATATGTCATACAGTTGGAGAAAGTGCTCTCACATTGTTGAGTACATGCATTACATGGTGTTGGTGTTGGTACATCAGGCGATGGTACGGTAACATCACGAGCTGCACCAGGACAACAAAGCATATTATCTCCAGAGCCCGAACATGTCTGACCAGATGAACATTCCCAACATGCTGAAACCTCCCAGCATACCGCCTTCGATGAGGCGATGGAATATTCGTTCTTTGGTTCAGCTGCTTTCAAATCAATTGACGATGGTGATGTCATTGACTCACCCGTACGATCACCAGGACAGCACAGCATATTATCACCTGAACCAGAGCATGTCTCACCACTTGTACATTCCCAACATGCTGATACCTCCCAACATACATCCTTTGATGGTGTACGACGACGATGATGATCAGCAGCAGGACGAGAAGTGACAGTGGAGGATGGTGACGAATGTTGATTCTTTGATGCTGTTGTCACTTTGAATGTTGATTTGACTGATGCTGATGCAACTGTACGAGCTTGCTTCATAGTGAGTGATGGATCAGTACAACATAAGGTAGTACCGTAACAATAATCATCACAGAGACCACATGACAGAACGGACCAACATGAATTCGATACCTGATGTCATATGAGATGAGAGGTAGGATGTAGAAGTGAGGAGGAAGGAGGTAGAAGGGAGGAAGGAGGAGGGAGGTGGGAGGTGGGAGGAGCATGTGGATGGAGAAAGAAAGGAGTAAGAAAAGGAGAGTGAGTAGTCAGCAGCAGCAGCAGCAGCAGTCAGGATCAGCAGTCAGCAGCCAGCAGTCAGTCATGATGCAAGTTGTCGGAACGATGATCGATCATGTTCATTCGTTGTTGTTGTTGTTGTCATTATCACTCAGCGGCTTACTCCTTGCCGTTTCTAAGTGCTGTGCTACGATGAGTTGTGAATGTGACAGTGACTATGACTATTGTGATTGTGATTGTGATTGTGTGATTGTGACTAACCTTCGAGCGGAGGAGTTGAAGCTTCGTCGATGATGATAATGATGACGATGTTGATGATGATGCTTCGACAGACACTGCAACAGTGACAACTGCAAGGAGTGTCACTATGAGTAGGACTGAGAGTGTGTGAGACTTCATTGTTGAGTTGATTTGATGATGGTCCTCCTGTTGTTGTTGTTGTTGTTGTTGTTGCTGCTGCTCTTCAACTTCCTATGAAATGTGATGAGCGACAAGTCAACAAGTTGCACTTCATATAGTTGTTTGAATCGGTTCGATCTTCGGCAATGCGATGTCATCGAGAGTCGTCGCTTGTTTGTTTCCGTTGTGAGAGTTTGCTTGCCCGAACTTCGGAATCGGACCGTGATCGGCGATCGTAATCACAATGTCAATATATCATCGGAATCGTTACACATGGCAACAAAGTCTGTCTTCATGTACACGGCATTGTTGTTCATTTGGTCATTTTGATATTCATGTCATGAAAGAGGAGTGTTGCACTGCACTTGCCTTGAAAAGTGAATGACAGGCTGAATTGTTTACAAACTTGTACTCACCATCTGACAGTGCATAGATGCACTCGATGTGTGAATGTTTTGTCATGATCTCATCTCATTCATAGTATCCAGTTGCGGTAGCGTGTCGTACGACGTATCTGCATGTGCGAAAATCTTACGTCAGACGTCAGGTCAAACGTCATGATGTATTGCACTTCATAATTGTCTTCTGCAACTATGCAGAAGACTGTCTTCTCGCTCGAATATTGCATGATACATATACACTTCCTCTTGAAACGATCTGCATGGCAGTTGTCTAAGCCCTGCGACGAGGTTGTCGTTGGTCGGTTGGGGTGTCGAAGTTTGACGATTGTCACACGCTGAAGAGGATGTTGCTGAACCTGTGTGAGTCACACGACACTGCTGTCACTTGGTCATTGTATTCATGTCACGAAAAGACAGCGTATCGATATCTTCCGACGTGGTCTCTCACATCACTGTGAATCACACAATTATGTGATTTTGTTCACCAGTTCTCCCATCAAGGCCTTGTCACCATCAACACACATTTCCAGCAGCAGTATCAACATCAATTGCAAGTATCATTCCTGAAATGACGCTGCGGATTCCCCTCCTGCTCACGTTGGCTGTGATGTTCCTACTCGTTGTTGCGATGACCTCTAGCACAGTTGAAGGTCGACCTCTATCATCGAAGCTTCAACCCCGGGCCCAGGTAAGTGAAATACAAACGCAACATGACGCAGACCATCTAGAGATAGACCGAGTCAGACTCACGGTCACCTCAACTCAAGCGTCAGGCCTGATGTGGTTTAAGACTCCCTCCATGTCACTCACTACTTCTTCTATCTGGTTACCTCCTTCTCTCTCTCTCTCTCTCTCTCTCTCTCTCTCTCTCTCTCTCTCTCTCTCTCTCTCTCTCTCTCTCTCTCTCTCTCTCTCTCTCTCTCTCTCTCTCTCTCTCTCTCTCTCTCTCTTTCTCTCTCACACACACACACACACACACACACACACACACACACACACACACACTCATAGGCAAACACATGCTGGTCGGTTGATTCGTGTGGTCTCTGTGATGATTATTGTTACGGTACTACCTTATGTTGTACTGATCCATCACTCACTATGAAGCAAGCTCGTACAGTTGCATCAGCATCAGTCAAATCAACATTCAAAGTGACAACAGCATCAAAGAATCAACATTCGTCACCATCCTCCACTGTCACTTCTCGTCCTGCTGCTGATCATCATCGTCGTCGTACACCATCAAAGGATGTATGTTGGGAGGTATCAGCATGTTGGGAATGTACAAGTGGTGAGACATGCTCTGGTTCAGGTGATAATATGCTGTGCTGTCCTGGTGATCGTACGGGTGAGTCAATGACATCACCATCGTCAATTGATTTGAAAGCAGCTGAACCAAAGAACGAATATTCCATCGCCTCATCGAAGGCGGTATGCTGGGAGGTTTCAGCATGTTGGGAATGTTCATCTGGTCAGACATGTTCGGGCTCTGGAGATAATATGCTTTGTTGTCCTGGTGCAGCTCGTGATGTTACCGTACCATCGCCTGATGTACCAACACCAACACCATGTAATGCATGTACTCAACAATGTGAGAGCACTTTCTCCAACTGTATGACATATTGTGGTGGTGACAGTTGTCCAACTGAGTGTGGTAATCAACAGGCACAATGTCTCGCTTACTGTCCTGCATGTCCGGTATCACCGCCATCAGGTCCACCAGGTCCACCAGTTCAACCACCAGGCGGCAATTCAGGTTGTACTACACAATGTCAACTAGGTTGTAATTCATTCTTCACAACTTGCTCTGCTGGTTGTGAAATGCAATCATGTCAGGATGGTTGTCAGACTCAGTATCAACAATGTGTGGCACAGAACTGTGGTTGTGATTAATCATCAGCAATTTCGATCCTTACTTTTGTTAATCTCCTTCGTCAGCATCAGTCTTCACCACACCACCGCACCTTCCTTCTTAACTCGTTGCGCATTCGAACTTGAGTTGCTGGATGATCTATTGTTTCCTTTTCTCTCTTCATTCTCGCTCTTTCATTTGATTCTGAAGAAGTACTATCTATGAGGCTGCACTCTCAATACCACAATCGAACTGAATCGAGATCGGATGATCATTATGCTCATCATCGAATCGATCATGTCAACATTTGATGATGCAGTGCATATATATCATAATACTACTCTCCTTTCCTTCTCTTATCGACTCTGTTCACATCGAATCGAATCGAATTAATTTCTCGCACCGAGATTTTTCTGATACTGTCACATTCTGTTCATTCGAGTGCATCTCTCTTCAAGTTTCTCTTTCTCTTTGTCTTCTTCTTTCTATCTCCAACTTCCATTGTTTGACTACTCACTTCTCTTCAATTGTGCAATGAATGAAATGAGTTATTGTTCCTCTTTCTCACATACATCAACAATGGTGAAGTCAATGCAGAGCACAATCGCGTCGTTTGTTGCTCATCATAGAATTCGATTCATGCGCACTTGCAATATGCAAATTGTACTTGAACATTCCAAGTGTAACAAGGGTATGATACTATGAAGGCAGAAATCTGAGGTTCTGTTTGATCTGGACTCAGGCTGCGACCTCTCTGCTTTACGAACAAGTGTGAATACTAGATAGAATGAAATAACTTGAATACGACGAGCAGTAATGAGATGGAAGGAGGATGAGTAATGAGAACCAAAGAGTGATGGGTCGGCGTGTCACGCAGCTGCTGCGCAGTTTCGAAACGCAGCACGAGCATTGCTTTACGACATCAGCATCATCAGCAGCAATAGCATGCAATAACATCTCAATAATACAAGCAGCTACAGTCGTCTATCTATTGTCATGGTCCACCTCAGCACCACCCTCCTCACCACTCATGCAACCAGTGTCCTACTCCTCGAACACAATCGCTACATGCGCGATCACAGGTCTGGTGGGTGCACTCCAATTATCGAATTTTATATACTCCTGTCGCATCATGCACGCATATCGAAGTAAACAACAACAGAAACAACTCGCAGCAACGCCCTCTTCTTCCGCTTCCTCCTCACCTCATTCTTATCCCTTCCTGATTCGTCTGCTCTTCCTACTCTCCAACATCTGTGCACTGATGTGTATTATGAATGCATTCTTTCCAATTCTGATGTTCGCGCATATGACAGAAGAATCAACTGCACCAGCCTCCTCCTCCTCCTCCTCTTCCGCCTCGTCGCCTACCGTGTATCACATCGATCCCTGGCGCGATACTAGTCTCGAGCACTTCCACATTAACGTTCGTCTCTGCGCAGTTGGAATGAAGCTGGGTGTATCATTTTACGTTTGGACCAAACTATTCAGCTATCTCTTCTTCTTCGTCAAACAACGAGCAGTACGTCCATTATCTTCACCGTCGAAACTCGAGAAGTTTACGCTGGGACTTACATTTAGTATGGTACTGTTCGCAATCCTAATTCTGATTGTGACAGAACCTGAGCCAAATGAACTCGATGGCACGTGTCAACTTTTGTTACCTATCTATACTATCGTATTCATGGCTTGTGCTGATGCGACGATCTCGATTCTGTATTTGTATCTGTTTATTAAACCATTGAGAGAGACAATTGTATTCAATAGAAGGATGACGAGAAAGGTTGATATTGGTGCTGGATGGAACACGACAGGAGCAACATCCTCACCAAGAACGATTCTGCCCCATGATCCCGCTGCTACCGTGCAGCCACTTTCTCCTGCAGCAACATCTACACACAATGGAGTGGTGCATGTTCTACTTGTAGCATCAGCGACACCAGCAACAACACCAGTCTTCTCCTCAACAACAACAACGCTGCATCCCAATACCGCACTCGAGGGTGTGATGCGTAAGAACACCTACGCCTGCCTCGTCACCATCATCATTTCTCTCATCATCCTCAGTCTCATGGTGTGGTCACATGTCACAAATGAGCCTTATTCACGTAAATGGGTTGTTGTTGGTGGCTCACTCGATATTTTTATCGCATGTCTAGCGCTGAGATATATCATGCACAAACCTTCTTCGTCGGTGGCGTGTTCATCTGGTCTGGCCACGACCGCATGTACCATGAAGAAGAACCAACTAGCACAAATACAACAGCATGAGAAAAATAAGTGTTGGGTCAGCAGTGTGCACGTGACACATGAGAAACACCCACAGCAGCAACAACCGCAGAGGATACCCTCGATGCCGGTGGATGGTGTAACAAATACGCTCGTCGGGCAACCTTTACTTCCTGATGGAGCCTGCAAGAGCGACATGGTGATGCAACTTGATACGATACATGCAGCAGCAGTAGCAGTTGTGAGTGAGTCACCAAGTTCGGATGTGCTGCTGAATGAAATTGTACCGATGCAAGATCCTGCTACAGTAGCTACCGCATTCGAAGAAGAAGAAGTTGTACCCCCACCACTGCAACCTGTCGTGCTAACTACTTCAATGAATGAAGATCGACACACGACGATCGATATTCATCGACGAGTGACCGAAGAGGCTGAACCAGAACATCAAGACGAATCGCATTCTTGAGTTTGTTGGCTTGGCTTAGATACCACTTTGGGGTTTTGCCAGCTTGTCAACGTTACAACGCGCTGTCATCTTCGTACAGTCTGGATATGAATTTGAAAAGTGTTGTCGCTTCGTACATGCGGAGGTAACAGTGAAATGCGCACAGTCAAAGCATAGAAATCTCAAAGCATTTTGCACTCGTCAGACAGCACCAGCCTATTTCCACATAGTCGCCACTCACACAATTATGAGTACGAACAACGAACGAGTAAAGAAGTCAACTGTTGCTGTAAGCGAATTCAACAACAACAACAGCCTCACTATCGCAACACCAACGAAGGCATCTCGATCAGTGAGTCAGCGTGCAGTCGATGAATCAATAACAACGATGCAATTGAAGAACACCAGCAACGGCAGCAGCGACACAGCACTCAACAGCAAGAATCTCACAGCCGCTGCAGCCTCCTCTCTACACGCCCTCTCATTCACCACGATTCGTACACACGCATCGTGTCTTACTGTTGCAGCGTGTACTTCCTCTGCATCATTACCACCGCCATCTCAACACGTTGCATCGAGAGTACATACACTCTACAAGCGACTTCGATCACATTCACATTCAAATCCTTCTCTCACACGTCTTCTCGAGTTGCACCTACCGATACAGGGTGGTGATGGTGTCATTGTGGTTGAGGATACATGGAGTACTAGCTTAAGTGATGTACGAGAAGAAGTCGGCTCCTCCCTTACTCTACTGCGATCACTCACCTCCTCACTCCTCTCTGCCGTTACGACACTCCGTCAGCTAGATATCTCACATCGTTTTCTTCATTTTGAAGATATTCGTTTAGATACGAGAGCAGAGTGGAAGTTGAGTGGAACGTTCAGGAGGAATATAGAATGGCATGGCGTGGACGGAAGCGAGGAGGAGGAAGTGAAGCTGGACCGATTCTTCCCTCATCCTGTATTCATGCCGCCTGAACTCCTCCTCGCTGGCCCTGCATGCCTCACATCGACACCATCCACCGCTGCTTCACACTCCCAGCAACATCTCTTCCTTCGTAGTGATGTCTACCAACTCGGTATTTTACTTCTCTCGCTAATTCGTGGCTCATATCCGATCGATGCTCAAAGTGCAGAAACAATTGCTGAGAGAGAACGATTGCGCAATCCGAATAAGGACTCTCCTCCTTCACCGTCTTCACCTGAGCCGTATCAAGTGGATTTCGGTGAAGTTCCTACTGTTGCTGAAGCTCCTTCTGAGAAACCAACTCTAACATCGTTCACACCTGAGAATATGGAGGAGCTGTGGAAGATTTACTTTGATTCGATGAGTGGAGGAGGAGAGAGGAAACATCCTGCGTGTCAAGTGTGTAGTCCGGAGACATGGCGTGAAGAGGTATCATCAAACGCAGTAACATCAGCAACCATCACGACACCGCAACTCTGTATGAAATGCTGGCTTAATGTTGATAATCTTGAGGTTACTTCCTCCTTACCAAATACTGTTGCTTCATCACTCTCCCTCCTCCATCCTTCCCTCACTTCCGCATCCATCACCACCCGTTCCATCCATACCAGCTTCCTCTCTCTCCTCCGGCATTTACTCCAGCGCGATCCTGTGTCTCGTGTCACTTCTGTAGAAGCAGAAAATCATGAATTCTTTCGCTTGACGGCCAAGTGGAGGAGAGGAGAGGAGAGAGAGAAGAATGTACAAAGAGTGTGGAGGAAGATTGAAGGGGGAATATCAACACAAATGAATCATCATGCACTTCGTCATGTCACTTCACTCAACTCGTTTCATACTCAGTTGAATCAGATCTCGCTGGATCCCTTTTATAGATGTTCGGGATTTAAGAGTGTACCAGTGGAACTTGATTCTACCGTGGCTCACTCAAATGGTGATGTGAATGGTCACTCGCTCCACTCACCACGTATCTGTCAACTCTGTCATCAGCCTCTCACCCCCTCACACCATCCCTCCTCCGCCACATCATGTCACTGTCTTCTCGAGTATGATGTCGATGAGGTATATCAAGTATGGAAAGCAACACGAACACCTGTGAATGTGGAGGAGTGGATGAAGGAACAGAAGAGAGAGATGGAGATGAGAAGCAGAGGCGGAGGAATTGAAGAGAATGACTCAAATCAACCTCCTCACGAATCGAGACAAAACACTCTCCCGCGTCTTCTAGTGCATCATCGTACACTCGAGCAACATTTCTTCGATGCTGGTTCTCCTCCTATTGCAACTCTTCCTGATGCAAAAGTATACGGTGAGCTCTTACCTGTACGACTCTCCTCGCCTCTATCAACTACATCTTCCTCCATCACCTCATCATCCTACTACCTCCCTCTCCTCCCTCTCTATCATATCATCAAGACGAGTATGTCAACACAACGGCAGAAAGAACTCGAGAAACTATGGAAAGAACTAGAGGTTGTTGATGCTGATTTGATGGCAGCAGGCGATGATGGAAGTGAAGAACAACAGTTGAAGGATCAGAAACGTGTCGTGAGGAACAAACCAACTGCCGTCGCTCCCCTTGTCGAACAATCCCCATCCTCCTCATCTTCACCCCTCCTCATCTCCATCTCCTCGTTCGTTCAACTGCAGAATCTCTTCAAGCTCTATCCAGCAACACGCGATGATATCATTGAATGTGTCACGAGGTTGGTGGAGACGTATATGAGCAATGATGATGGTCATACTAAGCAAGATAAATGGAAGGTTTATGCGTCTATTTCATCTTCAACACTGGATTCGCCTTATCCATCTTCCCTCCGCTCCGCAGTGTGGCCCTGTCTCCTCTCACTCAACTCCTCCGATTTCCTCTCCTATACGCTTGCTGTCGAATGCGGTGTCTCTTTATTAACTCCTCACTCAAGCGATGCTCAAATCTCAAAAGACATCACGCGGCTTATTGGATACACGAAAGCACAGCGTCGCGCTATTGAATCAATGATACGTGTCTACATACGGACGAGTGAAACGAATGTGTATTGGCAAGGCATGCATGAAGTGGCGGGGAAGGTATTTGATATATACTGCGAAGAAGATGATTCTGCTGCAAGCAATCTTTCCATTGCATACTCCGTCTTCACCGCCATCCTGTCGAAACTGTATCTTCGTGCACTCCATTCACACGATGCCTCTTCTCCCGCACTCCAGCATCAACTCTCTCATCTTACCCTCCTTCTGCACGCTGTCGATCCACAACTCCATTCCACACTCGTCGATAGTCTTGGTCTTGGTTTAGATATGATCTGCACGGCGTGGATGCTGACTGGATTCTCGCATGTGCTACCGAGTGCTGTGTGGAATCGCGTGTGGGATGCGCTATTGACGAGCGGCGCTGCAACGACATCCACTCCTTCCTCTACTTCCTTGACCGAATATCACACCTGGCTTCTCCTATCTGTCTCTGCACTTCGTATGTTTCGTGGTGTCATTCACTCCGCATCGCCATCTTCGGCGCACACCGTGTTGCGCACGATCACGCACTCGTTGCATACGCTGGATGTGCGAGAGTGGATGCGTATGGTTGCGTGGTGTCGGGAGAAAGTCGAGAGCGACATGTGGCTGCAGCTGACGATGTGAATTGAGAACAAAATGTTTCAAAAACATACATGAGCAAAATTCATTACATCCGCTAGTCTCCCTTTTTCGATCTCCTGTGGAGGTTCGTACGACAAAGACGATCCATGTACCAGAGCGATTTGCATCAAACAGATTAACGCGTGCCAATGAGCCTGCTCAAACGTTGCGAAGCGAATTCAAACAATCACTTTTATTCTGAATTTATATTCATTCCACTTTTGTACAATATTCGATCGCAATGCTTCGTGTTGAGCTCGCTGTGCTTTGTCGCACTTTCAATTAATCCGACGTATTCATCTTCTCCTCTGTCGCTACAATTCCCTTCGCTGCTTCCTGTGCAGCTTCGACTTCCCTCCATACCGCATGTACTTCATCCGTCCTGAATCTCTGCGTAATCGTCGTATCATGAATCGGTGTCGTAATGCCACGTTGATATTCAATCAAACCCGCCCATGCAATCATCGCACCATTATCAATCGCATATCTCTCATCAATCACTGCCACTTGTCCACCACGTTCTTTTGCCATGATAGCCATCATCTCTTGTAGCCTCACATTACATCCAACACCACCCACTATTAACACGTCACTCTTATTACAATGTGCCATCGCTCTTTCTGTTGTTTCTACGAGCATTGCGAATACGGTTTCTTGTAAGGAGAAGCATAAGTCTTCAGGAGTATGCTTCTTGGATTTCACGAGTTCTTCGATTTTCGTAAGGATGCCTGAGAAAGAGACATCCATTCCTTTTACAGTATAAGGTAGTTCAATCAACTTCCCTGTTGATTTCTTCGCCAGCTGTTCGATGTTATATCCTGGTGCTGGATCATTCGGTAAGTTGAGAAGTCGAGCAAAACGATCTAATGCATTCCCGACAGCGATATCAATTGTCTCACCGAAGATACGATAACGACCGAGTGAGTAGGCGATGACTTGACTGTTTCCACCACTGACGTAGAGCACGATTGGATCGCGTACACCTGTCACGCAACGTCCCATCTCGATGTGTGCTATACAATGATTCACTGCTAGTATAGGGATCTTCCATAATTGTGCTAACGTTCTCGTCACAATCGCACATGTCTGTAGCGGTGCACCCATTCCTGGTCCTTTCGTGTACGCAATTGCATCTAAATCTTTTGGTTTGATCTTTGCTTCATCTAATGCTGCATGTATGAGTGAGAGAATCCACATCTGATGATGCTGACTTGTCTGTCGAGGGAGGAAACCACTGCCGGGAGGTGTGATGTAGGTGTGACGTGTATTCGCGAGGAAAGTACCAGAGGAATTGACGATACCAACCCCAACCTTGTTTGCGCTGCCTTCAATGCCGAGAATGAGCATGGCTGCGGAAGAATGAAGGGAGGAAGGGAGGATGGAGGGTAAAAGTTCGAATGTGGATTCGAGTGAGGCCGTGAGGACAGAAAATATTGTTAGCCTGCTCCTCAATTCCCAGGCGAACTAACAGCCCATGGCTGTCATATCATTCAAGTATTACAATGCTATTTATTGTATATGCATAAATAAATATATATATATATAATGGCATAAAAATGTCTGGATTATTGAGAAATCTTCAAATCATCGCACACAGTCAAAGCGACAGAAACTCCTGGCGTGAAACAATTGCCGCGTTTCGTGTCTGCACTGAGTGTATTGAGCTCACATCATCAATACATTCACATCTCTGAGGTCACAGTGGTCTGACTGCTCACTGTGTAGCTCTAGCACCCTCAATCACACTACTGTGACGACAGCTGTCTGCAACATCAACTCGTTGTCGTCATGCCAAACACCACAGACGATTCAATCTCTTCGCCCTCTGGCTCACCTGCACCACCATCCACCACCACCTCCTCATCATTTTTCTCGCCCAAGTCCTTCCTCACCGATCGTATCACTGCTGCGAAATCAGCAGTTGCAAATATTCGACAGGAGGTGATTGTGCAAGTAGCACAAGGAATCAGTACGAGTGGTGTTCTCAATGGGAATAGTAGTAACAACACAAGTACAGATCCTCCCACTCCCTCCTCAATCTTCAATGATCTCTCCTCTTCAATCAAAGCACAAGTGCAACAAACCATCACACAAACAAGTGGTCTCGTCACAGAGAAAGTGAATGAGAAGGTGACAGAAACACAACAATTGATAGCGACATCCTCACCAGCACTTGATGCACTCCTCTCGAAAGCATCAGCTGAGTTCCAATCTCGCGTGTGTGAAATTGAGGCAGAGATACAGCAGAAAAGTGCTGCACTCGAATCACAGTATAACTCGATGAAACATGAGTTACAAGAGAGATATGAACAAGAGAAAGCTGAGATGGAGAAATCAATTAAAGAGAAAGCACATGAGATGGAACAGAAAGTCCAGGAGAAGACACGTCAACTTGAAGTGACACTGAAAGAAAAATCACATGAAGTTGAATTGGTATTAAAAGAGAAATCCTCCGAAATCGAAGCGACACTTCGTACGAAATCGACAGAACTTGAATCAAGATTCAATGAGAAGACACAAGAACTGCGTGTGAAATTGACAGAAGAATATGAAGCACGTAAACTACAGTTGAAGACTGAGGTCTTACATCAATTCGAGAAGATGTTAGTCGCGTTGTTAGATGAGAAGCTGTATCCACTTATCGAAGAGCAGCTATTGGATCCACTCATGCCATTGTTTGTACAAGATGCTTTACTATCTTCTTTGAAATTAATCTGGCCAGATATTAAAGAAGAGATGTTTGATGTATGGAATGATGTTGTGTTGAAATATGAGGAGATTGAGGAAGGTGTCATACCAAGTTGTGCTTCAAATCCACTCTCCACAATCAAAGCCTCCTTCCTGTACTACACCTTCCCATACGATCGTAACATCTGGTGGCAGCTTCGTTCTGTGAATTGGTGGATCTGGCTTGCTATTTCAGCATGTCCTGTATTCGGGATACAAGCAATGTATTTCTTGTGTCTATTCTTGTGTATTGATAAACAAGATGAGTATCAACTATATAACTTTATTATACAGTTCAAAGGACTACAGTTTATTACACTAGGTTTGATGAACTGTGTCATAGGTGGAATACAATATTACAACTGTGTCGGCATCGAATATGCCAGTATCGGTGCGACAGCATACTCGGATTCTGTGGATGCTGCAGCTACACCTCGTGTGTACACCGGAACAGGTGGCTACATCCACCGTTGTGATATCAGTGGTCCTGGTGGGTTAGGATCAGGTACATATACCGACATGTCCTTCTTTATAGTTCAAATCCTAACAATATGGATTGCACTTGGAATGTTGAAGTGGAGTAGGAAGAAGGGAGTAAGACAACTAGCGGCGGATTCTCCACCTAGACATTTTGCGTCAGCGCAAGCAGGAGGTGCGGAAGCTGGCGTGGATAATGCAGCAGCTCCTTCACGTATGTCACCTGTCCTTCGTACCCTTCTCATCTTCGATACTGTACTCTTCTTCGTCCTTGGAATTGCTACACTCATCCTTGTTCTCACACGCCCTTATCGCATCACGAAATCTAATGCATTCTCTACCTATGAATGGCTATTTCGTGAAGACTTATACTGGTTGAAAACATGTTACGGTATGTTATCTCTCCCATGGATTCTTCTCTGCTTACCGTTCATCTGTAACATCCTTCTACATCTGAGACCGACCGGTTATAATCGAGCGGGAATATGTGTACCGTGTGAGTTGAAGGAATCGGAGGAAGTGCCGGAAGCGTTGAGGAGGAGGAAAGAGATGACGAGGACTGTGCAAGTCGTTCCGATTCATGCGAATTCGAATTCGAATGAAAATGCACTGTCCCCCGAACCATTGAATGCATGGCAACCAACATCAGCATCAGCAACAGCAACGAACGATCGTCTCGAAGTTGTCGTACACAAGCAGCAGCAACCGAAATCGAATCGCGTCGCCGATATTTCGTTGGTCTAGTTACCTCATTGTTTGTCCGTTGTTTCTCGGTTGCATACAACTTCTAATTGATTCCCGCTCTAAGCATGCTCAGCAATAGCTTCAAGCAAGTTTAAGCAAAGGGGTGGATATGTAACGAATTGATTTTGTATCGATGTCTCCCTCACATAGGCCAAATTGAGAGGAAAAGAGTTCAAACGTTCCTATGCATGTGATTCAGAAAGAATGACAATCGAGCTGAACCATGACGTGGTCCTCTTGATTCTTCAAGTTTGTTGGAGTAACGTATCCGCAGAAATCTTGCTTCGCCCGCAACATACGTATGTTCAGCTCCCATCAACGCCCATTCCAAATTAAGCTTATTGAAAATAATCCGCGAGTTGCCGTAGACTGGCGCCACATGGAGATGGAAATGGCGTCTATTGATTACTTGAGAGAGTCTGTAAGGTTGAAACGCCTGGCCAGATTCACCAAGCTGACATCCCGATACCTCCCATCATACTCCCTTCGCCGCCACTCGTGTACAGCGGATGAACCTCTACTTTAACTTTGCCGCACAATTTCTGAGTTGATACATATTGACTAATCGAGCGGTACAACAATTGATGCCACCGAAGAATTGTGGATCGAAGAGACCGCATAATGAGAAGGTCAAAAAGTGTCTGACGAACGAAAGAAAGAAGAGGTGAAGGCAAGTCAGCGGAGTGATGGAGAGATCGGATCACCTCCCGAATCATTCACACAGGCAACTGCAGTTGTTACTCAAATGGATGCTCGTTGCAGCACAGTTACAGACCTGAGTGCGTGCAAAGCAGCAGATGTGCCTGACCTGAATTGGGTGGAATTGCAACTCAAGTTGTTAATGGTGGGGGGTAAGCAGTGAGTTAATCTCAGGCTTGCTTGGGTGTATCAAGTTGCAGGTTCAGATGGAGGTGTGAGAAGTACTGCGGTAGGAATCTCGTGGGTGCGGGTCTGCAGCGCCCAAAGCGTTCACACAACCTGTGATGCGAACGAGAGCACGTGCCCAACTCGCTCTGCACCTTGTCCTACCTACTGCGTCTGTGAGTAACACAGATAGTCATGAACGTCTCATAGTCTTCAAAAGTTGTTCGTGTGACTGAAGTGCCGGCAAGTGAGCAACTGTACAGACGTGGCCATGATGACACTTGATGCGGATGAGAAGGAGGTGCCAAACTCAGAGACAGAAGTATTTAGTGACAATGTCACAATGTCAATCACCAGCCTCTGTCATTGCATCTCGAGAGATCTCAGCTCGGCTACAACAGCAACATCGACAGCATCAACGAGTCCGATTCGACCTGCCGAGGCTGTTTCTCGATTAGTCAGTCTTATCGCTTGGTGTTCCTCTCTGAACTCATGATCAGCCTGTTTCAATACTCGTAGGGCATGGGATCTGAATAATAGTTTTATGACAAGGGATGAACTTAAATGGTGATAAGTGTAAAAAAATAGAAACGGAGAATGCATAGACCTAATACTTGCAAAAAGATTTGAAGGTACACTTAATTACTCGTGTTATGTGAGGGATTATTTTACTCGTATTATGAGGATTATTTTGTTATGTACTTAATGATTTCGTGTGATGATGCGTCTGATGATGCTGCTTGTTGCTGGTGTTGTTGCTGCTGGTTTTGTTGATTGACGACTTCGTACGCCGCCTTGAGACACTTGACGAGTTCCTCGACATGAATCGGTTTGACACTGAATCGATCCATTCCACTCTCCAAGCACAAGTCACGATACTCTTGTGTCACATTCGCTGTCTGTGCGATAATGAACGGACGAGTGCGATGTGGAAGCTGTTGTGCTCGTATCAATCGTGTACATTCCATACCATCCATGACATCCATCGATGCATCCATAAGAATACATTCGATCTCATGCGATTTTCCCTTCTTCGCCTCACGCTCCAACAGATCGAGTACCTCAACACCATTTGATGCGATCAGTATCTCGTAACCGAGTTTGCGCATGATCATCACCATCAATCTGGAGGATGGGAAGGAAAAGTACAGAATGAGTGAGCAACAGCACCAAGTGTGAATCAACGCAGCCCACACGCACTCCCATCTCATTCCAACTCACTTCTGATTGGTGAGATTATCTTCGGCGAGTAGAATTCGTAATGGATGAGTGCGCGCAAGATTTGTGATCTTCGGCTTTAAGTTGGTTCTACTTGATGGAAAAGCGGTGGGACAGTCACTCCAGGATTGAGTGATGGTGGAAGAAGTTGGTGAAGCTACTGATGAAGCAGACTGCGGTGAGCAAGATGGCAGTGCAGAGGAGGGAGATGCCAGTGCATGCACACCACCATCTGTAACGCTGTCAGTGAGAGACTTAACTAACACGGAATCAGCATTGGGCGGCGGTGGTGGTGGCGGTGGTGAAGTTGGTGTCGCTGTCGGTGAGGGTGATATGGGTGAATCGAGTAAGAGTGCAACGAGGAGTGATAGGAAATGATTTATCTTCCACGGTTTCTTGATACGACGAATCAGAGGCACGGATGAGACGGGAGGAATGATCACAATGGAGGAGATGGAAGTCATAGGAGAGATCGAGAATGAAGAAGATGCAGATGACAAATTGGTAGGTGCGGTGGAAGAAATCGAAAAGGCAGAAGATGTGGATGCCAAAGTGGATGCGGACGAGGACGTGGGTGCGGATGCGGTGGAGGAGGAAGATGCTTCGACCGCAGCGTACGGCGGACTGGTCAGTGGTGGTGGTGGCGGCTGCAGTGACAAACAGGCTGATTCGGATGTTTCCGCCATGAATGGTAGTTGTGGTACAAACGGCTGAAGAGGAGCAGATGATTCGATTGTTGTTATACTTGCATCATCAACGGCAGGGGTGATTGGCGACTCCGGTGGACCAACCTGTGCGAGGTGGAGTGAGCGTAGCGTTATCGATGTACTCTTAGCAAGCAGCGGAACTGCTGCTCCTGATTGAGGCCAGGATGCACTCGATGCGTGACTGCTGGTCAGTGCTTCATCAGTTGACACGCTGAGATGAGCGCGTGAGTACATGAGAAGAATTCGCATCGTTGGTAGATTGAGAGGTATCAATCGATCTCGTAGATATTCCTCGGTAATAATTTCTTTTGTGAATGAGTCACGCGAATCAAGGTCGATGAGAATCGCGTCGCAAGGAGGTGTCGCTGCGGCATGTGATTGCATCAAGTGATTGCGCGCTGATTCGACACTCTCACATGTCACAATCTCAGCTTGATAAAACTTGAGTGTGTCATACACATTCCTCGCGAAAGCATCGTGCTGACCGATGTACATATAACGTGCTCGCAGCTTAAGCACTTCATGTGGTGCCACGCCATGAATCTGAGGTGCGTGAGGAGGTGGACTTGGTGACTGAGACGGTGCGACACCTACTGCTGAAGAGTGAATGATAGTCCTACTCGCAGAATACGGCGTGTTCGAGAGAGAGGAAACGCGCGACGATGACGGAAGTCTCCTCGCAGAAGATGATCTGCTATTATACTGTGATTCTGTTGGTACACTTGCTCGTAACTTCACCTTGAATGTACTGCCATGGCCGAACTGACTCGTCACAGTGATATTGCCACCGTGCTTCTCAGCTAGTTTAGCAGAGATCGCCAGTCCAAGGCCAGTACCTCCATATTCACCGCTGATATGTTGAACCTGACTGAATGACTTGAACAGCGTCTGTATGTGTGCTGGTGTCAATCCGATGCCTGTATCAGTGACATGAAATTCAAGTTCGTACTGTCGCGCAGTCTGTGGCAAGGTGAGTGTTGGTGTTCGAGAAGATGACAGGATACTTTCTGGTGGCACGATTTGTGCATTATTTGTGTTCGATATGTTCAGTGAGCGATATTGCTTCGCTACTGACCCAATCGAACTCGGTGGTGAGATAGACGAGTCGCTGTCAATCGCTTTACCGGTCACACGCAGCTCGACACTGCCGAATTTTGTGAATTTGATGGCTAAAGAAAGAATGAGAAAGGTGAACATGTGTGCAAGCAGGAAGCAAAGTGGTAACACATACCTCAAACTCAGCCATCTCACCACTAACCATTCGAGAGTAAATTAAGCAGAATCTGTTGTAGTCTTGTCGCGTCGAGATTGAGTAACGGTGGCAGTGATGGTTCGATGAACCATGTCAGATTGAGATTCTTCGCAGCACTCATCTCATAACAGAGTAGTACTGCCGTCTCGACTGTATCGACAATATTGTGTGGTGCGATGTTGAGTTTCAGTTCACCTGCTTCGATCTTCGAGTAGTCGAGAATATCGTTGATAATGGTCAGAAGGAGATGGCCTGAGTTCGTGATCATCGCGAGATATTGCTGTTGTTCGAGTGAGAGATGTGTCTCAGAAAGGAGGCGTGACACACCAAGTACAGCATTCATTGGTGTACGAATCTCATGTGACATATTACTTAAGAATTGTGATTTCGCTTTTGTGGCCTTCTCGGCTTCATCTTTCGCACTTGTAAGTTGAGTATTTCTTATCTCCAATTCACGTGTACGCTCACCAACCTGTTCCTCAAGTTTTGCATTATGTTCACTCAACTGATTGTACAATCGTGCATTATCGATCGAGAGTGCAGCTTGTGTACATAGATGATGAAGGAGTTGAATGTGTGATGTTGAGAAAGCAGTTGAATCGAATTGATTCTCCAAATACAATACACCAAATACTTTCGATGCCTTCAGAATCGGCATGCAGAGTATGCATTTTGGTTGATGATGTGAGAAGTATGGATCACGACTGAATGCAGCGAATTCGGGTGCATTCGAGAGATCAACGAGGAGGACTGTTTCTTGTGAGTTGAGTACGTAGTGAAATATCGAAATCGGTATGGTATCAGAGATGTGCTGTGATGCCGCTGCGAGACGAATACGAGGAGATGACTGATTGTGAGTTGGATATTCGAGATAGGACGAAGAAGGAGTGTGGGGAGAGATGTCGGAGATCATGACAGTGTTACCGCTCGTCAGTTTCGGCCGATGACTTGCAGCATGCTGTGCAGTTGTTCGACCAACAACAGGTGACGAAGGGGTAGAGATGTCACTAGATGTGCTTCTCCTTATCTCCTCTCTCTCACCCTCTTCTTCCTCTTTCTCCTCGTGCCCCTTCAGCCTCGACGAAGTTTCGTTGTTACCTACGGTATTCTTGTCATCCTTTTCGACTGATGCGCTCAACTCGACACACCACTCATCTTGTTGCTGACGAAGTACGAGTGCACCTCTCGTGGCACCTGCAGTTTCGAGTACAATTCTCATAATACGCTTGAGTAACTTCGATTGATCAACTTCCGTGCTGAATGTCGACGTCGATCGTAGGACACTCATTACATCGGTTGCTGTTGCACCACCAAGATCGGGTAGAATCGACGGCGACAGTGGTGGTAAGCTGATATTGGTGATTGGAGATATTGGTTGCAGCGGTTGTGTCGACAGCGGCGATGCAGGCAGAGTACTGGCGGGCGAAGATGTAGATGGTGCCTCCGCGAAGTGGCGCATTCGAAGTGGGACAGATGACGATGCAGAAGATACAGCACGATGCCGTAGTGATGGTGGCTGTTGTTGCAGTTTTTGTTGTTTTTGATGCAACTTCTCAAACTCGATGTGCGGATAATCAGTCACAAGTTGTTTCAACTTGAATACGAGATCACTCTGTTCGTACGCTGTGTAAGCCTGACGAATGTACATATCAGCAAATGTCGTACGATGACACGCTGTGTAAAAGCGTGATAGTAGCTCCATTCCAAGTGCAGCTTCTCGAAGGAAACCATTCTTCGTCGCACCTTTGATGCTGTCCTCGAAGAGCTGAATTGTTGGTACTACGAGTGCGTGCATACTAAGGTGAGAGAAGATCCCGACACAGTTTCGCTGAGCCTGCATCAGCTTCTTCTTGTGTTGGAAAGTCGTCGATTCATTGTTGTTCCATTCTGTCATATGCGCTATCTCGGCATCTGCACGTGCAAGTCGCTCACACGTGAATGCAGCGTTGTAGTTCTCTGGAAGTACACTTTCGATCGAAGTATCACCAAGTTTGATTGTTCCGATTGGAATCGACTCAAGCAGAGCGAGACCGTAATAGAAGGAGTAATTTGAAGTTGATGGCATACCTGGTACAGCCGTAGCTGGTCGGTTCGCTAATTCGAATGCAGTGATTGCATCTCCCATTCGTCTTGCGAAATAGAAAGAAATTGCTTGTGTGCCTTGGCGATACATTTCGATCATGGCAGGTGTCTCGAAATCAGTTGTTGTGTCACGCTCTTGTGTTAACTCGATGCACAGCAGGTCCTCGACAAGAGTCAACCAATGCCTCAAGACAAGCACTGTAAAGAGGGATCCGCGACTCATGAGAATGTTGCGTATGTGCTTCAATCGATCGTATGCCTGATTGAGATTCATATTCGATAGAAATGAGTGCTCGCATAGGTGCAGACCGACGTAGCTGAGCCACTCGTAATCGTATTGTGCGAGACCGTCTTCCCATGCACATTCAAGATCGCGTAGATTTTGACGTAGAGGCAGATGCCAATGATTTAGGATACCATGTACGACCGTACTTAATCGTGCCTGCGCTTGTCGACCTGCCTCACCATACCGTTCGAGTAACATACAGGCAATTCGACCCAGTGCGTAGTGCTGCTTCCACTCGATTTTACCGCCTCCCCATAAAGTCATCGCAAACACACCAAGCACATGTCCTGTATCAGGTGATACACCATACTTCATTGTGATGTATATACCTGTCACAGCGATATTTACGAAGAGTGGTGAGCAGAGGAAGTAGACGGCTGGTGCGAGTGCTGAGATGATGGTTAGTAGCAATGGATTCGATAGCTCATTCGAATGAAAGACGGGATGACGATAATATGTGCTCTCATCACGGGGATCGACACCGCGCCACAGCCACTCTTCGATCTCGGGTGTCATACCATCGAGAAGTACGATGCCGAATTCGGATAGGTACCACAAACCGACTGTGAGCGAGTCTCGATATCGCAGTAATCGATCGAGCGAGAGTAAATGATTCCCCATGAATAGTGCGCGATCGTTGAGTACACTGACATGTGTCAATGCGTACCTGATGCATCGCTCGCTTGCATTGTAGTTCGTGTTGAGGAAGAGGCACTGACTCAATTCGACGTAACACCTTAGTGTAGACACATAATTTCGAGACCAACATTCGGCATCGACTGAGTAAAAATCGGATGAGGAGGAGGTGTCGTCACTCGCATTGAACACTTTCGTGAATGTGGTATCAGCAGCGGTCGAAGTCTTCCTCTCATCTTGTACTTCCGATGATAGGAGATGAGATGCAACAGCCTCTTGTGCCTGCCGATGGGATACCTTACGTTGAAGGAGCTGTAGCGCCGCTGTGAGGTACCTCAACGCATTCTCATACGCACCCGCCGACTTCGATTGAAGCGTCGCCGCATGAAATAGGTCGATCACCACCTGATACATTCCATCCATCTCAAAAAACTGATTCCATATGTTAAAGTCATCTTGCTGATTCGGTCCAACTGATTCAGACAACTCACCGAGTCGGTATCCTGTCATAACATGACCTACAATTTCGACACAGTAATGAACACGCTCGGCGTTGTCATATGTGAGTAAAAGTTGCCGCGCAATGACGAAATGATAATGGAAAATTTCATTCTCTGAGATGAGCCGATACGCTGCTGTCTGGATACGATCGTGTGCAAACTTGAACGAAATCGACTCTAACTGCATCTCCACGGCATGCTCATCATTCACACTATATTTCATCTGTCCAGGTCGTTCAGAGAGGAGTACGAAATCGTGACCGTGTGTCTGGCAGATAATGAATCCTGCCTGCTCACATTCACGTGCACTCGACATGAGCTGATGGAGAGGCATTGTGGTAACGATGGAGAGAGTGCGCAAGGAGAATGCGTGGCCGAGGCATGATGCGTATCTGAGAAGCTGCTGCGCTGTCGATGAGAGCGACTGAATGTGTTGACAGATGACATCAACAACATCTGCATGTATCGCCGTGAGTCTCATCTCTTCTAGCTTCCACATCCACCTCGCTTGTTCAAAATCGAAGTACAATAACTTCGCATCATACCAACCTCGAAGGAGTATCTTGGCGTGGAATGGATTGCCACTTGTCTTCGCCAGCAATAGGTCGACAAGTGGCTGTACACTTTGCGATGTGCACTTGAAGCTGTCAGTGAGGAGCTGCGTCATATTCGACGCGGTGAGAGGCTTCAGTAGGATTGAAGTAACACGATCGACTGGCTGCTGCTGTATGAATGTTGTTAGTGGATGTGATTCATCGACTTCGTTCGATCGATATGCACCGATAATGAGCAGATGTGAGGAGTCGAGTTGAAAGAGAAGGGAGAGGAGTGCGAGTGAACCACTATCGGCCCATTGCAAATCATCAATGAAGATGACGAGTGGTGTCGCTGATGTAGTGAGCGCAGCGACAAATTTACTGAATACCATATTGAATCGATTTGCATTCTCTGCTACACTCAACGTCGATACAGGAGGCGCATTCTCCTCTCCGATTAGGCGGTATAGCTCCGGCATAACCTCGCAAAGTACACGGGCATTCGTACCAAGTGCGCGCAATAGTCGTACCTTCCATATAAGTACATCGGTCATGAGAAAGTGAAGTATCAGCGAGCGGAATGCTTGTAGTAAGCATGATGACTCACGTTTGAAAAGATCAAATTTCGTCGAACAGTAGAGGCCGCGACATTGGACGATGTGCTTATGTAACTCCTCAACCAGACTCGTCTTACCGGCGCCACTATAGCCTGAAATCAGGAAGAGATGCGGCACTGCTGACTTCGGTGAATCATCTCCGCCTCGCAGCCGGGTCACATTTGAAGGACTTCCGGTGGTGGGTGAATTCAGCTTCCGAATAGGCGATGTCGGTGCGGTGTCGCGATACGATCGGATGAGAGCGTTCACTTCTGCCTCACGCCCATAGAGTCGCTGAGACAAACGAAATGTCGAGTTGCTATCCATGAGACCTATCTGAAAGGATGCGAGTGCATTTGATTGACCACGTCTCATCAAGTCAAGTACAGCACGAAGATCGGATATTAATCCAGCTGTACTCTGATAACGATCTTCAGCCTGCTTATTCAGCAACTTCATTGCAATGGAACTCGCAATTGTGAGAGGATAATAGATTTGAGGATGTGATTCAGGTGTCATGTCGGCAGTGATGATCGGAGGAGGCGCTTTTGCGAGATGCATGTGTATGAGTGTCAGGAGGTCGTCTGATTGGAATGGTGGATAGCCAACGAGAAGTTCGTATAGGATGACACCGAGTGAGTAGAGATCACTGCGCTGATCGATGCGACGATTTGATTTGCCTGATTGTTCTGCACTGAGGTAAATCCAACTCTCACTCGGATGTTCGCTCAGACTCTGATCGATATCAGCCTTGTCGGTGTGGAGTTGTGATGAAGAAAAGAGTCCTAGTAACTCAACTTGATGTGTCGCCTGATTAAGGAGTATCGATTGTGGTGTGAGGTTCTTGTGTACAAAGGAGAGTGAATGTAGGACGCCGAGTTTGATGGTGATATCGACTATAATTTGTAGCACACGCTCGATCGCGTCGAGTCGTATCCGCCGATGCTGATGCTGATGCTGTTGCTTTGAGGATGAGGAAGAAGTATGTACGAGAATCTGCTTCTGTCTGTAACGTGTCTCGATTTCGCTGAGCAGGTCTCCGCCAGAATCATCGATAATGAGTGCCCAGCGACCGTCAGGTAGAAGACGATGATGAGGCTCGACCGAAGCACCACCGCGGTTGACTGCATATAACTTCGAACTAATGAGCATGCCAAATTCACTGAAGAAAAGAGAGAGTGAGCAAACTCTATCATCATCAACCGCACTCCTTTGAACCTTCTCCACTGACAGTCTCGCTTGTACTTCACTCAGCGCACACGATGGTGCATGTGTCTTGGCGAGTACCAGTTTACACGCATTCGAATGTGAACCGAGTGGCTCGCCCTGCAATCGAGCTGAATGATACTGGCTGATCTCGTCTGCATTCAAGAGGATCACCTCGCCCGAGCCTGGTTCAACTGTGTGTGTCAATACAGGTGCATCAAGGCTCACATGAAGAGATCGATCGAATCGAGAACCAACCGCAAGTCGAATTGGACTCGTCGATGCAGTCGATGTTGCTGTTGTAGCCGAACTGAGATCTCGAGAAGCGCATGGAGCAGAGGATGAACATCCACTGGTGGGTGATGTAGTTACAGAGGCTGAGGTGGAAACAGATGGTCGGTCGTGCTGCTGTCGACAGTAGCAGAGAATGCCACGATACGCGAGTAGACCAGCTGAGGGAAAGGAAGGGAAGAAGAGCACAGGAGAGGTTGAGATCCAGCACTTCAATGATTCTTTTCTCGTTCCCGCTACTAACTATAAACAGGAACACCATCGACCCAGCGTTGGCAACTTGCAGGTGAAAGGAGAGCAGTGAAGGTTGGCGAGGATGGGGCAGCACGGAGTGAGGAGGAGGCAGAGGACGAGGAGCCGATAGTGCGTGATTGTTGTTGTTGTTGTTGTGAGTGTGGTATCAGCTCGATGCGCCTGACGACATCAGCTACACTGTCATGGTTATGTAACATCGCGCGTCTTGAAGAGGAATTGTGGTGGATGAGAAGGTTCGGAACAAACAGCGGATGTGCGAACGAGGAGAAAGGGAAGTGCGTGAGATGAGACAATGAGAGAGATGATTCAGAGTGATGGAGCAGCGAACTTGATCTGAAGGATCACTCCGTAACTCCAAAATGCAGCGAACACACTACAAACAGGAAGAACTTGCAGTGGTTGTGGTTGGTTTACAAGTAGCAGCAGGAGGTGGTGATGCACTGCCTTTCAGCTGAGACTGAGCTAAGTTCGAGTTTGAAGAATAACTTCTCCTCTATTCTAGCATGGTGTATTGCATCCGATTGAAGATGAAAGTATGAGGCGTACTTGGTAGATAGTTGATGCCATCAGCACCGGTTTAAGCGCCCGAAGCGTTGACAAAACTTTCGAGCCGGCGGAAGTCAATGATCACGCCCACGTGTATTTGTTCACACGCGCGTTAGGTTCTATTGCTGATATGCGTGTGCTTGTTAATTAGCGTGCCTCACAATCATGGACAAAGGACCTTCGACTCAACCTCTCACAATCGACCTCTTCAAGTCCCGCGCTTTCAAATTTTCAACTTCTCGGTTCAGTCAGGCACATCGAGCCACTGTGCGTGCGTCAGCGTCACTGTGTGCGTGCCGACGACCAATTCCTTGTTCATCACTCGTTACAGAAGTACCACTGCATATTCGCCTGAGCGAAGAGCATTCCTTCACATCCTATCACACGAGTGCATTCCTGATCGACATCGGACCCAACTCACTCTCATCACTTCTTGTCGCTTTCCTTTTAGTGTATTTCCCTCTCTCAGACCAAACATCACTCACACTTACCTCTCATGCGCTCACTGCGATCAACCCTACTTCAGTGGCATCTGTTACTGTGTGTCTATGTAACAGCTCCAAAACAAAGGAGTCACAAAGTGAAAGGCGAAGTTCATACGTTGTACACATGTGGTGGTGAAGGATCGATGGTGGGAGGTATCGACATGTTAGCAGCATGAAGAATTGATATTGGCGCTAAAGTGCAGATTATCCTGATTACTTTCACCAAGTTTCGGAGGCTGACCAACTCACCCTGTGCAGATATGCGTCGGTGGGTCTAATTATCACTCTGGCGTCGCATGGTGATTGGAAATTTCCAGGTCACATCGAATGTTTGCTTTGATATCAAACACATGAGAACGATGCGGTAGCAGTTGAGGATATCAAGGTGCACAGCTTGTGGCATCTATCAGCCTTGCTCACAAATCACAATTAAAATTTCAAGTTCAATCCGTTTGAATGGACGCATGTCAAACTGACAAATATAGAGAAATTTGCCTTCGTTTTGTTGTCAATGCCAGATACCTTTCACTTCTTGGTTCAACTTGAACTTGAAATCCTCAAAGCATCTCTGGCATCTTCATCATATGTGTCGCTACTTGTGGTTAACTTTTCCCGCCTCTCCTCGTCATGGAATGATGAATATCGCCAAGGCAGCCGCAACAGCAGCACCAGCTGCACCCAGTATAAAAGCAGGTCGAAAGCATTTTGTACCAATACAGGTGTTACTACCTGTAGGTATTTGTGTGTCATAGAATCTACCAGCGAGTCATGCACTCATTTTATGCTGTTATGTTTTATCGTACCAACTAATTCAATGTCGGATTGCGTCGCATTCAATTCTGACTTCAAGTCAGGTGACCACACTGAGATCGAATATTCACAACCGCATGATAATGTTGCGATCATGGGAGATGATACGAGCCTGTAACGAACAAACAAGAGGAGGAGGAACCGATGAAGCAAACTAGGCGTCCGCGATCGATTGTAATCCTTGTATTGTCACGGGCAACGGAGTAACAAATAAAGGAGACATGGATGGAACCACACTGGATGACCGACGATCCGTGGTCAGTGACCTCAACATCTGCACAAAACCACTTGAACCAGTGAAGACAGGATGAAAAAGCTGTCATGGTATTCACTACGGTGCACTCAATATTCAACAACAATAGATATGTTGGGAAAGTGACGCACTCACCGCTGACAGATGTGCGTGACTCATGCTTTTGTCGTTCAGAGCTTTCTTAACTCTTGTAAGAAAGTTTCGGGACTTAACATTGCTTGACTACTGTTATTGCAATGGTGGTTCATGAACTGTGAATGACAGCACTCAAAATGGAAAATGGGTGTCGAAATCATACTTTTGAGACTGTTGAGACATTCCATTTCACTAGCAGCACGTAGGTCCGTCAGGACGATCGTCGAATAATTCTTGCCTTGTTTGCTCGTGAACCACTATGACTCTCACTCACTTCTGATCCTCGCTGCTTTCTCATCGTCTGCAGTCACCTTTCCTCCTTCCGATGTCGCTCGAGATCGGTGCACACACACTCGCCTGCTTGCAACGTGGTGGTTCGACGCTCTCAGCAAGTGGTCAACTCAACTCACTCATCGATGCCGTATTCAAGGCAGCACTTACTGGTGACAACAGTAAATCATCAGCTGCTGCACCGTCTGCATCATCCTCTGCCGTCGTCTACAAAGAATCCTACTCTGCCCTCCTCACACTCCTCTACGAATCATCACGCCATGATGCCTCCTCATCAGATGTACAATCCATCTTGGAAGAGTCTGGGTGGGATAGTGATGCGACTACGAAATTTACGACACTGTTTACAGAGAAGAAGGATGTGTTGAGGAATGGAAATAGTACTGCAGCATCATCAATCACCTCCACCACACCCTCTCCACCACTCTCAACCTTCTCCTCATGCGTCTCACCCTCCATCGTCGATGTCAACTGGCGTATTGATGATGCATTACGTAGTGACACACTGGAACAAATCAGAACACCAAGCTACATGTTACAATTGAAAGTGACAAATCCTGCTTCCTCTACAACATCAACACCAACCACCTCCTCCATACCATTCTCATGTAACTATCAACAATTACAGGATCTTCTAGCGAAATTGAAAGATGCACAGAAACAGATTCAACAGCGTGTGGAATGAGTGAGAAGGAAGAGGAAGCGTGATGCGGTGTGTGCTTAAGAATTGTCAACACATTGAAATGTTCGATTTGCAAGCATACAAGAATAAGTTATTCAAATTTCACCAGCGAGATTTGCAAGGTGGCATTTGACGCGTTGCTTGCCCAGTCCGATCGAAACTCGTGCTAATGTATGCACATCGAAGAAAACAGAGCGCAAATCGCTCATCACAAAATGCTTGTAAAACATGCTTGCTAAAATCATTCTCTAAAACTCTGTCCTCGGTTTACTTCTGAGAAGTGCAACAAAAGATGCAATTCTCCACAAGCATCCAATCACGAATACTAATCCAATATCGACTGCCAGATTTCCTGAATCATAACCACTCGCATCAATCGCTTCATTAATCCTTCCTGTACTATCTTGTCCAACTGTATCGATGATAATAAACGCTTCTGATGCCCATCTGTTATACGATAGATACCAGAACACACGAAGAACATTCCAATTTCTGACTGTATTCAAATCCGGTGATAATCCACTCGTTACTGAAAGACATACGGCACATACAACTCCAATCATCGCAGCACGATTAAAAGGTACGACGATCGATACGAAATATGCAACACCCATTGCAGCATAAAATGTCATGCCACATACAAGGATCCAATAACCGTATCCACCACGTGGTGATTTCATGAGGAAGAAGATCGAGATGAAGATCATTAACATACGTAACATATGTGCTAGATCGTAGATGATTTTTGCCATGAAATAAGCCAAGGTAGATTGTCCACTAATTCGATCACGAAAGAAGATAGTCTGTACACGACCAAATGTAAAAGTTGCCCACATCATTGCACCAACACCGATAATCATACCATAGAAGAATGGACTACTTGCGAAATCATTCAATGTTAATTCAGTTTGACATCGTTCCTCTATCACACCAATACACGTATTCGCAACACTCTTCGGTAATGCTGAATAATAATCATCATCACCAAGACCATCAATCCCGAGACCGATTGCTGGTAAACATTGTAGGAAACAATCCATGAAGACATATTTCGCTTGACGACAATCGACTAAGAGATTACGATAGAGAAGCTGAAGGAATTGTGTCCATGTTGATGCAGAGCCATTTGGAATGATTGGTGTGTGTGAGGTGTAATGTGTGAGTTTGGATGGTGGTGCATTGTTACTACTCACTGGTGCTGAGCTCATACTCAAAGATGCATGATGTGATACTGTTCCATCATACTTCTCTTCTTCTACTTGAAGTAAATTCGATTTACTTATTCCAATATCTGTATTATCCGGTAGTGTCTCACTCGGTAAGATCAATGCAGAATCCTCATAATGAAAGCGTACTTCACCTCCTCTTTCTGCTCCTCCTCCTCCAACAAAACCTGCTTTTGCATTTACGATTCCAATCATCTCATCACCTCTCTTTCCTAACGCTTTCCCCTCCTCTCCCGCTTTCTTCATCATACCTTCATATCCGAGTGATTTGAATGCTGTGAGGAAATCATCCTCTGAAATAGTATCCAAATAGAAATCAGCTGGATTCGTATTTGCAGGTGGTACATAACCCATCGAAGCAAAATAATCTCGAATATTACTTACCGGTCCAAAATATACAACAAATCCTCCTTTCCCTAGTAACAAGACATCTTCGAATTTCGAAAAGATCTCCCATCGTGGTTGATGAATGACACAACAGACGACACGTGATTGTTGTGCGATCGAGAGTAGACCGTCGCACACTTGTTGTGCTGCAGCGGAATCTAATCCGGATGTAGGTTCATCGAGAAAGAGGATTAATGGATCAGCTACGAGTTCCATCGCAATCGACACACGTTTCTTCTGTCCACCCGAAATACCACGATTCATATCATCACCAACGACAGAATCTGCAATTTCTGTCAGACCGAGTAATTCCATGACAGCAGAAATACGTTGTAGTTTCAAATCCTTCTCCATATTTCCTGGTAAGCGCATATAAGCTGAATGTGATATCAAATCTCGGACAGTTAACATCGATAACATTACGTCAGCTTGTGGTACATAACCAACGATGTTCATACCAATCACTTCCTCGACGCTGTGTTGATGGTTGATTAGGATCTTGCCGGCAGAGATTGGAATCTTGGCGAGGAGTGCACTGAGAAAAGTAGTTTTGCCTGATCCTGATGGACCCATGACAGCAGTCAAGCGTCCACCTCTAACAGTACCTGTGATATTATTTAAGATGGTCTTCATCTTCTTCTCTCCTCCATTATTCTGAACACTCGATGGATCTGGATTGGAATCTTTCACACTCACACAAACATCTTTGAAATCGAGATTCAATTTAGGTTGGATGTGAGAATTGAATGCACTTTGATTCTTCAGACCTTTCACTTGTATTTTCTTCTCCTCGATCTTTAATAATACTTTTTTCGCTTTTGCTTCCTCCTCTCTTCTGCTTTTCTCTGCTGCCACTCTCGCGTTGATACGTGCATGTACATACTTATACAACACACTACACAACACGAGTACACCAATCACGACGAACAATGGTGAGAAGAATTGTTGTGAGTGAGAACCGGAAGGACAGAAGGAGTTGCCGTCGAGACATGGCTCTGGTCTTTTGCTACCACGATGACACCAATGTCCTTCAGGACACTCGTGTATTTCATTCGGGGTCGGACAGTAATATCCTGAAGGGCATTCTGCTAATATCGGGTAACCCAACTCTGTAGCCGCAGTTCCGAGATTACACGTGTACCCTTCGAATTCTGATGAGAGTAGTGAAGGAGGTAGACAGTTGATGTGTTCGGTGAGATAAGGTGAGAGCTCTTGACCGATACAATCGTAGCCGATGGGACAACCGGGCTCGGGACTGGTTGTGAATTGAGCGTGGGTTGGAAGGAAGGAGGAGAGGGAGATGATGGCGCTGAGTGTGAAGAGGAGGATGCAGAGGGATGACATCTTGGAGATGTAGTACCACAGCGAGGATAGATGTATTTAAGTGGAACCTTGCACTACCGGTGACGATGGAATGTTTCGAAATAATTAGATGCCGCGGTTGTAGTGAAGTTGGTCACAGCGAGATGACGCTGGTGAACAAGTGCGTTGTTTGTGTGTGTACTACTGCAGGTAGTAGTAAATGCAGTGCGTGACTACCCGAACACTTGCGCATTATGGATTGGATTGGTGCGGCGTGATCACGTAATCATCGCCGTTCAGTTTCCGTTTGCACCTGAGGTACCACGTTTGATCACGTCCGAGTGTTGGAGCAGGTGATTGATTCTTCTATAGGAGCATGACGTGTTCAAGGGAAACAGAATTGTGTTGGAAGTAGTGCTGAAGGGTTGTGCTGCGAGGGAGGATAAACACCAGGATAAGCTTTGATTGCATGGTAGATCTGCTACCGAGCTAGATAGTTGGTTGATGTGAGGAGAACACCACCATACCTATACCATCACCGCACTGTATCCTTTCTCTTCACCATCAGTCCATCAATTACACAGCGCAACAACGATGAATGAGCGCGTGACATGGTCGGTCGCATCTTTTCATTCAAGTCGCGACGAATCGTTGCTCTGCCGGTGCGGTACGCATACTACTCTTCCCTTGCCTGAGTTGATGATTGACGATGCCTGAGTATTCGGAATGAAATCTACACTGTAGTCGCAGGATCTGCTCCTATCGCATCGCAACACCATCGACGCCTAATATCTTCTCTGCACAGCAACATCACACACACATTCAAGCAATATCTAACACATATACAGCAACTACAACTACTCAATCAATCAACTAATCTACTTCTATCCACCACATCTACTTCTACCTCTGATCTGAATCTTCTGCTCCTGCCTCTGCACCTACTACCGCCATGTCAACTAACCTCAACACAGCACACGCAACTACCGGTTCAGCAAATCAGATGCAAGGTACTACGATTCAGCCATCGCTACAACATACAAGTGGTGTAGTACAAGGGGCGAAAGATGCATCAGGTGAATGGAAGAGTCAACCAACCGGCACGACAGGACCGATCACATCAAATATCGCAGGTAATGTCCAGCATCATCAGCGTAAAGTAAGCAGTCTCGTCGGTCAAGATGGTATGAATGATCTGAATCGTGATCTCGCACGTACAGATCTCAACGATACCAATCGTTCATCAATCGATCGTTCCTCGATCGTACATCATGCTGATGATCACACTCAGCGTCCGAACTTAGTTCACTCTAATGTAGCAAGTTCCTCCACTGATGGTCGTGGCTCACAAGGCTCCAACATCGATCAAGTCATGCAAGGTCTGGATACAGCACACAATGCACACTCGGCTTGGATGGAGAGTGAATCAGTCAAGATCCACGAGTGGGGAAAGGGAGAAATCGCACGTATCTTACAGCAAACTAAAACACAAGAGGAGCGTCTCGTCTCCGAAGCTCAACTCAAGCAGAAGCAACTCGAAGATTCACATCGTCGTGAACTCGAGCGTTCCGTCCAGGCACTTGATATGAAGAAGTCACAAGAACTTAAGCAATTAGAAGCTGAGTTACAACGTAATATTCAAGGCTCATTAGATCGTAGCAAGAAGGAGATTCAAGGCGTCGAAGGACAGATGCATGATCGTAAGTTAGCTTTACTCAAGCAATCACAACTTGAGACTAGCAAAGAAGTCGATCGTCTTGCTTCTCTTCAAGTACAGGCTAAGCTCGTACCAACACAGACTCGTACTGTCATCGAGACCAATACTGAACCAATCACTGTTCGTGCAGTAGCTGGTGGCGGTGAGTTCGTACAACAGCAACAGCGTGATACCTTACCACAACGTGATACTCTCCGTGAGAAACAATGGGATGGACAAGCAAGTTTTAAGAACTCACAACAACCAATTCAGCCATCTGTACAACATCAGCAGACACAACAGAGTGGTCTTCTCCCAACGCAAGCTGCACGTAGTGTCGTAAACAATGAGACCCGTCAGCTCGGTGATCGTACCATCCCAGGTCAGGAAGGTGAGAAGCAATGGCAAGGTACAGATCGTACACGTCCAATTGAACATCAAGGACAGAAGCAATGGTCAACACCAGGTGATGCAGGTCTTGTTGCAGGACAACAACAACCAATTCGTGGTGGTGATAGTGCAGTTGAGCGTGCACTTAATGCACCATTCAACTCCAATGCACCACATAACGATGCACCAATCCCACTTCCAACTACAGCTGATGTCATTGCACCATCATCATCCAGTGTTGGTACAGCACGCTCTGTTGATAGCAGCTTCAACAATGCTACCAGCGTCAACAAGCCACGTGTTGATGCAGCATACGGACGTGATTTAGAGCCAAAGAGAGATCTTCACAATGTCAAGCATGATGCGAATATGAGTACTACAGATAAGGATAATTCGAACTTACCAAAAGATCAACGTCCAGCTGGATCTGAGATTGTTCGTGAACAATTGATTCATACGGATAAAAAGGCAGATGATAGAACTGATAATACGAAGACAGCAGGTCAGATGTTCCATACCACATCCAATACTGGTTACAACAAGGATAATACCACTACCGGTACTCACTCCAACATCGATGCTTCAACAGGTAAGCCACAATCCGAAGGATTCTTTGGTAAGATCAAACATGCAATTACAGGTGAACCAAAGACCTCTACCACAACTAATACTGATGGTACCACTACTCGTGTCTAAACGAAAATGAACAATTCATAATGAACAATAATATCAACAATTACAATTCATCAAACTATTCAATACCAACCTTACAATAATGCCACATAGTCTACTCCCACAACCACTCGAAAAGATGAATCCATACGCAGAGTACCATTCATCTTCGTACACATGAACATTCAATTTACTTACTGAGTTCAAACGTCCTATCTATTCCTTACCTCTATCCTCATTATCATGTTTCTAACCTCATTCATTCCATTATTTCCCATGCACTCACGATCGCAGCCTGTCAATCTCTGGTTGTGCAATTTCACCATCGTGTTCGTATGAATCATAAATTTACTTTGATTTGAAACATGACGTGTTTGCACCGCTCGACGCAATGGCTTTGCTAGCTCGAGTGAGCGAACTGCGAAAGTTGTTCGAAAGTGCACGCGAATGTATGCTCAAAAAATTACAACAGGATCAAATTGACTCGCTCCACTGCCTTCATTACTCCACACAGACATCATTCCCGTTCATTCTCTGTCTCTTAATCTCCCTCGCACCTTCCAATGATTCTTGTTTCGCATTCGCTGCGATCTGTGTGACAATTTCTTTTGTCACAACTACACCAGGATTGTTCTCTCCGAACTCAAGGAGTTGTCGCTTGATGCTCTCTTGATACAGTTGAAAGGGTGTGATAATATCAATCGCTTGTGCACGTGGCAGACGTGAGACGACTGTTGCTGTCAGTTGATCAGCATCATACTCTGCACCCAATGGTGCAGCTGACTCGGCATCTGTCATGTCAGATAACACATTCGCATCAGCTGTATTCTCTTCACCTTCAACTAGCCATGTCAAATCGCGCTGACGATATTCATCCATACAGCGAGTGCAGACACACATTGAGACATTCCATGTTCCAGGAACGAAACGATCTTGAGTTGTGATGGTGGTTGAAGAGGAGGAGGAAGGAGAAGGACGTGTACAGACGATGGAAGAGGATGCGACTGGAAGTGCTGCAGAGGATGAAGACGCTGCATCCTCAACTTTAACTGACTCGGTCTTCATCTCAACTTTGAGGTTGGTATCAACTGCTAGGTCATCTGCCTTACGTTTGCGTGATGCTGCTTGCATCGATGCATCCTCTGATTCTTTTGATTCAGTTTGCTGTTTAGATTCCTCCTTCGATTCTTCCTTAGATTCAACTTTCGTCTGTGATTCTTCCTTTGACTCCTCTTTTGATTCTTCCTTTACCACAGCAGAAATAGGATCGACTGGTTGCATTGTTGTGTCCGAATCAACTGCATTGGATTCGATCTTGACCACGATAGATTCGGATTTTGGAGCCGCAGTGTTAGAGGCAGATGGCGTAGCGCCCAAAGCAGTAGGAGGAGCAGCTGTAGCATTCTCCGGCAGCGCAGCCACCATCGCACGGTCGAGATACGGAAGCAGAATATCATTCTCTGGCTTCTTCAAGCACAGTCGACATAGGAAATCGTCCGTCTCGTCATTCGATTGCACATCAACACATCTATCATGGTGCCAGTCTTGACATAAAATACAGCTAAACATTGTATCCGACGGCTGATAAGTACCGTGGCAGTAGCAGTATTTGCCCTGGAAGTTCTGATTGTATTTGTTCGTTGGATTTGATGGTGCTTTGTTTGGATTGAGTGAGCATGTTCCTCCAGCAGCTTCATTTCCACAATCACACGTGAAACCACGTTTTTCAAATAACTCCTCCACATCATGATCAACGTGGCACGTCATCGAACAGCCAAAGCAGATACCAATTGGTTTCGCAGGATCAGAATGACAAGTACGACACCAATAGACTGCTTGTGAATGTGAACCGAGATGATACGAACAGGTATCAAGTTTCGCTCCAGCACGTGAAGCGAGTGCCTGCGCTTGACGAGCGTCGGATTGCATCTGTGCGTACACTTCAGAGAGTGTGACGGTGCCGTCTGTTGAAGTTGATGTTGGGACGAGTGTAGCGGCGATTAAGGATTGCTGAGATGAGGATGCATCAGGTTGCTTCTTCTCTTCGATAGCTTCATCTTCGATCTTGATTGTTGGATTGTTGCTCATGCTGAATGTGTGGCGACACGAACTTGAGTTGTGTGGTGGGAAGATAAGAGGTCAATTCAACCGTGCAACACGAACTGGCGATGTTGTGAAAGTGCTGAGGAAGAGTGGGAACTCGATCTGTAGTTTGTAGTTGAGCCGACGAATGTGAGCGCTGATACGAGAACAGCAGGACGATGGGCTGGAAGAACAGCAGATCGTTGTGACGAAATTTGGCGCTCAGAGAAATTCACCCGACCTCTGCAGTCATTTATGCAGCGCTTTCTTTCTGTAGCACCAAACGAACGATTTCAGGATCATCATCAGCAACCAACCTGCCACAATGTCCACCTCATCCACTGCCGCGCGTTCTTACACCTGTGCTTACTGTTCGAAATCGTCACCATCAGTCGCCTCACTCTGCGCACGTTGTCAAACTACACGCTACTGTGATCGTGAATGTCAGAAGGCACATTGGAAGGCACATAAAGTGGTGTGCGTTGCAACAACAGTTGGAACAGAAGAGAAGAAGACAGATGGTGCAGTGAAGAAGAAGAAGAGTAGTGCCGCAACTGCATCTACCTCCGCACCCACTTCCGCAGCTAATGCGTCATCTTCCTCCGCATCGGGTGAACGTGCGCCAACAATCGAGGAGATGCTCGAGAAACCAAAGCTAGCATCACGTCGAGTGAAAGCCGCATCATCATCCTCCGCATCTTCCTCCACAGCAGCTCCTCTCCTCACCGACATCACCTTCTCACTTCCATCCTCCACTACTCCCTCTCATCCACTCATCGCCGTACGTGATATCCCAAACAAAGGTCGCGGTTTTGTCGCAATCAATGACATCCCTGCAGGAACACTTCTTCTAGCAGAGGAATCGATCTATGCACATAGTGAAGGAATTAATCAGTCCGAGGAAAGAAGAACTCAGACGTTGGTGCAGCTGACGAAAATGATGCTGGAGAAGTATCCTGAGCAGTTGAAATCACTCTGCCATCACTCTGAACATGAACTACCTGAGCATGCATTAATCGACACGCCTCCCTCCTCAACCGGACTCGATACAGCACAATGGCATGATGTACTTGTTCGTGTGGATAGCAATCAATTCACGAGTGCTCGTGGTATGATGGTGTCACCAACCGTTGCGATCTTTAATCATTCATGTTATCCGAAAGCTGATCTTATTATTCGTGAGGTGCCAGTTACTGACTCCGCAGCTACATCCTCATCATCCTCTTCATCCTCGACCAAATCCGTCGAGCGTGTCCATATCTACTCCATCGACGACATCAAGTCTGGTGAAGAGATCACAATCAACTATCTCGGTAGTGATTCCCTCTGTCGTTGGTATTCTCCTTCTATGATTCGTCAAGATTCCTTCAAGACACAATGGCAATTCACTTGTGATTGTCTTCGATGTGTTGGAAGTAAAGCGAAAGCAATTGATCGTGCGATTTTCTTTACGGAAGAAGTGATGAGTGATGAGTTAGATAAGAGATATACTGATCTCATCTTAGCTGAGAATCCGGAACAACAAGCAGGACCTGATCCATTCGCTCTTCTTCAGCTGTATCGTGATTTATATCAGTTATGGAATAGTGGGAATGCAGTGATGTATCACCATTATTTGTTACATCAGATCCGAACATTGTTAATATTTATGCCAGTTGCATTTAACGAAGAGGAACAGAAGAAGAGAGGCATGACATTGTTTACGAGCTTTGCTGGTGTGACTCCGAAATCATCTTCTTCTTCGTCATCATCTGCTGCCTCAATCGACGACGACGACGAAACCCCCGTCACCCGCTTCTCTCGTCTCTCCGCCTCCACCTCCGGTGAGATCGAATATCTCACAATGATCGATCATCACTTACACACCTTAAAGAATAATCTTCTCAATCCACCTCTCCATTCAATTAAGAGTGACTCAATTCAAGTCGTGATGAAATCAGCGGATTTTGTCGGCGGGAAGTTTGCGAAGTTGAATCAGAGCAAGAGTGGGAATGATGTGACAGAACATACGGAACTCAGGAAAGCTATCGTAGCATCAGCACACGAATGGGATCCTGTGTATCTCGAGAATCCGACTTTTGAGAAGTTGTATCCGGAGACGAGAGCGCTGATGATGAAATATTATGTACCGGAGGAGTAAATTGTGTTCTTGAAAAAGCATAAATGAGCAACAACTCAGTCAAATTGTTCCCTTGTCTCGCGCGCAATCGAAGCGATCGCTCTCGCAAAAGTGTGGTGTGTATGATTTGACAAGAATGAGGACGATGCTTTGTGATAGCATGCGTGCGTGTGTTTGAGAACAAGCAAGCGTAAGAGTTGGGCAAAAAGTGAGGAAGAAGGAGGGTGTACAAAACAGCTAGAAACAAAACAACAATCAAGGGTGGGGAACACTTGTTTGGAGAAATTTGTGGGAGAAGGAGGTAGGATTTTGACTAGAGGTGGAGTTTAGAGTGTGTGGTTGAGAGCAAGTTGTGTGGGTAGCTTGTCTGTGTAACTTGTTTAGAAGTTGATATTACCCGTACAACACAACTCTGTACAACAGAAACCAGCAAGACATGCTGCACAAAGCTCACCACCACCACCACCGCCACCTCCGCCGTACATTGGTTGTCCTGAGTAACCAGCATAAGATCTTCTTCCTGCCATCGCACAGTAACAGCACAAGATAAGACCACCGACTAACGCGATAACGATCACACCGGCAGGTGAGACGTAGGAAGTGGTGATGATGAAGTTGTAGAGAGGACGGACTTGAAGAAGGAAGAACAGAGAGATAGTGTGAGTGATCTTTCAGCAATCGGCATCTGCTCGACTCATTCCTCCTCACTCCTCACTCCTCTCACAACTCACCATCTTTACAAACATACTCTCCTCCTTGTGCTTCACATTTCTCATTCTTCACTTCCGAGGTACTAAACAATCCGAACTCACGATTCACATGACAACATTTCGGTTGATTGCGAATCTTACCACAACATTGAACGAAGCGGAGTGTGGTGGTGGAAGAGGAGGAGGAGGTTGATGGTGCATAGGAACATGAACCACCACCACAGCAGGATGCACATGCATCATCTGCAGTTGTTGCTACTACAGCGATATCAGTATCTGAGGTCTCTGTTGCATCTGGCGCATCTGGTGCATCTGCTGGTGATGTCGTAGATGGTGATGTCACAACAACATCATTCGACTCCTCAACAGCGACAGTCGATGTTGTAAGTTCAGTTTCAGTAATTGTATTCGGATTTTCAGCTGGAGTTGGCATCGGATCAGCTTGAATGGATGCTGCAGCTGTTGTTAGTTCGGAGATTGGAGATTTCGTGACATCCTCATTCACGATGCTTGCTGTCTCGATGAGAGGTGCATCTGAGGATGATTCTGCATGAGTGAGGGTGAAGGAGGTGCTGAGGCAGAGGAGGACGATTGCGAACGCCAACAACCGAAGTAAGAGGCGCATCGTGAGGAGAGGATGAAAGTGCGGGACTGTAGGTTGAGTGAGTACAGAGTGTGTAGCACTGTGAGAGTTCGATGTATGCAAGTTGTGGCAATGGATAGGGGTGTCGTGGATGGGAGAGTGACCAACGGTAGTGCGCTTCAATCGGACAACAAAAAAATCGGATTTTGATGACCTGCAAAAAGAAAGCGCCACGTAAGAACACTCATCGCGTGACTGAGTCGAAAAAACGATTCTTAGTTCTCAGATCGCGTGCTGTCAGCACTACTACATCCATTCCTCCACCTCGCCAGACATGTCCTTTGCACGTGCACAGCGACCGGCATCAGCGACATCGTCATCCTCCGCATCGCGCTCTCAACAGCAGCAGCAACAGCAGCCCTCGCAACAACCCGACGAAGCAGACAGACAATATTCCGATCACGAGGCTGCAACATCATCACGCTTCCTCACAAGTCGTGCTACTACACCACTACAAACGAAATGGTCACCACCTTTCGATGCAGAAACGAAGGAGAAGGTGAGTGTGACGAAAAGTGGGAGTGAAGGTTCGCTTGCAGCTTTCTTCTCACTCTTCTTCTGCATCTCTTTTTCCTCGCAGCTCCTCCACCATCTCCATGCCTCTACCCGTCATTCCTCCTCTCCACTCTCGCTCCCTTCGCATTACTCCCTCCTCCACAACACCCCAATCACCTCCTCTCATCCCGCACGTATCGCATCATGGGAACGTCCCGAGTTGGAGTTAGAGAATTCGTTGAGAAGAGTTGCGTTGGTGGTGAGATTGGATTTGGAAGAGGAGTATAAGGAACATTTGGAAGATGTTGCGAGAGAGAAGGAGAGGAAACAGGAACAACTACAGATCGAACAGCAACATTTTCATTCTGAACGAATAAGACAACTCGCAGCAAGGAAAGAGAAAAGATATGAACAGATGCGTCTCGTGAAACAATGGAAGAATCCAAAGGTAGAGAGAGTACAAGCGAAAGTGGATTGTTATATTGAGAATAATCCTTCTCCTCGACCACAATCAACGACTTCGTCATCATCAGCCTTCGCATCTATGGCATCATCTCCTCAACCACTATCTAGCAGCAGCAACAGCTACCCTCATTCTCATTCTCACACGCACAATGCTCACAACTCCTCTTCATCACTCTCCCCTCGTCTCGAATCATATCGTGCACTTGATACACGCATGAATCTGACACCGACTAATCGCAGCAGATCACCATCACCTTTCTCATACTCACAGCAGGTGATGTCGAGACCACAGACTGCTGATGCAACATCACAATCACCACCAACTCACCGTCATCACACCTCCATCTACTCTCTCACCGCACATCAGCGCCAATCGAATCGTGAACGTGCTGCTGCCTTGCACCAAGTCTTTCAACACAGTTCGCCACGACGACAACCGAAGAATAGAAAAGTACATGAAGAATATTTGAAATCGAAAAGATGTGCACCTAGACCACCGTCAGCGATGCTGCCGCAGTCGAGATCGAGAGTAGCGAGAGAAGAGATTAGAAACAGCGCTCAGTTCCAGACACAACAATATCAACAACCGCATCATTCGCACTATCCTTATCATCACCATCACCATCATCACAACTCCACATCTGCTATTTCCTCTCACACCAATCAATCTGATCCATCATGGCCATCCTCTTTAGCAGCAGCATCAGCTTCCACATCAGCTCCTTTCACACCAGCTATGTTGTTTCATTCATCGGTGAGAGGAGATATGAGTCGGCAGAATGAGGAGGAAGAGAAAGAGCAGCGAGAAGAGAATCAGGACGTGCGAGATCAAACGAACAGATTCGACAACTTCCACAAAGCAAAATCACAACCTGTTCCTGACGAGTTTGCGTACAGTGGTTCTGTGCGATTACATCAGAACAGCGATCGTCTACCGATGTGGAATCGAACGAATCGATTCATGCAATTCGTTGGTGACACACAAACACCTGATCGACGATGAGACGAAGTGGGTCTGGGCGTGCTGCATTGTTGATCAAATTTAATATACAAGTTCTGTTCCGATTGAATCTACTCTGCCGTCGATCGTGAGTCAACAACTTCGCTCGCTGCAAGATCACCATGCAGTCTTCTGTGCCTCTCGTTTCTGTAGCAGCGGCGCAATGAAGACTTGGAACAAAAGGACAAAATCGATGGGTGCATGTTGTTCGATCAAGTGTGGCTTGTATGATAGATCGCATATAAGGAGGAAAGCAGGACTAAGCAGCAAGCAGCAACAAAAGCAATGGCATTATTCCTCGTACGAGACTCGAACTCGTGTCCCTGCCTTGAAAGGGCATTATACTCACCGCTGTACTAACGAGGATCAGCAGATGGAGAGGATCAGTCAAAAACACAAGCAAGTGAGGTCGTCGAGTCAAAGCACTGACAGGCGCATCCATTAGCACGAGTTGGTTTCGACTGCAATACCACTCGACGTGATACTTCTCTCTCATATCGATGAGTGTTTAGCGACATGAATACAGCAGCACCACCACAGCAATGGTAAATCACGCGCGTGGTACCACTTCGGGCAAAAATGGTCGGACGAGATCGCGTGATCGAGCCAAATTCGTTGCTTAAGCCAAACCAAAGTGGATTGAGGCGCAGGACTCAGGCTGTTGTTGTTGCTTCGACTTTCCATTCAACTGCACTCTTCACCAACACACCTGTAAGCGTAGACTACGCTTCATCACTCTCGCCGCTCATCGTCGCTTCGTTGCGTGCTGTTGTGCCGGCAAGTGATTCAGGAGATCCGATCCTTTGTCTTCCCTCCACGAACATCACGCACTTGCGCTTCATCAGTACTCGTTACTTCATCATTCGAAGCTAGTCCAGTCTTACGATTCTATCACCGCCGGTTGCCACGGGCTGTTCCGTGATTAATTAGGAGAATTGTGCTCCCCACAACCGCACTGTCCACAGTCGCGCACTCACTCACCCACACAGCATCAACTACTTGCTGCGGTTCATTCGATTACCGCTACCACTTCCGAGTGTAAACAGCCTCTCATCCTCTCCACAACGGCACTAACTCCACCATGGAATTAAATGCCTTAACACGTTGGGAGTCGATCGGGAAGGATCTCTATGAGCGTGGTGTATTGGGTCATGAAATCGCTATTCTTAAGAGACGATCCAAACAAGTTGATCGTCAGCGAGCTGAGAGACAACAACAGAGAAGTGAAGTAGAAGAAACAATTGATTCAACAGCAACTACAAATGCATCACCATCACCAACATCATCATCATCCAGTGATTCCTCATCCACTGCAACATCCAAATGGAACAGTCGGACGCAACTGGATCAACTCGAACAAGAAGAAGCGATGTTAACAAAATTCAGACAGTTAAGGGATGGTGGTAAGGTCTTACAAAAGGAAGAAGAAAAACTTGAGCAGTCAATGTTCAGTGGTTCAGCACTTATCCTCGATTCTTTCCCTCCGGGACATCATCGTTGGGTCTATTTCTTGTATCGCAGTGCCCGTCGATTCTTTAAAGGATTCGCATTCGGATATTTCGGTAAATTCACATTCGCTTTTATTGGTCTCGTATTGAGACATAAGTTGAATTTATCTAAACTCCTACCGGATTTAGTGAAGCTGATGATCAAACCTGAACTCCTGAAGTATGGAGGATTCTTAGGTTCATTTCTGATGTTATTCGAATCAGTGATGCGGTTGTTAAGAATGAAGAATTATCTCTCACAAAATCATCGTTCAGTCAGAGTGATCGCATCAGCATGTGTTGCAAGTGCTGTGTCGATTACATTCCTTCCAAAAGACGCACGATTAGGAATCAGTATGTTCTTTCTTGTACGTGCATTAGAGGTCCTTGTCAGATGGGCAACAGAAGAGAAAGAGAAAGCATACACCACAAGACAACATAGAAGAGGTGGCAGTGCGTTAGGAGAAGAATGGACTACTGGTACCAGTGAGAAAGAAGTGAGCTCTATCAATCATACTTCAGGTAGTACACAGTTAATGCTTCCGACAACTTCGAATACAGCGATGATGAACGATCTTGCAAGAGAGGCTGCTGCTGTGAACAATACGAATGTCTTCTCGCAGACAAGTGAGGCAGGTGGATTATCAATCACACTTACTGATGCATCAACATTCGCATCACTAGAAAGCTCGCCATTCGCATCGACTCTCACCTCTCCAACACATCAATCAGGGTCGATCCTTACGCTCAACACTTCTTCCTCAACACAACCATCACAATCCTTCCTCGTCTCCTCTCTCCACCACATCGGATCACGTATCAAACGTTCGCTCGTTCGTATCTCCAAACTCCCAATCTCCTACCACTTCGATACTCTCGTTATGGGTCTAGCTTCTGCGCAGGTGATATGGTCCTGGTTGTTTAATCAATCAACGATTGATTCGAGTTATTTACACTTCCTAGATGTGCAAGGAGGAAAAGCAGCGTGTGTGAGGAAAACTTTCGCTGCATTGAGTAGTGAAGGACATACGATTCCATCTGAGCTTCTTACACAAATTAATGCATTGAGAGTCAAAGAAGGTTTTGGTGTACTCGATCTCTCACTCCCCTTACCCTCACTCATTTGCTCCGTCTTACACCAAGATCATTCATGCATCGCAGGTTTCTGGCATTTCTTACGTGGTGCTTATCTTCGTGCCTTACCTGTATACTTACCGATCTATGTCATTCCGATGTTGATCTTTAAACATAGGCAGCTGTTGAGACAGCCACTTAAGGTGCTGTTACCAACTCTAACAAACTTAGCACGATCTTCACTCTTCCTTTCGTCGTACTGTTCATTAGCATGGACGGTTGCTTGTCCGATGTCACATCAACTTGGTGTAGTACATCCAATCAATGGTGCACTGATGGGATTCTTTGCTGGTTTAACAGTTGCAATTGAACAGAAAGGAAGGAGGACAGAGATCGCTTTATATGTCCTGAGTAAAGCATTACCAAGTCTCATTCAAACCTTACAACAAAAACGTATGTTACCAAAATTCCCACAAGGTGATGCTGTATGTTTTGTCGCAGCTATGGCTGTCATTATGTGGAGTTATGTTACGAGACCACACTTACTACGTTCCTCCTACTTGTCACTATTCAAATTCTTCTTTGGAAGTGGTGGAAGAAGTGCTGGATTTAGTTCACGTGCAGTGGAACATTCGACACCGAAATCGAAGATGCAACAACAACCAATTAAGGAAGATGATTCACCAAGACATTTATCACTTGATGGGACGAGTGAGAGAGAAGTAGCAGTAAGAAAGATTCCATCTGCTGTTCCATTCCATGGCACTTCGTCATGACCTATATTAGTCAACAATCATACTCTGTAGCGCGACACTTAGCGATCAATTATTTACATATCCTCCATCTATCTCCATGCGTGTTCTCCCAACCAAAGTGTTGTATAGCCTCGCTCCTTTCCCTCCGCACACGCAGCACACAAGCATTGTTCAATTTTTCACTTTGCAGCTGTTCATACTTCGCAGTTCCATTCTTCCATCAAACTTACTTGCGACTTGAACGAATTAGCTGTGGCAAGTCGAGACGGTGTACGTCATCCTGCGTATTGTCGCTCGGCTCAATCGTGTGAAGCAGCATCACAATTTCGAAGTGCTGTTGGTGAGCGAACCGGAAACGAATTTGTGTTCGAAGGAACGATGCAAGATGTATGACACATGCAGCAGAAAGTTGGCCAACAAATTGTACGATCAAGAATGCGACTCACCTTCACGTGCTTGACCTTCTGCATCTGATTCGGTTTCACGTCGATGAATATCAATCATGTGTTGCTCATTTGATGCAGTCTTTGGTATCCCCACTTGCTGTGGTGAATTGGTAGCTTCATTCGTCGCAGCTGTAGTATTCTTCCTTGCCGCAATTTCAATCGTGTTCTTGGAACTCATCGATTCTCTTGCTGCTGTAGGCATCGTATCAAGTTGCGCTGTCCATCCGCTCTTATTGGTGGCATCAGGGAGTGACGGCGGAGCGACGTAAGTCTGTGCGATACCCATTTGTATCGATGGTCTTCGTTGTTGATGTTTCTCATTCGCCATCTGTACACTCGTTCGACTCTTATTCCTCTCACCATGCTGCTGTATCATTGGTACAACTTGATTCTTCTTGACCACACTTGATGTATTCGACGATGCAGATTTATGCATAATATGACTCAGCGCAGCACATGTCACAAAAATATCGACTGATCCTCCTGCAACCACCCACTTTCGTGAGCTCGGTTCATCAGTAACATGTGACCACACCATGAAGTTGAGTGTGAAGAGAGAGAAGATGATAGTGAAGATACATGCGTAGGTGTTCTTACGCATCACAGCTTCGAGTGCAGTGTTGAGTTGAGGCGATTCTGTTGTGGAGGATGATGTTGCTGAGGGAACTGCTGCTGTTGTTGCTGGTGTGACATGAACTACTTCAATGGTCGTAGACAATGTTGCTGCTGGTGATAGTAGATGTCCTGCAGAGACTGCATGATTGTTCGAGGTATTTGTCGTTGTGCTCGGTAGAGACGAGAAATGAATCGAGTTTCTTCGTGGTGCGACTTCAGCTTGTAAGGCTGTTGTGTTTCCAATACTAACCGCATTCTTTCCCTTCGTCGCATTTCTATTCAGCGCAATCGTCTCTCTCAATGGTTGAATAAAGAGATACAAATACAGAATCGAGATCGTCGCATCTGCACCAGCCATGAATACGATCGTATAGACAGGTAACAAGAGTTGACACGTCTGATCAATTGCATTGGGTTCTGGTTCTGCTACAATCAGCAAGAAAATGGCAAATAACACAACACTCAATGTAAGTAACAGTGTAAACTTCTCCAGTTTCGATGGTGCAGATAATGGACGTACTGTTCGTTGTTTGATGAAGAAGAATAAGTAGCTGAAGAGTTTCGTCCATACATACATGGATGAACCGACTTTCATTCCAGCTGCACAGAGACGTGTACCGAGATCGAATTCGGAGAGACTTGTGCGACGCCAAGGATCGATGTGAATTACGGAGGAAGCTGCTGCTGGTGTCATATTCAAAAATAGCATTGAAGCCAGTGAATTTGGGATGCATGTGAGTGCGCATGCATTCGATAGCAGATAGAGCAGACGAATAAGAAATGGATAGGAGCGAGGTGACGCTGAGGAGGCGGATGTGGCGGCAGAGGATGAAATCACGTGTTTCTGTTGTCGCTGATGTGAGTTATGTCGATATGCGTGCATGACACTACATGCGTATCCGAAGTTTACTAGCTGTAGTACACTCACGAAGACTGTCACAACACATGCAGCGATGGAGTTGGAGGAGTAAGGCATTTGATTGCTAGATTATCAGCGGTGAGGAGGATGGAGATGGAGGATCGAGGAGATGATGATGATACTGCAGGGGCTACACCATGATAGAACACTATGCGCGATGTGATTTTTACAATGAGTGTCGTAAAGCAATGCTATTGCATACTGCGTGATTGCGTTTCGAAACTCGCAGTTAGTCGCGTGACACCGACCCATCACTCACTGTCACGTGTCGTCAGTACCTGCTTCGATTGTGTTGTGTGAGTATGTGAGTTAAATGCGGTGTACAATGTGAATGAGTTAGCAAGAATGAGCAGTGTGCACAAGAGTACGAGTGACTGCTAACTTCCATTCACCCACTTCTCTTGTCCTCTTCTTCTCATCCCATCTCATTACTGTTAGTTTGTATTCCAGTTCTCTCTCAGATCTCCTCCATCCTTTCAGTATTCATACTCGTTCATAACAGTAGAGACGGCAGAAAAGAAGCGCAGAGAAGCAGTAACACCAACATCGAGTCAATCCTTTCACCCAGGCCGTGCGATCCTCCGCTGCTCTACTTCTGCTTGCTCATTTCTCTTCTTTTCTTCACTTCTTCCATCTCTCTGTAGCTGGCGACAACATTTACTTATCCTGTCAACTTGATATTACCATGACAGCATCAACAGCAACATCCAACTCCTCTGATGCTTCTGCCTCGACCACCTCTGCTTCAGCAGCTGCGGCAGATGCAAGACGATTTGGAAAAGCCACTTGAATCTGCAATCAATCTGTCAGCGATCTCATCTTACAGATGTGCGTGGTCAGATTCCAACGACAATCACACACGAAAGCTCATGAGATACAATCGCTGCATGTCAATCCGTATGACTTCATCGGTGGCTCACCACGTATATTCATCTCGATGCAAGAGTTGGCGCAGCATAGTGAAAAGAAATGATCGCTGGATCTAAAAGCCGGAATTTAAAGTACTGCTGTTTTAGAACACTTGTCCCGCAGAGGAAGAAGACGAAGCAAGGAATGTACCAGAGAAGAGCGGACTCGAATGAGGCAAGAACTGGCACCATGAGAAAACAAGGAGCGTTACTGGCCTGCAGGTCTTATACTTTGATATCCGACTTGATGTTGATTTCATTTCCATTGTTTTGCTCGTTCAACATACAACCAGCACGAACATTGTTTGATTCACATCTGTGATCGGCTGACAGCCGCAAGTCGTAGAGACCTATTGATGCCATGCCGATGTGTAAGAGAGACACGAGCATGACCTTGAGAGTGCTGTCATGATAATCTTGATTCTGGTTAGTCGACGATATGGGTGACCGGGTTGGGGGAGTTTCGACTGACTGGACGGCTGCACGTTCATCTTCACACAATCCAAGAGTTTATTCATTGCTGGTTCCAATAACCAGTTGTGTCTCGCTAGTTAAGGCAGACACATATTAGTCCTTAGTGACAATTAGTCAGTAAGCAATACTGATCTTGACATGAGTTTGCTGCTTGTGCTGGACTTTGCCCATTAGTTCAACTTTTCTTGCTCGCCTTTCCCCCCAACAGATCCAACATCTTCGTGCGAATTCTTCCCGTTCCATTTCGCGCAAGATGTCTTACTACTCCGCCTATACCGGTTCACGTCGTGATGAAGTACGTCGTCGTTTCTTCAAACCATTCGAAGTGCAATCTACATTCAAGTATGATGTCGAGGCAGGTGCTGACTGTATTCGGCGAGTGCTTTGACTGTATCAAATGTCGTCTCATTATCCTCTTCAAGAAAATCATAGATATTGACATGAAGTTTTGCTTTGATCGCCAGTTGGCGAAGGAGAATCCGGAACTGAGGGTACTACCCAGATTTATTGCCAGAGCATGGTAAGACACATACAACAGGGAAAAGTGAATGAGAAGCAGAGAAAAACAAGAGTCCATCCGTTGACTTGAAACAGTCAGGATTTCTCACAGTTTGTCCGAGATTCACCATTCTGACCTTATTGGATTCTTTTTCGAAAGAACCACATAAGACATCGATTTGGGCACGAAATTGATCTTCCTCTTTGATCCTCAATTCAATCATCATCAGAAGTTTTAGTTCTTGTCTTTCTCATGACGACTTCCGTTTGTTTTTTTTAGTTTAAGCCAATTAGGCGGACATACAATCGCAATGATGAAGTTAAATTTTCAAGTTCATGAATTTATTGAGTTCAAGTTGTGTTTGGTGAAGAACGTGAGAAATCAACAATCAACACAACGACTTCGGTACACTCGTTTTTGTTGGTTGCGTTTCACCTATTCGCGTTGCTCTCACACCTCGCCGGCGTAGATGTACGCGAACAGGTACCGAGTCGACTGTTTTCACTGAGCTGCAAGAGGAAGACACCCAGAAGCACATGTTGAAAGGAATTGAATCATGTCTGAAAGGAGGTGTGTACTGACACACAATATGCAAGATACAATGCTAAGAGATCAGGTCACAAGCTTCGTTAACTCCGCCTCTGCAATCGGTTTCACTTTCTCCAAGCCATAATCCAAAGCCTTCTCAACATTCCCAACTTGTGATTCACTCAATCCTTCTTTCTTTAACCAGACTTCGAGACAGGCATGGAAGAGATGGACAGTGTAAGACGAGGGAGAGAAGAAAGCAGATTCGAGTGTCATTGCGACTGTGGAGGACGGAGGAGTGGCTGCTGCAGAGGCTGCTGCGGTGGTTGTAGCTGGAGATGGTGTTGCAGTCGTTGCAACTGATGCTACAGTTGCAGTAACTGTCACTGTAGCACTTGTTGTATTCGTACCTCCAGCAACATCCGTCTTCTCTCTCAACTCCAAAATGGCACGTACAGGCCCCAGCAGCTGCTTCAACATCTTAGGTGAGACATTCGATTCTGTCACCATCTTCTGTATGGTCATACCTGCATCACCTGATGCTGCGAGGAGCTGAAGGAGGTGCAGAAGAAGTGTCCAGTTACTCGATGGTTGCTGCTGAGTGGAAGGTGTAGGTGATTTCACATCTTGCTGTGCACCAACAGCAGTGATGGTAGCGATCGTATGAGTTGCTACAGTCTTTGTATCCAGACTCGGTGCTTCCTCTTTGTGTTCTTCCACTTTCTTTATACTATCAGTCTTATCAGTTGCTGCTGGTTTCACAGTAGCATCACTCGTACTCTTCCTATTATACACCGGACTCAACTCTTTCACATTCTTCATCAACTGTTCTACCCATACCTCCAGTGTTTCTGGCAAGATATCGATACGTTGATTCAAGTCATTCCATGTGTGAATCGGTTTTGCACCGACACCTGTCTGTTCAGCAGCGATGTTGGAGGAGGAGGAGAAGGAAGGAATGACAGAGAGGAGATGATTCACTTTTGCTAAGTCATCTGCATCACGTTGTTTCAACGCTGCTAGACCAAGTGCGATCTGTTCGTCTTGTGTAAGGGATGGCAGTGGTGGAGATGTGACAGTAGTGGAGGTGTCATGTGATGTTGTCGTTGTTACAGCAGCCTCCTTTTTCTCATTCTCTTTTGTTACTTCACTCTCCTTTTCTTCTTTCGATACATCTCCCAGTTCAAACTTCTTACACACACCCTCTTTCGTCATCTGATCAAACTTCTTCGTAATCTCCGTCTTCTCATTCGTTGTTACAACAATTCCGATCCAAGATGGAAGCTTGTTTAAGAGAGAAGGGGAGGTAAGGAGTGTCAGGAGTGTTAGAGGAGAATCAATGGATGTGGCGGAGTCGCTAGTTGGTACAACAAGGTCATCAAGTTCATCAAGTGCATCAATGACGATCAACATCTTACATGGTGGAATCTTGCGTTGTTGTTGTTGCTGTGGATCAGATGGTTTATCTTTTGTCTCTTTTTCATCTACTTTTGCTTCTTTTTTTTGCTGTACTCGATTCCCGACCTTCACCTCCTCACAAACGCACTGTGGTAGAACACCAATCACACTCCTCCTTACTTGATCTTCTGAAAGATACGATGATTGAGATGCAGAACTCTTTTGCATCTCGCCCGCATGCCACATCAAATATTCCAATCCTTCAATCAAGATCTCCTGATAGAATCTCATCGGTGACATCGTGGGAAGTGCTGATTTCAATGCATTGTTATCTTCCTTCAACTTCAGGAGAAACCAATCTTTCAATACAGGAAGACGTGAGAGGAGTTGATAGAAGAGGGAGTGGAGGATTCGAAGGATGGTGTCTGGTTGTTGAGAGGTTGAGGAGGGAGGTGATGGTGATGGTTGTGATCCTGTTGTCTCACCTTCCACCCTCTCTTCCGCATCTTTCTCACAAAAATGTACAGCATAGACACATGTCGCATATTGTTGTATCAGATGTGATATGAAAGTGGTCTTACCTTGTTGTGGCTGGCTTGTTAATAAGAAGAGACGGGATGATGAGGATGAGGATGAGGAAGAGTCTTTGTTGCTGACGGCTGAATCAGACGGTGCAGAGAAATCTGCACTGAATCCACCACCATCCTCTTGCATCATTTCATCATCAGCCCTCCCTTGCCATCCTCCATCTCCTAACAAAATCCATTTCTCAAATTCCCGGACCAACTCCTGTCTCTCCTTCTGATACCCGCCAGCATTCTTCTGAACATGAGAACGAAAATCGAATGGATGTAAGAGTGTGGGTAGTTCACGTGATTGTTTCAGTTGTGCGTAACGTGAGATCATGTCTGTGTCGGTGTGTTGTGATGTGGTTGTTGCTGCGGCTGTTGTTATGGCAATAGCATCACGTTGTTTCTTCACTTCCTCTCTCGCTTGTTTCAACTCTTCTAAAACCTGTTCCATATCCTCTCTCATCTCTAACTGATCCTCTTGCATATTTACTAACACTTCCGAACGACAATCTTGTTTCAATTCATCGATCTTGAGTTTCATTTGTTCGAGATCGTTCTGATCACTTTGAGATAAGAGGAATGACAGGTAGGGAGAACGAGAGATGATTGTGATGAGTGTGGGCTTGACAGAGGTGGTTAAGTAGTTTTGGAGGAGGAGAAGAAAGGAGGTGGATGTGGTTGATGGTGAAGATACTGATGTAGCTGTTGATGTGGTTGCTTGTGTTGTTGCTGTTGCTGTCGCTGAAGATGTCTTCTCCTTCTCTTCCTCCTTTCCCTTCTTCTTGTTACTCCTCCCCTTCATACTTCTCACACACTCACTCTCAATCGCACTAAGATACAACATAAAATCACTCAACCATTGTGTCTTCGTATGATGTGCATCATACAATTTATAAATCTCGGACAATACGGTATAAAGTACTTTTCCTGGTGGTGTTGCTTGTAGTGATTCTGATGCAGTGAAGAGGAGTTTGGTAGAGAGTGATTTCAGGAGAGGTGAGTTGCAATCGATTGTACCGAGCTCGGTGTGCAGGAGGTAGTGACCGTTAGGTTGATGAGTTAGGAAGAGGGAGCCGGTATCAGCGGGGAGCTTCTTGTCTGTTGCTTTGTTATCTTTATCCTTCGTGGCTGCTGCTGTTGTTGCTGGTACGTCTCCTTTTCCTTCGCTTCTAAGCCCACTCCCTTCTACTCGAACCACCTTCTCATCTGGCTTTGCAGTCACTGTCTGCACACGATCGATTCCTGCAGGTTGCGGCACATTGTCTCCACCTCCTTGTGGTGTTGCAGTATTAGTTGGTGCATGTAAATCGACGGATGAACCACAACCCTAGTGTGTAGAGAGAAGAACGAATCATGCATGATGAGTATACACAATTCTGCGCACTGTGCACTGCATTATTGCTGTTGATGTCTGATGTCTGACCATTTTCTACTTTGAAGAAGTGAGCGAGCTGGAGAAGTGACAGATGTAAGATGTATGGAATCGAAGAATGCAATTTGTGATTACTGTGATATACTATTTCGAATAAACAGTCGAAGGCGATCGTCTCAAAGTGAACGATACATCTCTAATGCGTAGTTATCGATGTAGATTTCTCGATTTTGCAATTTTGGTTCTCTTTGAGCGTGAGTGAGAAGACAAGGGTACACAATTCCAGTACAGGACCTGTGTGTTGATACATTTTCAGCACTCACTCCTGCACAGCTGTTACCTTTCCCTCACTGTCACACAACACTCTACCAGATTTGAATCCGGCTGTATAAAATCAGAGGAGCAGAAGATGATGCACAGATCCAACTACGCAATTGCTGCAGAGTCAATGCCTCCCTATCGCGATGGGAATCATCATGATCAACAAGTACACAATAGCAGCACAGCAACAGCACCTACTGCCTCTCGACTCGACTCCTCAGCCTCAGCCTCCTCCAATCCTCATCACGATCCTCACACTCGTCGTTCCACACTCTACACCACCCGCGCTACCGAATGGCAACAGCGTTGGCGTCAGATTCGTCTCGACATGTTATATCGTCTCTCGTCATCACAACAACATGACATCGAATCACACAGAACACATCTCGAATTAACAGCCGATCAAGTTCGTTTCGAGGAGAAATTACAGATGAGATCACAGATATTGAAACAGAGAGAAAGAAGAGTGACATATGAACAACAACAACGTCAACATGAGATACGTGTATTAGATGAAGAAGAACGTCGTCGCTTGTGTAAGCGAGAATGGGATGCTGGTAGGATACAAGAACATTTTACTTCCGTAACAAACGAGTTCGTGTTAGATGTAGAATCAAGACGTGCTGTAGATGAATTAGAACTTCGGGAATCGTTGAGAAGGACGACTGATAATATGAGAGCAGAACAACGAGAACAGCTCGAGAGAGAACAAGCTGAGGTGCACAGAGAACAGGAGAGGAGGAGAGTCGAGCAGGAACAGAAGGAGAAAGCAGCTGCAGCACAATCGCAACACGCTGATCAACTAAGACGATTACAATTTCGTTCAGGAGCAAGAGGTTAGTTAGAAAAGAAAATACATTGAAAAATAATTGTTTGAAAGTTTCAAACTTGCTGCTTGATTTAATTGCTTCGCTTCCAAATCACGTATACGAGGTTGATTCAAAATGTGCCAAGAGAAGTGTATGCTAGGGCTCAAAACTACAGTAAGGGCTAGGTATCGCAACAAGAAAGCATTGGAGAGAGGCGAGCTCGATCGTGATATAGGTAAACTAGTACTATGCTGCTGTGGGTGTGATATGTGGTACAGTGAAAGTGAGTTGCTTGTGTGTGTGATATGAATGATGAGAGATATTGTACGATGGTGCTGCTTTACTGCTATCTTGATGTTCTCTCACTCTTATGCACCACTAATACTCGTAAAATACACAAAGAAGTGTGCAAATACGAGGGAGAAGAAGAATACACCCCAACTCGGCCATACAATACCAATAATAACAATGAAGAGAAAGAAGATTGCAATCATTTTACGACGTTTCATTGAAGAGGAGAGATGATCACTACATGTAATGAAGGATAAGTGTAAGACTGTGGGCTTTGGCTCTTTGCCGAGTGCACTTGCTGAGAGCCAGTGTTTAGCACGCTGTGTGTGTGTGAGAGAGAGAGTGATGAGAAAGATGAGAATGTGAGTAAACCTGTCAAAACGAAAAGCCGCACTATTCTCACTCATCATCCTCTGTCCTCCCTCCTCCTCTTCAACTACTAACAGCAAGATCCAAACCCTGCAATAATAATGATTTCTCAAACTCATGTTTCTTCCATGCAATTGCTCTCGTCAACAACTTCGTATGATATCTTGCATGTCTCAAATCTAAGTCTAATGCTTTCAATAATAACTTCATAGCAGCTTCAAAATCATCACCATCGGGACGAAAGAAGATCCAATTCAAGGAAGCAAGCTCTTTACGTACTTCACGATAGTCGACATCACGACATACAACTGGAATGATACGCTTACCATTTGCGACAGCATGATCAACCTCCCATGTACAGACTTCAGATTTGATGGAATCAGGTGAGAGCACGAAGATGAATGCATCACTTTGCTCGATACCCTTGTGAATCTCGTCAAGCCAATCGTTGGAAGGAGGAATGTCCTGTGGAAGAAGGAAGGAGTGTACAATAGAAATGAAATGAGTCAGCGAGTCAGAATCAAGTTGCGAGAAAGGGTTTGGTTTGTTCCTGCTGCTCACTGGCACAACTCCAACTCCACTTCGAACTCCTCATCTCTCACTCAACTAACCTCCCAATCAACCCAGATATTTCGATCATCTACTGCAAGTGCATCGTAGATATTCTTTACGAAGGCTTTATCTGTGTGAGTGGAGGAGTGATGGAGTGAGAAAGAATGAACGTGATTGCATAGCGGGAGATCTAGTCAGCGCATTCTTAGTCCTCTCCCACTCCTTCTCTATCCCTTCCTCTCAAACCAACCTTTTCTCGAGTACGAAATCATAACACTCGAACCAACGAGATCTTTATCCGTATCAGCTAAGAGCTGACCTGGTTTCACCTCAGTCGGTACGACCTTCTCGGCCGTCTCGGTCGACATGATTGTGAATGAGGAGGATGAGTAGTGAGGGAGTGTGGAGACTAGTAATACAAGGTCGACAGTAAATTTACTGTCGAAGGAGAGGACGTAGCTCAGCTACCTCAACACCAAATGAAACTCGAGTTCACTTAATGAATGATCACGATCGTGTCAGTTACACTCTCTACTGCAAGGAGTACAGCGTAGGAGGAGTGTGCTTCGATAGTACGCGATTCGCCACTACTCAGAGCACTCAACAGAGGTACAATGAGCGTGTTAGGAGAAGAGGTGAGTGCAGGAGACGAACGAAAACAATCGGTGAAAATTGAGACACAGTGTCTGTAGAGTCAGGAGGTCCGTTACGAAAGTTGGCAAAAGCAAGCGACCGCAGCAGCTGGTTCTCTCGTCTGCCTCATCTTCTGCTATTGTGTAGTTGCGGGTCTGTTTGCAAAGTTGAGTGACGATTGACTGTTGCAACCCCAGTGAACTCTCTGATATCACTCATCCCATCATCGCAACTTAGTCGAGAGAACAGATTGCTCTCGAGATTAGAGAAAACAAGTAACAGAGAAGATGTCGAAGCAGGTCAGACAGTGGAGAATGAGAGAGCGAGGAGAGATCACACTTGCACACGCTTTTCACTCACCTTCCCCTCCTTCTCGTTTTCTTTCCCTTGCTGCGCAGTTCCAATTCTCTCGTCCAGTCGAGTACGATCCTTCTCTCGCAGCAAGTGTAAGTTCCTCCTCTGGTCACACACAGAAGCTAAGTAAACAAGAGGAACTGAAAGATGAATTTGGCTTTGAGAGTGAGGAGAGTGAAGAGGAGATGGATGGACCGATGCAACATCAACAACAGCAGAGATCGAATCAACAGCAACAACAGTATCAAGATGATTCCTCACATCCACACATTCGTACAGTCTCCAACTCCTCTTCTTCCTCCACGTCCCACAACAACACACGTTCTCCCACAATCTCAACAAAATCTACGACAGCACTCACAGCACACATTGCATCATTAGAAGCATCACATGCTGATGATTTAGATCGTCTGGCGAGAGAATTGAGTCAAGCACAATCTGCGAGATTACGTGCAGAAGATCATGCACGTCAGACTGAAGCACGTATGGAATCCTTATCAACCATGTCCAAACAAGCGAAGACAATTATGACAAATAAATTTAAACAACAACTCAAAACATTGCAGAATCAAGTCGAAGAACAGAAACAGATCATGCAAGAAGATGAGGAAGTGATAGAGAATATGAAAGAAGTGACTGAGAAATATGAAGGAGGTGAAGATAATGAATCTATCAAACAACTCATTCAACAAACAATTGCATCATGGAAAGATATTCGGGCAGTGAAAGAAGAGAATATACAGTTGAGAGCACAAGTAGATGAGACACAGAGTACTGTTGAGAATATGAGAGAGGAAGTAGAAGAATTGAAAAGTGTAGTAGAGGAAGTGAAGAAACAAGCGGAAGAGAGAGTGGAGCAAGTGAAAGCAGAAGCTGATGCGGCAGTGAAGCAGCAGCAGGTACAATCATCAGCACAGCAACCAGCAACAGTACAACAAGCTCCACCAACCACCACAAATGACGATACAGCAGTAGCAGCAGCACTCTCTGCATCCACTGCAGCGAATGCATCTCTCACAGCCGAGCTCCACTCTGTTCGTTCCTCTCTCCAGACACTTGAATCTACAGTCTCCGCACTCCGATCTGATTCTACGAAGCAACAACAAGAGAAAGAGAAACTGATTAAGAAGTTAGCGAAGATTATGAGTGTGCCAGAACAGGATGTTATGAAGAATGTTGAACAGGAATGGAAACCGACACCAACTGTTGTAGTGAAGGAAGTTGTGAAGGAGGTACGTGTACCTGTTCCTACTGCTGGTGTGACAGATGCGAGTGGAGATGCACAATCTTCGTCTTCTTCAGCAGCAACAACAGCCGAGCTCCTCTCCCTTCAAGCCCAACTCTCCTCTCTCCAATCCGAGCTCGCATCTACCCAGCACCAACTCGTACAAGTCACCTCCGAGAATGAGTCAGCTCGTCAAGCAGCTGAACAAGCGACACAGGCTCAACAGAAGAGTGATGCGAGAGTAGCAGAAGCTGAAGCTGCGGTAGTCTTAGCACAACAACGTGTGACAGACGCAGGACAAGTAACACAAACACTTCAATCACAACTGACAGAAGCACACTCAGCTGTCGAACGTGCAAATGCTGCTGCATCAGCATCAGAACAATCTGTTGCCTCTTTATCAACTATCACACCAGCACGTGAGGTTGAATTACAAGAAATGATCAAGAAACTGGATGACTTGTTAGTACGTAGAGATAGTGAATTGAATGAAGTGAAAGAGAAAGCGAAAGAGAAGTTAGTTACGGCATCGAATGCCATTAAGAAGTTAAAGACAGAGTATGGTACATTGAGAACAGCATATACGAATATTAAAGAATCACTGACACAAGCACAAGCTGGTACGCCACTTACAAAGATGTTGTTAGAGAATCTTCCAAAACGTAAAACGATCTACAACACCATCTTACAAACTACTACTGCCACGAAAACATTGTTATCGAGTATTAAAGATGATTTGTTCCTCATGCATTCGGAGATTCCATCACTTGGATTACAGATTAATCAAGCTGTGAATAAATTTATGCTCGCACGTCAAGCTGATACATTACAATTACGTGAATCATACAGAAAAGAGATGTCAGAACGTAAGAAGTTATTTAATCAGATACAAGAGATGAAAGGAAATATTCGTGTGTATTGTCGTGTAAGACCAATGAATGATAGGGAGAGAGAAGATAAAGATAATTCACAAGTCATCTCCTTCCCTGCACCAGGTGAGATGTCAATCATCAATCCGGAGAAGAAATTAACACATACTTTCGAATTTGAGAAGATCTTTGATTCGGAGAAGGTACAGACGGATATCTTTCCGGAAGTAGAGGAATTAGTGACGAGTGTCATGGATGGATATAATGGTTGGTGGTGGAGTGGAGTATGGGATCAGAGGAGTGTTGAGTGTCTCAGATGACTAACGTGTGCTTGCTTTTTGTTTGCTCCTTTCTCCTTTTCTCTCAGTTTGCATCTTCGCATACGGTCAAACTGGTTCAGTCAGTACACCAAATCAGGATGATACTGTGAAAGTCAGCAAAGTATTCAATATTGATTCTCACTCTTTCTTCCTCCTCCCTTCTCCTCTCTCCAACCAGGGAAAAACCTACACCATGACCGGTGGTAAGACTGCTGAAGAAGCCGGTGTGAATATTCGTTCATTAACCAAGCTATTTGAAGTCGCAAATGAACGACATCCTGATGTACAATATGAGATTTCATGCTCGTTGTTGGAGATTTATAATGAAAAGATTCAGGATTGTTAGTGCGGAGAGGAGGAGGAGGATGTGAAAGAGAGACGAAGAAAATTGTGCTGAGCCAATCAACTTACCATCTGTCTTTTCTCTTCTCACAGTACTCGGCGAGAAAGGTCGTGTCTTGAAAGCAGTTCAAGGACAATACGGTATGGAAGTACAGGATCTAACGTTCGTATTTCATGAATGAGAGCAGCAAACGACACAACATGTCCGAATGTAGTGCACACCAACTCACACATTCTTTTCTCTCTGTTCTTCCTCTTACACACCTCCTAGTATGGTCCGTGTCACGAATGAGAAAGAAGTACTCGATACTCTGAAACGTGGTAGTAAGAATCGTAGTGTCAGTGCAACAACAATGAATGAGGTCTCCTCACGTTCACATCTCATCTTATCGACGTATGTCAAAGCGAAGAATTTTATTAATGGAAAGGAAACGATGGGAAAGATGCATCTGATTGATTGTGAGTGTCGATGGGAATGAGGAGTGGAGAGGGAAGGGAGACGAGAGAGAAAAGTCGACTGTCTGTTGTTGTGATATTCATTCGCATTTCCCTCCCCTCCCCTCACAGTGGCCGGTTCTGAGCGTGTTGCACGTAGTGGTGTCACAGGTGATGCAATGAAAGAAGCACAAGCTATTAATTCCTCACTATCAGCATTAGGTAATGTCATTTCAGCGAGAGCGAATAAATCGGCACATGTACCGTATAGAGATAGTACACTGACGTCAGTGAGAGTGAGAAGAGTGAATGCGTCACAATACAGGCAAGAGGAGAATATCTTGACAGCGGTCGACATTTCTCACTCTCTTCTCTTCCTCCTTCCTCCCCTCCATCCAGCTACCTCCTGCAAGACTCCCTCGAGAAGAATAGTAAGACACTCATGTTCGTACAAGTATCACCAGTAAAAGCTGATGCATCTGAATCGATCTGTTCACTCAAATTCGCGGAACGTGTGAGGAAGGTCGAACTCGGGAAGAGTGAAGTGAATGCACAGAAAAAGAAGTAGGTCGGAAGAAAGGGAACCTGATCGGCTCTGTTCTACACAACTCTTATCGCATATTTGTCACTTTGTTCCTATTCATTTACGCATACATTCGCTAGTCTACATGTTACACTTGCCACTTGATTTGCCAATTGCAAGAGGAGAAGAAATGTCTCTGCTCTTGCATTGGACAGCGCTTCAAAATCAAGCACAGAAAGTGGAGTGGAGTTGAATAGTGGTGACATTTGGGCAATTGAGAACACAGGTGTAAAACAATCAATCAAAGATAGAAAAGAGGAATAATTAATCTAAGTGATAAAGTTGGAAAATATGAAAGTATGTGGGAGAAGATGGTTTTGCTGATAGATCTTCTTCTGGTGAAGGTGAGGATTTGCTCTTCCTCAGCCTTGATGTCGTGTTGTTGTTGGTTGTCGCTGTCTATTACTGTGCAGTCATCGTTTGTGCTTGTTGTTGATGCTGCACGGCTTCATACGCCGCCTTGAGACACTTGACGAGTTCTTCGACATGAATCGGTTTGACACTGAATCGATCCATTCCACTCTCGAGACACTTCGCACGATACTCATCCGTTACATTCGCTGTCTGTGCGATAATGAACGGACGAGTACGGTGGGGTAGCTGCTGCGCTCGTATCAATCGTGTACATTCCATACCATCCATGACATCCATTGATGCGTCCATCACAATACACTCGATCTCATGCGATTTGCCTTTCTTCGACTCACGCTCTAACAGATCGAGTACCTCTGCACCATTCGACGCAATTAATAGCTCGTAACCGAGTTTGCGCATGACCATCACCATCAATCTGAAGGAAGAAAAGGTAGAAGAGCGACGCATGGGTGAGCAACAAGTACGCGCCCAAATCAATCGAGACCACCACCACCACTCTCTCCTCGATACTCACTTTTGGTTCGTGAGATTGTCCTCAGCGAGAAGAATTCGTAATGGATGCGTGCGTGATAGATTTGCAATCTTCGGTTTGAGTGCATTTCTACCGATCGATGAGGCAGATGAAGTGGAGGAAGAGGAGGATGAGGAGGTGCCTTGGGTGATCGTGGCAGCTGAGACAGCAGATGAGGATGGGATCAATGTGGCAGATGACACTGCAGTCGTGGCGTCAGTATTGGTAGCCACGTCAGTAATCGGGAACGAGGTATTACTTGCCTGTTGATCGCCGCTCGGTGGTGTAGGATTCGGACTCGGTGTAAGGGGTGCATCGTCGAGAAGTGCCACGAGAAGTGAGAGGAAATGTTTTGCTTTCCATGGCTTCTTAATACGACGAATCAAAGGTGCAGAGGAGATAGCAGGAAGCGAGATAGCGGTAAGGGAGGAACGAGCGACAGTTGGAGAAGCGGATGGGATGCTGGAAGAGGAAGAAGCAGCGGGCGACGATCCAACTGTTACAGCAATTGATGTCGGACTAGCACTCGGTTGACTTGACGATGAGCTTGTCTCTGATGTCTCATCTGTGAACGGTAGGTGTGGTACGAATGGCTGTGTAATAGTTGCTGATACTGCCTTCGTTTCATCGTTGACTATAGGTGACTGTGGTTGACTCGCCTGAGCGAGATGCAGTGAACGGAGAGACATCGATACACTCGATGAGAGCAACGGTACACTGTTTGACTGAGATCGAGGTAGGGCGCGACTACTCACCAATGCTTCATCTGTCGACACACCAAGATGAGCACGTGAGTACATGAGCAGAATACGCATCGATGGTAGATTGAGTGAGAGAAGTCTCTCTCGCATCTGCTCCTCCGTGATGATCTCTTTCGTGATAGAATCACGCGAGTCGAGATCGACGAGAATAGCGTCACATGTAGGTAGAGACGCATTGTGAACTTGCATGAGATGCAGATGCGCTGTCTCGATACTCTGAAATGACTCAATCTCAGCGTGATAGAATAGTAGCATGTCTCGTACACTCCGCGCGAACGCATCATTTTGACCGATATACATTAGTCGCGATCGTAATTTATCGACTTCATGTGGTGCCATGCCATGAATCTGTGGTGGCGCGTGACTCGCGAGTGAGTGAGACACAGCACTCGGCGAGGAGAGGCCTGATGACCCGGCAGCTTTGATTGTAGTTACACCCATTCGCGGTGTACTGTCTTTCGATGACGATTGCGAAGATGATGCTGCTCCTAGTGCTGTCAGTCTTCGCACACGATACGGTATACTATTACGCAATGATGGTATGCTTGATCGTAACTTGACGATGAAAGTACTACCATGACCGAACTGACTCGCCACAGTGATATTACCACCGTGCTTCTCAGCTAGTTTGGCAGAGATCGCTAAACCCAATCCTGTGCCACCATACTCACCGCTCATGTGTTGTACCTGACTGAATGACTTGAACAGCGTCTGTATGTGTGCTGGTGTCAATCCGATACCTGTATCAGTGACATGAAATTCAAGTTCGTAATGTTGCATGGTGGAAAAGGCAGGCGATGTTGGTGTCGATGAGACTGCTGGTGAGTGCACACTCGATGCTGCGTTGGCATTGGATGATCGTGTCACAGTTAGCGGTGATTTTATTCCATTGCCATCGCCATTCGCAGCGTTCGTCTGATTCGCAGTCGAGCCTGCAGGGTAGATTTCACCCTCAACCGGTCGACCGATCACACGCAACTCAACACTACCAACTTTCGTGAACTTGATGGCTGCGCGAGAGAACAAGAAGGAGTGAGAGACACGCAACAGAGCGAAGCAACCCTCCCACATCAAACTCAGCCTTACCGTTCGATAGTAAATTCAACAAGATCTGCTGAACCCGAGTAGCATCCAAGCAGAGCAGTGATGGTAGAGACGGGTCAATAAACCATGTCAGATTGAGATTCTTCGCTGCACTCATCTCATAGCAGAGTAGCACTGCTGTCTCAACAGTATCGACGATGTTGTGTGGTGCAAGGTTGAGTTTAAGTTCACCAGCTTCAATCTTCGAATAATCAAGAATATCATTGATGATGGTGAGAAGGAGGTGACCTGAGTTGGTGATCATCGCGAGATACTGCTGTTGCTCGAGTGATAAATGTGTCTCAGCGAGGAGCCGAGAAACACCGAGTACAGCATTCATCGGTGTACGAATCTCATGTGACATATTACTCAAGAATTGTGATTTCGCCTTTGTGGCCTTCTCGGCTTCATCTTTCGCACTCGTCAGTTGAGTATTTCTTACCTCCAATTCACGTGTACGCTCACCAACCTGCTCTTCGAGTTTCGCATTATGTTCACTCAACTGATTGTACAATCGTGCATTATCAATCGAGAGTGCAGCTTGTGTACATAGATGATGAAGGAGTTGAATGTGTGATGTTGAGAAAGCAGTTGAATCGAATTGATTCTCGAGGTAGAGTACACCAAACACTTTCGATGCCTTCAGAATCGGCATGCAGAGTATGCATTTCGGTCGATGATACGCGAAGTATGGATCACGACTGAATGCAGCGAATTCGGGTGTACTCGATGGATCAACGAGGAGCACTGTCTCTTGCGAGTTCAACACGTAGTGAAAGATAGTAACAGGTACAGCGTCCGATATCTTATGCGACGATGCTATGCGAATGCGTGGCTGATTCACCGTCGATGCACTTCGTTGATGATGCGCTGAATCGAGGTGACTCAGAAAACTACCTGAAGTGGTTGAAGAAGAGGAGCTATGCGATGAACCATCAGAAATGTTGACAGTGTTACCACTCGTCAGTATTGGCAGCTGGCCTGCAGCATCATGTAACACCGTCTGAAAACGATCAGCTGGTGATTCAGGTGATTCAATCAGTGAATGTTGAGCATCAGACTTGCCATCCTTCGATTCACTCGCCTTACTCGATCTACTCTTCTTTGTGTCATCCTCTTCTCTCACTTCATCCAACTTGCCTGCACCGCTGCCACCGCCGACACCATGCTGTTCGTCGATTTCGACTGACGCACTCAACTCAACGCACCATTCATCTTGTTGTTGGCGTAATACGAGAGCACCTCGAGTTGCACCTGCTGTTTCAAGTACTATACGCATGATTCGCTTCAGCAGCTTCGATTGATCAACTTCTGTACTGAATGTCGAAGTCGATCGTAGTACACTCAGTATATCTGTTGCTGTCGCACCACCAAGGTCCGGGAGAAATGAAGAAACACTGGCAGATGATGATGATGATGATGATGATAATGGAGCATCATTCGTCGATGATGATGGTGGAATGATATTGATCGGAAAGGAGGAGGAGGAGCCGCTGATATGCGACACCTGCTGGGGCTGCTGCTGAGGTGGTTGTGATACTATTATTGGAGGTGAAGAAGTCGATGCAACTACCCCGGCTGATGATTGGCGTCTCAAACCGAGTTGGCGCATTCGTAGTGGCACAGAGGAGGCGTTGGGAGCAGGGCCGCGATAAGGCATGAGTGAGTGTTGAGCCGTTGACTTCTCAAATTCGATGTGTGGATAGTCAATGACGAGTTGCTTTAGTTTGAGTATAAGATCACACTGTGTGTACATTGAATATGCCTGACGAATGTACGACTGAGCGAGTGACGTACGATGACATGACGTGTAGAATCGTGATAGGAGTTCCATTGCGACTGCAGCTTCGAGATTGAAATTATTCTTAATCGCACCTTCGATACTCTCCTCGTACAACTGAATTGTCGGCATCATGAGTGCGTGCATACCGAGATGGGAGAAGATCGCAACACTATTCCGTTGTGCCTTCATCAATTTACGTTTGTGAACGAAAGTCGATGTTTCAAGATCGCACCACACGACCATACGCGCAATCTGTGCATCGGCCTGTGCAAGTCGTTCACATGTGAATGCAGAATTGTAATTCACGGGTAGTGTGCTTTCGATCGATGTCTCACCGAGAGTGACCGTACCAATCGGAATTGATTCAAGAAGTGCGAGACAGTGATAGAAGCAGTAATTACTGGTCGATATGAATCCCGGTACAGCTGTCGTTGGTCGATTCGCTAATTCGAATGCGACAATTGCCTCCTCCATTCGTCGTGCGAAATAGTCACGAATCGCTTGATTACCTTGTCGACCCATCTCGATTATACCTGGCTTAGGTGCATCAGTAAGATCACGCTCGTGTGTCAACTCAATGCATAGTAACTCCTCAGTGAGTGTCAACCAATTCTGTAGGAATAGTGATGAGAACACGAGTCCACGACTCAGCAGCAAGGATCGTAACTGTTTTAATCGTGTGCAGATCTCTGTCTGCGGTAGATTACAGATGAAAGGATGCTCGCATAGATGTAATGCTAGGTAACTGACCCACTCATAGTCGTAGATTGCAAGTCCATCATCCCACGCTAATTCGACGTAGCGAAGATTTTTACGAATTGGTATGTTCCACGGGTAGATGACACCATTCACGACCGCAGCCAATCGCGCCTGTGCTTGTCGTCCGGATTCACCATATCGTTTGAGTAGCGTTTTTGTGATACGACCAAGTGCATAATTCTTCTTGTATTCTGTTCCCCAGAGGCACATCGCGAATAGTGACATTACAAAGGCGGAGTCGGTTGATACACCGTGCTTCATAGTGATGTATACACCCGTCACAGCGATATTGTAAAAGAGCGGTGATGAGAGAAAGAAGACAGCTGGTGAAAGTGCGGAGATGAGGGTTAGCAACAATGGATTCGATATCTCCTCCAATAGAAATACAGGATGACGCGAATATGTACTCTCATCACTCGGATCGATACCACGCCAGAGCCACTCTTCAATTTCGGGTGTCGTGCTACCAAGTAGGACAATACCAAACTGAGAGAGGTATGATAGGCCAGCATCAAGTGAATCCTGATATCTCAGTAAACCATTCAGTGCGAATAAATGAGTCTCCATTAAAAGTGAGCGATCGTTGAGTGAGGTGGCATGTGCGAAGACGTATCGTGTACATCGCTCACTCAGATTGAAGTTCGAGTTGAGGAATAGGCACTGACAGAGTTCGACATAGCATCGCAGTGTACAAGGGTAGGTACAAGACCAACATTCGGCATCGACCGAGTAGAATTCAGGTGAACTCGTTGTCGATTCGTCAGCACCACCACTACCACGAGAGGAAGAAGAAGAAGCAGCAGCAGCAGCAACAGCCTCCTCATTCTTGTTCGCATTGTCATCCGTTTTCGAAGTATTTTTCTCCTCTTCCTCATGTGACGCAGCTGTTGGTACCGGCTTTAAACTCTTGAAGTAGTTTGCCTTTTGTTGTAAGAGCTGTAACGCAGCTATGATGTACCTGATCGCATTCTCGTACGCACTCGCCGCTTTCGCATGTAATGCAGTGGCACCACACAATTCGAGTACGGTCTGATACATAGCGCCATTGTTCGTCTGGAAAAATTCATTCCACATCTGTTGATCCTTCTCAGTCAACGATTCGGTTGGTTGAGTCAGCTCACCGAGTCCGCATCCTGTCATGACGTGATTCGATATCTCAACGCAGTACTCACTCCGCTCACTCTCATCATACGTCAGTAAAAGTTGTCGAGCAATCACAAAATGATAACGTGATAACTCACTCGCAGGTATCAGACGATACGCCGCCGTCTGAATACGATCATGTGCGAACTTGAAGATGATCGATTGTAGTTGGGAGTTGAGTTGTGTCTCGGCTGCTTGTGCATCATTGTTACGCAACAGTTGCTGTGATGGTGATGATCGTTCCGATAGGAGGACAAAATCATGCCCGTGTGTCTGACAGATGAGAAATCCTGCCTGCTCACAATCACGCGCACTCAACATGAGTTGATCAAGAGGTAGTGTCGTGACAACGGATAGTGTGTGCAATGAGAAGACGTGACCGAGGCATGATGCATAGGTGAGGAGTTGTTGTGCTGCCGACGATAGACACTGCATCTGTTGACATATGACATCGACGACATCTGCGTGTATCGCTGTGAGTCGCATCTCATCGATCTTCCATCTCCATCGCGCTTGATCGAAGTCGAAGTGCAACAATTTTGCTTCATACCAACTACGAAGGAGGGTCCCTATGTAGAGTGCATTACCATTCGTCTTAATGAAAAGTAAATCAACGAGTAGTTGTGCACTCTCTGGTGTACATTTGAAGCTGTCAGTGAGAAGTTGCGTGATATTTGCATGAGTGAGGGGCTTCAAAATGACTGAAGTCATGCGATCTGCTTGTTGTTGCTGCATGAATGTTGTGAGCGGATGTGATGCATCGACCTCATTCGATCGATATGCACCGATAATGAGTAAATGTGAGGATTCGAGTTTAAGGAGAAGGGAGAGGAGTGCAAGCGAACCACTATCGGCCCATTGCAGATCGTCGATGAAGAGGGCAAGTGGTGTCGAAGAGGTGGTGAGTGCCGCTACAAACCTACTGAACACCATATTAAATCGATTTGCATTCTCTGCGGCACTCAACTTCGATACAGGTGGTGCATTCTCAGGTCCGATGAGACGACTCAATTCGGGCATGACATCACACAGCACACGCGCATTCGTACCGAGTGCACGCAACAGTTTTACCTTCCACTTGAGTGCATCACCCATGAGAAAGTGTAGAATGAGTGAGCGAAATGCTTGTAATATGCAAGATGCCTCACGCTTGAGAAGATCAAACTTGGTACGACAATAGAGACCATGATTCTGTACGATGTACTTATGTAACTCCTCGACTAGGCTCGTCTTACCTGCACCACTGAATCCACTGATCAAAAATAGATGTGGTACAATATGTTTTGATGTTGTATCCTCTGTGACACGCAATCGTGTGACCTTCATGTGAGGTGATCCACTGCCACTACTTTGTGAACTGACCGTATTCACCGACTGTGTAACGTTCGAATCACCACCTGCAACAGGTGATTCCATCACCAACGAGCGATACGGTGAGGTTGGAGATGACGGTGAGGAGACATGCGAGGAGGAGGAGGAAGAAATGAAGGATGGACGTGCAATTGACTGATACGCCTTTATGAGCGCCCTCACCTCAACCTCACGTCCGTAAAGTCTTTGGGACAAACGAAATGTCGAGTTGCTATCCGTGAGACCTATCTGAAAGGATGCGAGTGCATTTGATTGACCACGTCTCATCAAGTCAAGTACAGCACGAAGATCGGATATTAATCCAGCTGTACTCTGATAACGATCTTCAGCCTGCTTATTCAGCAACTTCATTGCAATGGAACTCGCAATTGTGAGAGGATAATAGATTTGAGGATGTGATTCAGGTGTCATGTCGGCAGTGATGATGGGAGGAGGCGCTTTTGCGAGATGCATGTGAATGAGTGTCAGGAGATCATCTGATTGGAATGGTGGATAGCCAACGAGAAGTTCGTATAGGATGACACCGAGTGAGTAGAGATCGCTGCGCTGATCGATGCGACGATTTGATTTGCCTGATTGTTCTGCACTGAGGTAAATCCAACTCTCACTCGGATGTTCGCTCAGACTCTGATCGACATCAGCCTTATCGGTTTGCAGTAGCGACGCAGAGAATAGACCAAGCAGCACCGCCTGATGTGTAGTCTCATTCAGTAGTATCGATTGTGGTGTCAGATTCTTATGTACGAATGAGAGCGAGTGAAGTGCACCGAGTTGGATGCTGATGTCGAGTATGATTTGAAGTGCACGTTCAATCGTATCAAGTTGCAGCTGCTGCGGCTTGGTGGTGATCATCATCTTGTAATGTTGACTCTCGATTTCGCTGAGTAAATCACCGCCAGGATCGGAGATGATGAGTGCCCAGCGACCATCGGCGAGGTGACGATGATGCGGCTCCAATAATTCAGAATTGCGATCAAGGTCGTACAGCTTTGATCGAAGGAGCAGACCGAATTCACTGAGGAACAAAGAGATGATAGAATGAGCAATCATTGTCACGGGCGCATCTCGTGCCCCTCCCCTCTCGCTCGTTCTCTCCTGCGCTGACAGTCTTGCTTGTACTTCGCTGAGTGAGCATGGTGATGCATGGGTCGTGACGAGTACAAGTTGACATCGACTCGAATGTGAACCGAGAGATTCACCTCGCATACGTGACGAATGATAATACTCAATCTCATCAGCGCTCAGTAGAAACACTGAGCCTGGTGTTGATGAAGAGCGTATCGACAAGTCATAGGAAGTGAGTAGGGTGGATGGTGGCGGCGTCTCACAGACAATCTCATCCTGCTGGTGCTCTTGTGCTGTCGTTGTATCAGTGCCATTCGTCGTATTGATATCGCTTGCCATTGCTATCATCGCAGAATTCACTACATGCAGTCTCGAAGATGCACCAATAGAACGGGAGGATGGGGCGGGGGAGGAGGTGGAGGAGGCAGAGGCAGAGACAGGGGCAGAGGCTGAGGAGGCGAGTGGATTGTGATTGTGCTGCTGGTTGCAGACGCAGAGGAGGCCACGATAAGCAAGCAGACCAGCTGTGTAAAGGAGGAAGAGGAGGATCAGAAGAGGCAAGAGATGAGCATCAACAACAGGCTCCTCATCACCATCATCCACGCCTTTGGGTCGCACTTTCATAAGTGTTCCTCGTGGTCGAATGCAACTGACCATAAATTTGAATACCTTGAGACCATCGCTGACAACTCGAACGATCGAGCATCAAATTATTGTTGTTGGTGCTGGCGGCAACACCACCGTTGTTGGTACTCTCGTCAGTGAGTGAGGACGAAGAGATGATGGAGGTGGAGGAGTTATTACTGCTCTTCTGTTGTTGCATCTTGTGTGAATTAACCGTACTTGCTGTACTACTCACACTCGTACCCGTACCGCTTGTATGGGAGTGCAACATTCTGCGAGAATTGAAAATCGGAGCTCAGTCCGATCACTTCAGTGCATGTACGAATGACGATGAATATGAATGTGCTTGATATGTACAGATGTAGATTATGTTAGCGCGATCAATTTGCAAATCGACTCGCAATTTTCCGATCATGGTAAGGTGGTCAACGAGGCGATACCAGCGTGACTCGCGCACAGTCATTTTACTTTCTCGTCTGTTCTCGTCGCTGTTGTGGTTGTGTTGGTGATGTTGAGAGCACGAGTGTACTGAATGTTGCTGTGTCATGCGCTGCTTGATGTTCATCGTCTCGTCCTCACTTGCCACCATCATCTCCTTGCTCTCCACTCACAGTCTGTTGCAGTCGTTCATCATCACAGCCGATATCCACCATCTAGGAGCGTGACAACACACTTTCTCTCCCTTGTGAAATTACACGACCGAGTCATTCCAATACAGCTTCATTCACCCCTCATATCTCACATCTCACTCATTCACACCCACCCATCATCACAATGGCTGATCCTTCTGCCGTGCCATCGACAGCTGCCCAGGCACGCGTCGAAGAGGAAGACGATGATGATGTACCACCACCACCAGCTATTGATAAACTCAGCATCGCTGTAGCACCGACACCGACGACAGCGACCGCAGTATCAGAATCTCCTGCACCAACGACTGCGATTGCAGCATCCTCGTCGCCTTCCACTGATGCAGCTGTACATCCGCATGCAGTCGTTGCACCCGCTCCTCTCGTCCTGCCAACATCACCAGCAGAAGAGAGCACACCTGCAGGAGGACCAGCAGGAGTACCAGCAGCAATGGTCGCATCGCCAGTCATACATCCGCTTCGTCTGCCTGCACATCCAACCACACCTGCACCAGGCTCACATCTCGCTGCATTGGAGGAGGCAGCTGGTATCAATGCAACCAAGCTCTTACCAAAGGATTTCACTTTTGGTAGACAGCTCGGTGAAGGTGCATTCGCACAAGTACTCCACGCCATTCGTAATAGTGATCAACAAGCATTCGCATGTAAGAAGGTTGATAAAGCATTCATTCAGAAGATGGGAAAAGTACAGACAGTTATGAATGAGAAAAGAATTTTGACGATGCTGCATGGGCATGTGGGTGTGGTGAAATTAGCGTACACATTTCAGGATTCGACGAGCTTGTGTTAGTTGGGTGAGGAGGGCAGGACCAAAGGCTCAAGTTATTGCTTGGTATCCTAACTTTCACGGTTTTCTTGTTCACTTCTCTTCTCTCAGATTACGTCATGGAACTCGCACCAGGTGGTGAGATGTTTAGTGATATCAAAAAGCATGGTCGTTATCCTTTGCCACTCGCTCGTTTCTATGCCGCTGAGTTGGTCGAAATTCTATATTTCATGCATTCGAGAGGAATCTGTCACAGAGATCTGAAACCTGAGTCAGTGGAATGAAGCACATTGTGAGAGCACAACGAACTGCTCCATGTATCTCACCCAATCTTCCTCTTCCCATCACCCTCCCCGTTCAGAAACGTTCTCTTCACTTCCGATTATCATCTGAAGGTGACCGATTTCGGTACAGCCAAGAAATTGATCGAAGATTCCGCTAGTGCTATAGCAAACGCAAAACGACGTGGTTCATTCGTTGGAACAGCAGAATATGTATCACCTGAGATTTTACGTGATCGTCCTTCGACTACTGCAGCAGATATGTGGAGTTTAGGATGTTTGTTGTATCAAATGCTTGTCGGTAAAGTACCATTCCGTGGACCGAGCGAGTATATCACATTTCAGAAGATTTTACGTGGTAAACTTGTGTATCCAAAGGATGATACCATAGTGGATGAGAATGCGCGTGACTTATTGGAGAAACTACTTTGCAAGGATGTGACGAAACGACTTGGTGCGACATTAGCTGGCTATGCTGAGCTTCGTGCTCATCCATTCTTTAAGGATATTGAATGGAGTACATTGTTTACACAAGCTGTACCAGAGAGACCGAGTGTACCGTTTGTGATTACACCTGATGAGCCTGATCCAGCGGATGATCAGGCTGCGCTTGAGTACAAGGAGGAAGGTGATGCAGGCTATGGTCGAGTTGATGAAGGTGATGAGGATGAGGATAGTGAAGATGAATTTCAAGCAAGGATGAATGAGCTTGAACTTGCAACTTCACCTGCAGCGAAAGTGGAAGTTCCGATCAAGAAGCAGAGATCGATTACGATGCAATTCGAAGGTGAGGAGGAGGAAGAGCTGGCAGCAGTGGCTGCATCAGCACAACCGAAAGCAGAGACACAACCACCTGCTGTTTCTGCTTCTGCCCCTGCTGCGGCTGCTGCAGCTCCTGCTACTGATGAGACTACGTCTGCTGCTCCTGCTCTTACTGAGACTACATCCGCACCTGCTGCTGCTGCCGATGCGACTTCATCCACTCCTACTGCTCCGACTGTGGCATCCACTCCTGCTACTACTGATGCTGCGCCTTCTGATGCATCGACGGCCGCCGCTTCTACCTCTGCACCATCATCATCACCAGCTTCCGCTACACCGTCAGCGAAAACTTCTAGTGCGGGTCCGGCACCTACTGAAGCTGCTTCAGCGAAGACATCCATCGTCCGCTCACACAGCACGAGACTCTCGATTGCCACACCTGCTGATACTGGTGCTGTCATCTCACCTACTTCATCGACAGTTTCTTCCGATCAGGATGATCCTGATTCGGAGACAAGAGATACCGTCCCAGCTGCACTGAAACTCGAGAATGCTTCTTCCTCCTACTCAGCTGTCCCTATTCTGGCCACACCAAAAGCTGCTTCCTCTGCAGGTTCACCACTTTCAACAGTCTCCGATTCCTCCGCACGTCTCTGGTCCGGTTTCTTACACCCAAAAGAGCATATCGTATTTACAGGTCTCGTCACGAAACGTCGCTCCTTCTTTGCCCGTAAACGTCAGCTTATCTTGACTGATACACCACGTCTCTTCTACGTCGATCCTGATTCGATGAAAATGAAGAAGGAAGTGGAATGGTCGAGTGAGCTGTGGGGTGAGATTATTGATGATATGACTTTTTACATTCATACGCCGAAACGTGATTATTATATGAGAGGACTGACATCGAGTGCGACGAGTTGGGTCAAACATATTAATGAGTCAGCTGGAAGAGAGTTGAGTGAGACGCGTGTTGGTTGTGTGTTGTTGTGCTCATTCACTTTTCTTCCTTCTCCTTCTCTCTCCTTCCGCCAGTCTCCAAGAACGTGCCAAGGCTGCAGGTACGACTCCTGGCGCTGCTCCTGCAGCTTCTTACAACGAGGCAACTCCTGCGGGTATGTTCTCGTAAGGCCAAGTGCTATCCGGCTCTGCAGCTTCCTTCTTTTCCTCCTCGCTTCCTCCTTGCTTCGCACCAATCGCAACCCATCACAATCAATCGCAACAACAACAGCAAACAATGCCACACTAGAAACAAGCTTAATCCTCCTCCTTTTTTGTTCAAGGAACGACTCATACATTACTTCTTAACTCAACACCTGCATGTAAGACTCTGTGTCGCTGCTTCTCAAGCGCGGTACTATGAGGGAGGCGCGGCACATCCAGATCGCGCAGCAGTGACTCACTGATTGCACGACATACTGTTGCGAAATAGGAGCAAGATGTGCGAGGACGCAGCAATCCAGCAATCGAAAAGAGTAGTGATCACGCGACCTTCGGATAAATTTCGCAACGCAATCGATCGGTAACGCCTGACTCTGGATGGATATTCAAGCGCCATGTATGTGTCTTCTCAATGAACGAGTGTGATGATCTATTCACTGATGCCGGTGAATGCCGGTTGCGGTGTGCGATGATCAGTGATTGTGGTTGGGAGACGACGGGCAATGTGCCCACTCAACTCGCACGAACAATGCAACCGTCATCACTCGTCGCAACTATCTGACATTGATTCGAGCTCTGTGCTTGAGTGTGCGAGTCATTAACCACTAGTTGAAGGTGAATTGGTAGTAATTTGGTACTACAAAAGGGAGACCACCCACGCGACCAACTAGATTTCACAACACCAACTCGACAATTCACTCGCGAAATTCAAACAAAAGAACACAACTCCACCCACGATCTATCACTCAATCACTCACCCAGACACACACACTCTCTAAGAGGTTCGTAGTGGTTGCGCGTACATTTGCCTCCGCTTGCTGTCAGCCTCTCATCCTCTCCACGCAACGGTACTGACCTCTTGTCATGGAGTTAAATGCCCTAACACGATGGGAGTCAATCGGGAAGGATCTCTACGAGCGTGGTGTATTGGGTCATGAAATCGCTATTCTTAAGAGACGATCCAAACAAGTTGATCGTCAGCGAGCTGAGAGACAACAACAGAGAAGTGAAGTAGAAGAAACAATTGATTCAACAGCAACTACAAATGCATCACCATCACCAACATCATCATCCAGTGATTCTTCATCTACAGCAACATCCAAATGGAACAGTCGTACGCAACTGGATCAACTCGAACAAGAAGAAGCAATGTTAACAAAATTCAGACAGTTAAGGGATGGTGGTAAGGTCTTACAAAAGGAAGAAGAAAAACTTGAACAATCTGTGTTCACTTCATCCGGTCTCATCCTTGAATCCTTTCCTGCTGAACATCAGCGCTGGGTATACTTCTCATATCGTATTGCTCGTCGTTTCTTCAAAGGATTCGCATTCGGATATTTCGGTAAATTCACATTCGCTTTTATTGGTCTCGTGTTGCGACATAAGTTGAATCTGTCGAAGCTGTTGCCAGATTTAGTCAAGTTAATGATCAAACCTGAACTCCTCAAGTATGGAGGATTCTTAGGTTCATTTCTGATGTTATTCGAATCAGTGATGAGATTATTAAGAATGAAGAATTATCTCTCACAGAATCATCGATCTGTCAGAGTGATCGCATCAGCATGTGTTGCAAGTGCTGTGTCGATCACATTCCTTCCAAAAGATGCACGATTAGGAATCAGTATGTTCTTCCTTGTTCGTGCATTAGAGGTACTCGTGAGATGGGCAACAGAAGAGAAAGAGAAAGCATACACCACAAGACAACATAGAAGAGGTGGAAGTGCGTTAGGAGAGGAATGGACTACTGGCGCGAGTGAGAACGAAGTGAGCTCTATCAATCATGCTTCAGGTGGAACACAGTTAATGCTCCCGACCACCTCCAACACAGCAGTGATGAACGATCTTGCAAGAGAGAGTGGCACAGTTAACAATACGAGCGCAAATGCGAATGCCTTCTCACAGCTGAGTAATACAGGTGGATTATCAATCACACTTGCTGATGCATCAACATTCGCTTCACCAGAATGCTCGCCATTTGCATCGACTCTCACCTCTCCAACACATCAATCAGGGTCAATCCTTACTCTCAACACATCTTCCTCAACACAATCACAATCCTTCCTCACTCGCATCGGTTCTCGTCTCAAGCATTCACTCGTCCGAATCTCGAAGCTCCCCATCTCTTACCACTTCGATACGCTCATCATGGGTCTCGCTTCTTCTCAAGTTCTCTGGGCATGGATATTTAATCGTAGTACAATCGATTCGAGTTACTTACACTTTCTGGATGTACAAGGTGGGAAAGGAGCATGTGTACGCAATTCGTTTGCTGCACTACTTGCACAGGAGCACACTATTCCTCCTGCACTTCTGACACAACTCAACGCTCTCCGAATCACAGAAGGATCAGGTCCACTCGATCTATCCCTTCCTCTACCGTCAATGATCTGCTCTGTCTTACACCAAGATCATTCATGCATCGCTGGGTTCTGGCATTTCTTGCGTGGCGCTTATCTGCGTGCATTACCTGTATACTTGCCAATCTACGTCATTCCGATGTTGATCTTCAAGCATCGTCAGCTGTTGAAACATCCACTCAAGGTGCTCTTACCAACCCTAACGAACTTAGCACGATCATCACTTTTCCTTTCATCGTACTGCTCAGTCGCATGGAGTGCCGCATGCCCAGTATCACATCACTTTCTAGGTGCAGTTTCCCATACGAATGTCGCATTCATGGGATTTTTTGCTGGTTTGACTGTCGGAATTGAACAGAAAGGAAGGAGGACAGAGATCGCTTTATATGTCCTGAGTAAAGCATTACCAAGTTTCATTCAGACCTTACAACAAACACGCATGCTTCCGAAATTTCCACAAGGTGATGCTGTATGTTTTGTAGCAGCTATGGCAGTTATCATGTGGAGTTATGTTACGAGACCCCACTTACTACGTTCCTCTTATCTGTCACTCTTTAAATTCTTCTTTGGAAGTGGTGGAAGAAGTGCTGGATTTAGTTCTCGTGCGGTGGAACATTCGACACCGAGAGCGATGTTACATCAATCAATCCGAGAGATGGGACCACCGATTTTGTCACTGGATGTGGAAGTGGAGAAAAGCGAGAACGGGCTAAAAGAAGATCGCAACTTAACGGGAATCTGCTTCGATCATCTTCGTCCACGTCCGATACCTAGTTGATCATGAGGACACCTCGTACAGCAACCCTGCACTGATAATTACATGTAACCTCCTTTCACCCTTTCCTCACGTGCTCCAACCAAAGTGTTGTGACTTCGTCTTTTTCTTTGCCAGTTCAATTTCCCCTCTGTTCATAAATCGCAGTTTCATGGTTAACTTCAATCGCACATTGACTGCGAAGCAAACTCAGCCAGTCTCGGAACTGATTAAATTCCTGAGCTTTTGTATGAAAAGATCATGAAAAAGATACAGAGTGCACAGCACATTCGAAGAGAGGAGTGAACTGTACTTTTCTGATTGAATCGAGCACATTCAGTCTTACTTGCTCGTTGTGGAAGCAACATACCTTATCCACTGCGTGCTGACGATTGCTCTCACCTGCTGCTGTGCCTGTTGTGAAGTGAATATAGTCGGTGTAGTGACACTCGTCGCAAGTGTGTACGTAAATGCGTAATAGATGATGCCGGGCGAAGAATAAGACATCGGTATCTGTAGTGGTTGATACACGAAGTCACGCTGAACTGATACTTGCTGCTGTGAAGGGTCTGTAGTCAGCGAGCCGAGCATTGATGGCGCTGATGAGAGTAAGGATGAATTAGCAGGCGGCAAGTTTGGTGCAACTGACGAGAGCGCAGTCGGCACGGCATTGAGAAGTGCAGGAGGTAGAGTTGGACCTGAAGCGCCAGAGGAAGATGCTGCGAGTGGCTGCATCGACACATCAACTTGATCGCCGTTGTTGATACGATAGTGTACTGTAAGCAAAAGAAAGAATCGAAGATGAAAACGAAATGAACTTGAAACTCGCTTCGGCAGCAGACAAAACTACCTTCTCAGACACGCGCTGACCATTCACCCATTCCGCACCGCTTGATTGTCCGACTTTATCGACCAGACTGAAGTAGATCGAATAATACGTATTATTCACCGTCGAATTGACCACCGTTGGAGTCGTACCAGGAGCAGTGGGCGGAAAAGGTGAGTTTGACGTGCTCGTCGAAGGCGAAGTCAACACAACACGTGAAGTGAAGTCTGCATTCGATGCGATCACATTCGGCTGAATTTGTGTTGACTGAAGATTGCCGAAAGTATCTGGTGTTGAGGAGATCGGATCACTACCTGTCCAGTAGCTGCTTGGGGAAGAGGATGCGAATGGGGAGGATGCTGCAGGAAGGGAAGCGGCTGTCGGCGGTGAAGTTGAAGTAGTCGAACTCGCAGCAGCATTCGTCTGAAATTCTGTCGGTCCTGCACCTGCTGTCGCTGGACCAGTTCCAAACTCCGGCTTGACACAAAACCCGAACATACATGTTGCAGTACTTGTGCAATCAATCTCACACGGCCTTGCAATCGATACACACTTGCCTTCGATACACATCGAGGGCAGATGTTGACGAACGATTGGATCGGTGAAAGAAGAGGAAGGTGTGTCTGATGGTGTGTCGCTCGATGGTGTGACTACTGGACATGCAGGCACACAAGGAGTTGAGACATCGATGCATCGACCACCGAGACACCTGCACCCTGTTGCACAAGGACCATCGCAGGCTGTATGAGAAAGAGAAACGCACGGGAGTGAGCAGACGCAAATAGAAATTGTTTCTGTCTAACTCTCATCACACTGACCGCCATCACTCTGCGAGTAGACAACAAACTCTTCCAAATTGCTCCTCGATGTTGCTGCATCCGCTACAACAATCTCAGGTCGATACAGATACCATTCCGTCGAGTTGACGACAGCGACGGCTGGCTTTTTATTCGTATCTTGATAGCTGTACGTGATTTGAAACTGTACGTATTCTTTCGGATACAATGAGAATGGTGATGACATTGTCCACCCACTCGCACTGATCGGAACAAGCAATACCACCTGCGAAATCGGCAGACCACTCGATACGTAGGAGACACGAGCCTGAGTGACGCGATTCGCTGGAGCAGTCTGGAAGAGAAGTACATGTGAAGAGGCAGAAGAAGAGCCGGCAATTGCACTGGAAGCGTTACTCGGCCTTACCAAATCGATCGGCATCACACTGACGCTGTATCTCCATCCTGCGTCAACTCGCCTGAGTGTATATGTCTTGCATCGTTCATTTCTCAATGCTGCAAGCGTGATATTCGATGCAACGAAGGATGTATCAGGATTGGCTGGTGTTGTCGTCGGTGGTTGCTCCTGCTGTTGTCCATCCGTTGGGAAATTGGTGAACACGAGCGAATTCGGGTCGAGTGTATTCTGCGTGTATCGATGCCACTCTGTCTCGTACGCATCACTCGTATCAAACGGTTTCAATGTAAACCTTGCAGCGAGTGATTCACCACTTGATGGACGAAATGACACATAACCGAGTGTGCATGTGCGATTGTTGTTATTCGAGAGCATTGTCATCATGTAATTCTGTTGTCTCATATCAAGTACAGTCGTGTTGAATGATTCAGTGCGTTGCATGCGTGTGTAGTGTGCATCACACCATTGTAAAGGTGTATCACATTCGAGTTGCAAAGTGTAGACATCAGGCACGACTTGATGTATCAGTGTGAGTGAGGCACGATAGAGGAGTGGTGAACGATCCGAGAAAAAGGATGATGTAAGCGTGAATGCATCAAGCAGCAATAGCACCACTAGTACGCGAATGATGTACATTCTCTTTGAGAACTCTGCAACAGTCAGATTTGAGAGATGCCGCACAACGAAGGGATGAACCGAATTTCTTTTCATCCTTCTTCTGAGAACTGCGCATCGAGTCACATTCAGAGTGAAGCGTTGTTGGAAGAAGGATCACATCATCAACACAGTCAACATAACTAAGCGCATTCGAGTGGCACTTTCTGCTTCAATAACTGTCAAAGACAGACGATATTTGAATCAAGCCTGCTACTTTGCTTCTGCTCGTACTGTGGACTGCATTACAGACAATCACTCCATCATGTCGAATTTACCAGCAGCTTCATCACTCCCATCCATTCTCAATCTGACGCACCAATTCCCTGCATCATCTGCAACACAGCCCACTGCTCATCTCCAACCATTCTCCTTCGAATCTAGTGCGACAGGTGGTGATACAGGCGAACCAATCGAGCCACTCCCGCACAATCCACTCGCAAGTCTCGTTGGTGCAAATCTGCAAGAATGGCTCGAAGATGATGAGGATGAGGAGGAGGATGGTGAAGGTGATGAGGATGATGAGAATGATGATGACGACGCAGAAGATCGTGACAATGAAGATGATGAAGATGAGCCGGATGAGGAGAAGGAGGAAGAGAAGGAACAACATACGCAACGAAATTTGAATCTCGCAATACCTTCGACACCTGCCGCAGCCTCATCCTCATCCTCCTCCACACTCGTCGCACTTCCTGCCAAGAAGCCTCGCAAGCCACGTCGTGCGAAACGTGCATCTCAGTTACTTGCTGAGCGTGTCGATGATAGTGTTGAACTCGGTGAGATTCTCGGTACTGGATATGGAGGAGCGAAACGAGGTGGCACATCGCGCGGTAAGATGATGGTTATGCGACGAGGTACACGTGCAGGAAAGATTAGTAAACTTACACCAGACCTTGAGAAGAGGATGGGTGAAGCGAACTCAGCGTATATCAATCAGGAGTTCGCACGCGCTGTCGATATTCTCCTGCACATCATTCAATCAGCACCACACGCTGAAGGACCATATCACACGCTCGGTCTGATCTACGAGGAGCGTCATGAGATCACGAAAGCTATCGAAGCCTACTTGCTCGCAGCGCACATGTCGCGTCGTGATCTCGGACTCTGGAAGCGAGTTGCGAAAATGGCACAGGAGAATGGACAACTCGAACATGCAGTCTATTGTTGGAATAAAATTCTGCAAACGGAAACAGATAATGAGGAAATGAGATGGGAACGTGCAGTTAGTTGTTGGAAGAGAGAAGGAGTTGCAGAGGTGTACACAAGTGCTCTGTAGCGCTCATTTTTCTCTCTTTCCCTCCTTTCAGTTGGCATATTTCGATCTCAAGAACTTTCGTCGTGCATTAGACGGTTATCAGTACTTGCTGAAGCGTCGTCCTCATCACACCGAATACTTGCGTCAAGCTGCTTCATGTTTCTCTCATCTCAAACGTCCTCAGAGTGGTGTCACACTCATACTCGGATATCTTGAGTGGTTTAAAGAGACAGTTGAGAAGAATGAACAAGAGAAGAATGGGGAAGCGAGTGGACGACATCAGAATAAACGACAGAAGACGAGTGCAACAACATCACAAGCGACACGCACAGAATCAGCTGAAGATGACTCCGTGGAGGAAGAGGACTACTCGCATCTCACATTAAGTGACCTTGATATCGACCTCGTCAACATCATGTGCGAATTACTTCTCTCTCTGCACAAATATCAGGACATCGTCGATTATCAACGTGATCTACAACCCTTCCTGAGAGCATCAGCAAAAAAGACAGTCATGATGAGTATGGCTGGGACGGTTGGTCTTGATCTCACTGACGATCAGATCGAGTTGCCGTTTGATCTCCTCTCGAAACTTGGTATTGCGTGTCTCTACTTGAAAGAGTATGCACGAGCGGAAGAGATCTTTCAGCCACTTCTCGAGCAGCCATCATCCAATCCGAGTCAGCCAAAGAAGTACGATGTCGAATCATGGGGTGATTTGTATGTCGAAGTTGCTGAGGCGTATGTCATGAATAAGAAATATCCACAAGCAGAGAATCTACTTGGCCAGGTATTACAATCAAATAGTATGACATCGACTTGGGCGCATATGAAGAGTAAGATATTCTTCCTACAAGCGCGATGCGCCTATGCACAGGCTCATATCGCGATTCAGAAAGCATGGTCAAATCCATCGATCTCAGCTGATTCACCACATTCGGAATTGCTTCTTCGTGCATTGAATATGTACGAGCGTGTTCACATCGAAGAAGACGGCAAGAATATACCAGCACGTGTTGCGATGAGTGAGATCTATCAGCTGCTCAATGAACCGACGAAAGCGATGGAAATATTGCGTGGTATTGAGACTGAAGCAGCAAGTGAGGCGATTGGACATGGCGAGATGTGGCCTTCCTCAACGCAGGGTGATGATGATGCAAAGATGGGTGTCGATGCGCCTGCGAAAGGTCGAGCTCCAGTGTCTGCATCAGCTTCGATGAAATTCCTCGATGAGATGCGCGTCTTCAATCAGACATGCGAACTCCATTTACAAGCAGGTGAAATCGACAACTTCCTTGCCATCTCGATTCCAGTCTTTGTCAACCTCATTCATGCATCGATGCTTGTCATCGAAAATTCTGATGCTGTACCAATGCCGCATCGTATGACTCAACCTGTGCCTCCATTTGATCCTGCATCTCGTGGCCTACCGACTTTCACTGTTCTTCCAATCGATAAGTCACACTCGTATCAGGCGCAACGATCAATGCTTACTATCGAGTTCCTTCGCCCAGCGTGTGCAGCGATCAAGCATCTCTACGCGCGTAATCGTCACGATGAGTCACTCTGGCTGATTCATTACCTCGAGCCGATGCTGTTACGATTTCAACACACGCAGCATGGTCACGGCTCGGAAGAGACGCCACTCAGTACCTCCTCAATCGTGCAGCCAGTGAAACGTGATCAAAAGAGTGGTATGATTACAACCTCGATGACATTCACCGAGCAGGTTCGTCTGATCATGCTCGGATTCAAGTATGTTCTCGCTGGTATCTTTCTGAGATACGATGATACGGAACGTGCGTATCATGCCATTAAAGGTCCACTCTGGCAGCTACCTTATAACTTTCCAATCGCGCATACCATGAATATCATTCTGAATCGTCAATCCTATCCGGGAAAAGCCACAAAAGCACTCGATCGTTTATGGCTGAAGTATCCCGACGCGCTTCCTGTGAATATGTTACTCGGACATGGTTGTTTAGTGCATCAGAACTATGAAGGTGCATTGAATTATTATCTACATGTGTATGAACATGCACCGAAACATGCACTTGTTTTACTGTTGATTGGTATCACAAAATTACAGATCTCATTGAAGAAATTGAATCGTCATCGTCATCACGATCTCCTCCTCGCATTCTCCTTTCTCTACCAGTATGTTGAGACACGGAAAGCTGAGACAAGCAATCAACCATTTGCCACACAGGAGGCATACTACAATCTCGCGAGAGCATTTCAGTATGTCGGATTGTTGTACTTGGCGATTCCGTATTATGAGAAGGTTTTACATATTGGCACAACACCGATTCGAACACCCGATGAGACGAAGTCGAATGATGCATATGCCTCTCCATCGTCATCCTCTTCACCGGCAGCTGCTGCAATGGCGAATCGTCAAGCATCGCTTCATTCGGATGCTGCACACAACCTTGCGTGCGCGTACTCTCAGAATGGAGCGCCTGATCTCGCGCGTCGGCTCTATGCGCAATACTGTAAGGTCTAAACGTCAATGAGCGCCCGCTTTAAGAGTTCCTTCAGATCTCATACAAGAATGATTCCTTTTCCAAATTTTCGTGACAATTTATGAATGGCAGAAAGTTGAAAATTGGCAATTTGAGCGCAAGAACTCTCCTCACCTTCGGTGTGCCTCGCCTTCTGCTGCAGATTAGCGATCGGTCTCTCGTCGATGAACGTCGATATCAATTGCAAGCATATGCTGATTCTCATCGGTTGCATTCACCGGCGCATTGGCTAGAGTTGCAACCTCATTCGTTACAGCCGCAATATCCTTCTTTCCTGCATTTTCACTCGTGTTCTTGAAGCTCGGAGATTCACTCGCTGCTCTAGGTATCGTATCAAGTTGCGCCGTCCATCCGCTCTTGTTGATTGCATCAAGGAGTGACGGTGGAGCGATGAGAACGCTTGCTACGCCCGTTTGTATCGATGGTCTTCGCTGTTGATGCTTCTCATTCGCCATCTGTACACTCGTTCGACTCTTATTCCTCTCACCATGTTGTTGTATCATTGGTACAACTTGATTCTTCTTCACCACACTTGATGTACTTGACGAGGCAGGTTTATGCATAATATGACTCAGCGCAGCACACGTAATAAAAATATCGGTCGAGCCACCAACTACGAGCCATTTCCTCGAATACGGTTCATCAGCGATATGTGACCACACCATGAAGCTGAGTGTGAAGAGAGAGAAGATGATGGTGAAGATACACGCGTAGGTGTTTTTACGCATCACGGCTTCGAGGGCGGTGTTGACTTGTGGTGATTCTGATGAAGAAGCTGCGCCAACTGCTGCTGGCGTGACATGCACCACTTCAATGCTGGTAGACGCTGCTTTTGGAGAAAGCGGATGCACTATAGCAGCAGGATCATTCGATACATTCGTTGTCGTGCTTGGTAGCGACGAGAAAGGAATCGAGTTGCTTCGCGGTGGTGGAACTTCAGCTTGTAGAACAGAATATTTCCTTGGTGGTGTTTCTGTTGTCGTTCCAATACTAACCCCACCACTCCTCCCCGTCGCTTTTCTATTGAACGCAATTGTCTCCCTCAACGGTTGTATAAACAGATACAAATACAGAATCGAGATCGTGACATCTGCAACAGCCATAATGAAGAGTGTGTAAATAGGAAGGAGGAATTGACATGTGCCATCGAGTGCATTTGGCTCAGGCTCTGTCACGATGAGTATAACAATTGCAAACAATGCAACACCCAGAGTCAACAACAGAGTAAACTTCTCCAGTTTCGATGGAGCAGATAATGGACGGACTGTTCGTTGTTTGACAAAGAAGAAGAGATAACTAAAGAGTTTGGTCCACACGTACATGGACACGCCGAATTTCATTCCAAATGCACAAAGACGTGTACCGAGATTGAATTCGGAGAGACTTGTGCGACGCCAAGGATCGATGTGAATCACGGATGATGAGGATGATGCAGATGGGGATGTGCTTGATTCGTCGTCTTCTTTCATGTTCACAAACATCATAACTGGAAAGAATGCGCCTGTAACGCATGCGAGCGCGCACACATTTGAGAGGAGGAAGAGTAGGCGAATGAGGAAGGGATACGAACGAGGCGATGAGGTGGATGCGGCAACCACCTGTTTCTGTTGTCGCTGATGTGAGTTACTACGATATGCGTGCATGACACGACATGAATATCCGAAATTCACCAATTGGAGTACACATACCAGTGATGTGACAGCGCACGTGGCGATTGTATTCGATGAGTAGGACATAAGGATTCAGCGAAACGAGGTGGAGGGGTGTGATGCTGGGAGGTGCTGCAGAACTACACCATGACAACGGACAGCGATTGTCTTCACTACTAGATGAGTGTTGTAGTAAAGCGATGTTATTGCATGCTATTGATGAGTGCTGAGATGATGCACCGAGGTTTCGAAACTCACAGTGATCGCGTGACTCTGACACCGACCCATCGCTCACCGTCTGCTGTGTCGTCAGTACCTGCCTATTGTTGAGTGTGTGATTGATTTAAATGCGTGTATGTCATTCGAGTGAGTTAGCAATGTGCGCATGAGTGCGAGTGAGTGCTTCTCTCAATCCATTCACCCACTCCTCCTGTCCTTCTTCTCATTCTCCCCTCTCATTACTAGTTCGTATTCTAGTTGTCTCACTCCTATCGTCCATCCATTTAGTATCACACTCGTTTGTAACAGCAGAGAGAGAGCGTGCAGAAGAGATGCGCAGAGAAGCAGCAACATCAACATCAACACCCTTTCACCCAGGTCGTCGTGCGATCCTCTGCTCCTCTGTTGCTATCCGCTGATTTCTCTTCTTTTCTTCACTTCCCACCTCTCTGCAGCTGACAATAACATTTGCTGATTCTATCGTCGTCGCAGCTTGACGTCAACATAACAGCAGCACAGCCGCAACATCCAATAACTGCTTCCTCAGCTTGCACTCACTACGACCGGCCAATTCTGTGTACATGACATTGCGAAGCATAGCAAAAGAACGGGTAAATATTTTCGAAGGTGATTGCGAAATCAAAACTGAAGTTGAAGGTACTAAGAGTCCTCGAGAAAGAAGAAGGAAAGGGAAGGAGAAGTAGAATTACAGAGCAGAAGCGAGCAGACTCGAACTGTTTGTACGAAGCAAGAGCTAGTACAGTAAGAAGTTGGGCACAGGCATTAGCAACATGGATGCACGATATTTTCACATCCTACTTTATGTTGATTCAATCGTTTTGTTCGTCCTTTTCTCATACAACCAAACACGATCGAGCATTCGCATTGGCTGACAAATATGAGATGTTCATGCGACATGTAAGAAAGAGGTAAGAAAAGAGGTAAGAAAAAAATGACCGTGACAATGCATCACACTCATCGATTGTGATAGGTTTATACGGATCTGGGTGACTGGCTGGGTGAATGGATGACTGGAGGGAGTTTCGGTTGACTGGACGGCTGCGCGCGTTCATCTTCACACAATTCAAGAGTGTATTCATCGCTGGTACCTACAACCAGTGTTTGTGTCTTGCTTGCTAAGGCAGACGCATATTAGTCCTTCGTGACAATTAGTGAGTAGAAAGAACGAGAAGAGGCAGCATCTGAACTGAGATTTGATCCTACCTTTGTCGTCAATCTAACGTATCTTGTCGTCCTCCTCTCCTTCCACTAGATCCAACATCTTCGTGTGAATCATCCTCATTCCATTCCGCGATCATGTCCTCCTCCTCTTCTTCCAATCGTCACACGAATCCGTCATCATCAAATTCACGTCTCTCTGATGTACGTCAAGAATTCTTTCAACGTTACGAAATGCAATCAGCATTCAAGTATAGCGAAAGTCATTCTGTGATTGCGAATTTTAATCATCTCGCGAACGTGATTGGATGGAGTGATAAGAATGAGGCGAAATATCGTAAACGTTTTAATGAGTTGATTGGTGATGTTGCAGCGCGTGGTCTCACGACACTCGAAACTTTACAACAGATTTGTGAGCGATACAATCTGGATAATGGTGCTGTACCGACGACGATTACGAAAGCAAAAGAAGTGATCAAGGATCAGCTTCATGTGAATATTTACGATTATATCGAAGGTAGTAGTCTTCGTTTCAATAGTGTCAAGCAACTTGCTCACTATAGTGAAAAGGAGAAGAAGATTTATCCAAAAGACGCAGCGAAGGAGAATCCGGAATTGAAGGTGCTACTTAGATTCATTGCGAGAGAGCGGTAAGAAACATAGACAGCAGAAGGAGAAAACGGAAGGACTTGAAACATTCTGCGATTTTTCCTTTCCCCTTTGCCAAGATTCACCGCATTCATTCTCGTTTAGCTTTTTGTTGTTTTTCCGACTGACGGCATCACCACATCGATCTGGCCACGGTTCCTCTTTCATCGTCAATTCGAGTGATCATCTCGCGGTCCTTGTTCTTGTTTTTCGACCTCCATTGTGTTGTTTCCTGTCTCTTTTCTCATTTCACTTGGGATTTGAGTTGGAATCCCATCACATGCATATATTCTCAATGGTGCAGTTAGAAAATAAACTTGAATTGAACTCCACAATAGCTTTCGGCTGACCCTGACGAGAGTGAATTTCCCTCAAACTCGCAACTTGCGGCGTGCTGTCTTTGTTTTGACAATGACACGCTTTTGAGCCAATTCGCTGTTTTGCTACAAGAACAACATTACATGTATTAAAGAATGAATTATTGTGTGATCTGTTAAAATTAATGTAATATTATTTTCACTCTTCAAGAAGAGAAAAAGGACGAAGAACAAATTAAGGGAAAATCGACGCGTACGATGACGGGGATGAAAGTGGAGGATGAGGCGGGAGGAGACGAGGTACGAAGAGAAGAGAAAGGAAAGAGAAAAATTCATGTGTGGTTGTTATGTTGCGGCGCTTGGTATTAATTCCATCATGTGCAATAGCATAGCAGCAGCAGAGTCTGCATGTGACCTTGTGTAACCCAGTTGATGGTGGTCTGAAAAAATGAGATGGGAAACTTCCTTCTTCTTTGAGTAGTGGAAGGAGGGGATATAGATCGGAGTGGATATAGATACGTTACTATCCTAACTTGTATTTGTGAATGATAGACTGGATTCAGAATTTTTGTGATTGTGTTCATCGAATCATAGGGTAAGTGGACGAGGAGAGCATCGTTACGTGTTATACTTCTTCAACACGCTGGCAAGTTGTGCTGAGCTCACTGGTTTCGTAAGTACTTCATTCGCACCTGCATTCTTAAACAGATCAATATCTTCCTGCAGACAATTTCCAGTTACACCTACAATTGGAATTGTGAGACCACGTGATCGGAGGATACGTGTAGCAGAACAACCATCTAAGTTTGGCATGGTATTATCCATCAGAATGAGATCGAATTGACAATGTTGATCGATCAGTGATTTGTTTGGATTCAGGAATGTGCCTGGGGTTACGAAGGTGGAGGAGGAGGATGAAGAGGAAGATGCTGATGTAGGTGATCCAGATGGTGGACATACCAATTCATTCAACTGTGCAGCTGCAAGTGAAGCAGCTTCATCTTGTGTTGGAAGACTTGATTTAAAATAATCAACACATTGTTGTCCATCTTCTGCTTGACTGACTTGACACTTGAATCGTGTGAGAAGTTGACATAATAATTTACGATTCACTGCACTATCTTCTACAACTAACACACGTAATGGTGTCGGAGTAAATGTTCTCGCTACAGGTGCAGGATGGAATGCTACCGTCTCGGAAGAAGGTGCACGCGGCATCATCTTGGTGATTGACATCGAACGTACACGACCTGATTGGATGGAGGGTGAGGTACGAAGTGGTTGAGTTGAAGCAGGTGTGATAGCAGTCATAGCTGGACTACTACTCGTACCACTTCCACCACCACTACTATGTTGTCCATTATTTGAAGGTGTATCTAAGCTATTACTCTGTTGTGTCAATGCATTCTCTGAATAATTCGCTGGTGATCCTAACGGAGTATCTTGTCCATTTATTGTTTGATGATGCATCGAAGTGAAGGTGAGTTGTGTTAATGTTGTACTTGGTGAGATTCCAACACCACCAGGACGATTTGCCAGTGGTGGTGATTTATCTGATCCAATCAGAGTTTCAGTACGAAGACGATGTAATGATGGTTGTTGTTCTGGACTTGTTACTAAGGTAAGAGGTGGATGTGGTTGTATGATAGGAGTGGTGACAGGACTGTCTGTACTACCACGATTACTTGTCCCAGTACTACTGTTACTCGTATGTGGTTCTGTATTTCCTACACTATTCTGGGCACCACCACCTCCTCCTCCTCCACCTCCTGCTACTCCATCTGTCTGTGTATTATCTACAGGCACACTCTTCTGTTTAATAAAATGTGGTCTCATTCTCAATGTGATAGGTGGTCTCTTTTCAGCTTGTGGTGATGTCCCACCGAACGCAGTACTACCACCAGTATTGAGTGAAGGTACATGATCACCTTGTGTTGGTATGAATGACGGTGAAGCGAATGGATTGAGATTATTCCCCGACGTGCCTCCATTCATCATTCCAGGTGCAGCTGGTCCATTCGGTGGTGTTCTTCCTACCATTTTTGGTGTTCCAAACATGGTATGTGCATCACTATTACTCGAAGCATGTTGTGGCATCTCACTCGTACTAGCATCACCACCTGCAGTCATGTCACCATTACCTTGCACACGATCTTTAGAGGGTAAGAGATAGACAGACATTGGGATTGTGAAACTGAAATCTGAGCCTTCACCTTCGATACTCTTATCTAATGCTACACTACCATTATGTAACTCAATAATACTCTTACTGAGTGACAATCCTAAACCTGTTCCTTTACTCTTCTGCATCGTACCTGCATCAATCTGAGTATAAGTCGTGAACAAATTCGCACGATGCTCCAGAGGAATTCCACGACCTTGATCACTTACGACTACTCTGACTAATGTTCTTCCAACTGAATGTTCACCAATGACAGGTTGAATTGATGAGATACCATCCATATTTCCTAATGCTGTAATAAATCTCGGATGAAATTCTAACTCATCAAAGTTGAGTGAGACACGAATCTCTTTTCCTCTTGGTGTGAATTTAATTGAATTCGAGACGTAGTTTGAGAGAACTTGACGTAAACGATGTGTATCACCCCAGACACCGAAACGCATCGTACGATCGGGTTTGATTGTCGGGACATTGCCACCGTTGTTACTATTCTCACCATCACCACCACCACCATTCGTCTGCTGTCTCCCAAGTGCACTCAATCTCTGCCATGCTAACTGTGTCAGATTCATCAATTGAATTCTCAACTTCAATTGTCTCTCCAGACAACTTGCTTTAAATGAATACAACGTCGCACGTACCATTCTCTCCATATCAAATGCACGATATTCCAATGTCAATGCACCATCTTCAATCTTCTGTAACGAGAGTACATCATTCAAGATATGTGTCACGACTTCAGATTGTTCATTCAGAATACGTAAGGTATCTAAGACATCCGGGACAGCATTTTGAAGTGGAATAAGATCTTGTTGTAGTTGTTCTATCCCCAGTACAATTGCATTAAATGGTACTCTGACTTCATGAAAGATATAACGAATGAAACGCTTCTTGGCATCATCGACAACTTTTAATTCATCGAATGAACCCATTGTAGAAAGCATGGAAGAGTAGACACGTTGCATGAGGTTCACTTCATGTATGAGTGAATGTGGCATGGCAGGTGTGGTTTGATTGTTGTTGCTATTGTTCTGCTGCTGTTGTTGTTGTTGCTGTTGTTGTTGCTTCTCACGCTGTTGACGAAGTTCCGCTTCACGAAGAGGAGAGTTTTGTGGCTGAGATTGCTGCTGTGATGTCGCTGAGTTCGTATCTTCATTCATCAAATTCCCTGTACCTGCAGCATGATTACTTCCTGTACCATCACTACTCGACGTCTGATTCATCCATTCCATCTGTAAGATCTTCAATGCTCTCTTTCTCTCGACACCATTCTCAATATGTAATAAATCAATAAGAGTCTCCATTGAGTTTACAATCCGTACAATAGGTTTCGTAAGAATCAACGAAATTATCCATCCGAGAAAGATCATGATTGGAAGTACAATGATTGTAGTATAGGTAATGATGTTGTGACGATAGGATTGACGTTGTGGTGATGGGAGTGAGGAGGTGGAGGTAGAAGATACTGAAGAATCTGACAGTAATGATAAGTTTGCTGCGAGTTGATAATCTCCCACTTTTGTCACAAGCACAAGTAGATAGGGTAAACCAGTCTGTTGTGGTGAGAGGAGAGACGATTGAAGGAGGTAGGAGGAACTGTTGTAGAGAAATTCGATACGACAGTCGGAAGCAGAAGTAGTAGAGGAAGGGATAGAAGAAGTGTTGTAGAGTTGTGATGACGCAGCAGCTGCCACATCGGCAGCTGCTGCAGTATTGATGGAAGATGAGTTCATTGCTCCCTCACCACTCACAATCAACTGACACTCCGCCGCAAGAGATTGTGCAATGCTTTCTATCATTCCAGATGATGATGCTGTTGTGGATGATGAGGAGGCTAACAACACACCATCCATACTCCAGAGATAGATACTATCGTTTGGTTGGAATTGAGGTGACGAGGAGGAGGTTGAATCAGTACTCCCACTACTACTACTATCGTTACTGCTACTTGAGAATAAATTACTCAAATAATTCGTTAGATCGAGATCGACATATGCAAGTACAGGTGAAGTTGCTGCTGTCGAAGTCACACTTCCACTTTCCAATCTTTCATACATTCTAAGACTCAGATATGATGAATCACTCACACCACCACCACCACCACTACCACTGGTATTTCGAAAGAGAGGTTGAATCCAACCACGATTCATACCGCTGAGACGAAGTTGCGAGAGAAGGGTGTGATACTCAGAGAAGGATGGTTGGACTGATGATGATGAGGAAGAGGAAGAATTGAAAGCCACACTTTTCTTTGCAGCTACTGCTCCAAGATATGCTTCAATCTCAGCTGATGTAGAATATGATGTGATAGTGGAGGAGGAAGGAGAATATGTATAAGTCGTAAGCTCACTCCCACCATCCACCTGTGAGATCAGAATCGATTTGCCTGCTGCTGCTGCTGCTGTGCTACCTCCACCTGTTGTCGTCATGACAACACTCATGCCATTTCCATCCTGATTCATAAATCCTATTGTACGTAGTGTAGGATGAAGTGAGTTGAGAAGAAGGAGTGAAGAGAGACCGGGTGAGAGAGTGACGAAGTTGTTGTATTGGATGAGTGGTGTTGCTGATGAAGAAGCAGCAGGATCGGCAAGAGTCGGATAATCTTTCCTAACCATCTGACTAAATACTTGTATCGCTACTCTCGCTTGTCCCAACGTCTCCACAACTTCCTGTTTCGTATCTTGCCATACTTCGACTTGTCGTGTCATCCATCCTGTATGGGAGGAGAAATCATACGTGTTTGTATTTGTGGTTGTGAGTGTGTAGGAGACATACCAGACTGTACCACATGAAAGAATGAGTAAGACTGCGATCATGAGTGAGAGGATGAAGGAGAAGTAGAAGGAGTGTGGATAACGACGAGGACGTGTACGACAACAACAGCAGCATGAAGTGAATGATGCACAGATCGATGAGAATACGGATGAAGACGACTGAGAGGATCCTCCTCCTTGCATATTCTTGCCTCCCATCATTGTTGCATATGGTGTAATATTATCACTCGATGCCACACTTCCTCTTCTTCTCTGTCTTGCTTGTTCATACGCCACCGGACGTATATTCTTATTCATAGCCGAATTTGGTGTCGGTGAGAATGTCGGTGCGAGAGGACCAGTCGAACCTGAGACAGAAGTACGCGGTGATTTATGAAATGGTTTCGGTAAGACTCCGAGAGGTGAGGGAGAGGAATTTAATGCTGGGGAAGGAATGATTGGAGTCATCATCTGATGTACTTGATGTATCATTTGTGAGGAAGGAATTCTCTCACTTGCTGGTGTCGAAGTACCACTATACTCACCTAATTGTCCATTAAAGATCGTATGTGCTCTCGTTACTGCTTTACTCCCTGGTTCCGGTGTACGACAGATTGGTGTCTGAGAGGTGGTATGAGGATAGCCATTACTAATATTATGATTGAGATGATTGTGACGATGATAATCCGGTGTCAATGCACGATCAATCTCGAACATGACATGATTCGATTGAATCGTTCCTTGCATCAGTGAAGCAGCTGGTGGTGGTGATGTGAATGAAGAGGAATTCGGTAATGGCGAAGTTGAAGCTGAAGTAGCAGCTGCAACATTCGGTGGTAGAATCAAAGCAGGTTGTGCTTGTAGAGTTGGTGTCCTACTTCCAGCACGTGGTACCGAAGGTCTTCTCAACGGTGAAGCAGACATATTCATTTTGACACCACCTGGCACAATGGAAGATGCACTATTTGGTGGTGTATGATGGAGTGGGATGGCTGAATTGATATTCGAAGATTGAATACGAGCTAAGTGTGGACGAGGTGGTGGTGACATGATGAAAGCAGCTGTGGTAGTAGTAGTAGTAGTCATAGTAGGATTAGGTGTATCAGGTACATTAATCGAAGGTGAGGATGGTGCTAATAGTACAGAAGATGCTGATATCGCTCTCCCTCCACCATGACCAGATGGCATATCAATCGCAAAACTATCACCATGACCAATCCTACTTTCACCACCACTGCCACCACCAATGCCTCCACTTGATACAGATCGTTGTGCGAGTGGATACATTGCACGTGTCAACTCACTTTCAATCGAGTTGAGACGATGTGTCGATGGTGTCGAAGTATCTTGTGCACTCAATGCAACGAGAGTATCGAGTGCAGAGAGTTGTTTGGGTGAGAGATGTGATTCTGGTGTTGGAGAGATTGGTGTGAGTGGAGGGAGAGGTGTGACTGGAACAGAAGGTGGAGGAAGTAAGAGGAGGGAATCGGGAGGAAGGAGAAGATGTTGAGCAGCGAGGAGTGTGTCATGGAAAGGATAGGAAGGAAGATGAGGGAGTTGAGGGAGGTCGAGTGGTGTAGACTCGATATCGACGTCATCATGATGATGGTGATGGTGATGATGGTGATCGTCATCATCATGGCGTTCCTCCTCTCCATCGTGTTGCATCAGACTATTCTCATCTGCTTCATGTTGCATTCTCTCCTCTACATCATCATCCTTCTTCTCCTCACCACCATTAGCAGCCGCATTTGCATTCGCATCTGCAGCTGCAGTCGTGGTATGACTCGGACTACAACTAAATGCACCACGCTGATTCGGATGTTCACTACATCCACTCGGTGTTGAAGGATCAAGTAATCCAATCATCTTATTACTATCTCCTGCAGTTGACATCGATTCACTACGATGATGATGATTCAGACGTGTTAAACCACCTCCATTCATACCACGTAAATCATCTCTCCCTTGAAAACCCGCATGGAAAGCTGAATCAGTTCGCAATACACGAGGTGAGCCAACACCACGTAGTACACTTGATTCAGGTGTGCCATCCTCTTCACGATGATATTCATCCACCATTGTTGCCATGGCATTTCCAATGATACTATCTGTGAGTTGGGAGATTGGTGGTAAGACTGGTGGTGGAATGATGATTGCGGGAGGAAGAGTGGTATGACGTGCAGATGGAGAACGTGAGGAGCGAGTACTCGTGTGAATGCTGTGTGGTTTGGAAGGTGAGGATTGAATGTATTGATGATACAGCTGCTGCTGATGATGATGATGTTGATGTTCATGTTGTTGCAGCTTCTCCTCTTCTTCGATTGTACGATATTGTGGTAGTACTGCAATTGCAGCATCTCCACCACCATCTGCTGCTGCTGATCCTGCAACATGAAATTGTTTCTCAGTCGGTGTACGATGTGTGATTGGGAGTAGTGGTACGAAGGAGGAAGGTGATCTCGCTACAGGTGAGGCGGATGAATTGGATGTCGATGTTTGAATACGTGGATGCGGCATAGTTGTCTGTCTCTGATATGCTTCTTGTAGTATTCCATTTGTATCAGACGGTGATTGTTGTTGCTCGTATTCAAGTAGTGGCATAGGTAAGCTTGCAGGTGTTGTGACCACGGTTGGAGCGAAACTCGACATTCGAAGTATCGATCAACACGAATGGCAACACGAGGCTGCGTTACACGCGTCGTACTACGACGACGAGAGGCAGCGAGTGAGACCTGAGAAGGAGGAGAAGGTATGCAGCGAGTAGAATGAGTTAGATAGATGGTTTCATTGCACTCAGCGCGAGCAGAAGAGGAAAGTGCGGTGGAGGTGCGATGCAACAGTACCACTGTATTATTGATCGCCGATTGTTGGCTGTTGATGGATGCACTGCAATGCGCCGGCGGTGGTACTCGGTTATGGTTCGATCGAACCAGCAGAATGGCTCGCAGCTCCGCGTGCAAGAATATCCGCACTCCTTCACCAACACAGCAGCAGTCGTCGCAACAGCGGTGGTACTGACGGTTTCACTTGTGCCTGTCAGTATGTTGTGTTCTGTCCTGGTCGTCTGACCGTTCTTCGCCTTTAGAGAAGATGACAGAGCAACATCCTAGGCTAAATATTTAGGACGCAAGCAGTTACATCGCACTAATTCACGTGCGTGAGAAGGACAGAACGACGCACTTGGCAATGCCGGTAGTGAAACTCTGATACGTGTGTATTCGTATGAATTTGTTATGTATGAAGTAGTGTTAGTTTTGTTGGAAGTACTGTAACACGCTAATTCGATCGAATTATCGCAACTGACTTAGACGATGATCACGCGCCATTTTCAAATTCCATCCAACGTCGAGAAGAAAAGTGAAAGGAGTATGAATGAATATTGACTTTCCTCACGTCATGTACCTCCTCCATTCGAATGGCGTTCGATGCTTGATTTCCTTGTCCTCAACATCGTCCTCAACGTCCTCTCCTCTCATCATCGGTCGTGGTGTTGATGGTACACCGGATGATATCTGCATCTCGCGTGAACATACACAACTCGAATTGGTGAATGAGCAGGTGGATTCGAATACACCAACAACGATAGGTGGAGCTACAACGGCTACTCCAACAGCTACTTCCTCGTCCTCCTCCTCCTCCTTTGCTGTTCGTCTGACTCAACTCGGTCGTCATCCTGTCCTGGTGTATCGTGAGGATGATCTGATACGCATTGGTTGGAGGAAGTTGCAGATTGATGCTGCTGCGTCGATCTCACTCGACCATCGTGTCACTCCCAAACTATTGACTCGTACACAACTCGAACATCGTAGTGAACGTGGATTAGTGATACAAAAGGGTGAGTCAATCGTATTACACGTTGGTGATGCATTTGGTATCAGCACGAGCTCGAAGGGCGTGCAACCATTCTTCATCATGAGAGAGACGACAGCAGAAGCAGCAGCCGCATCCGCCGCAGCACGAAGCACGAGCGCCACATCGACTGCACTCGCAACTCCAATTTCTGCTGCGATACAAGCAGCAAATCATCACGTATCTTCTTCCTCACGCGTCGTGACTCCAGTCGTAACACCAATCACGACTCCTCTAGGTGCTGCACCTCAGATTCCTTCGCCACTTCAACTCCCCTCGATTCCTTCCCTCTCACTCACGCCTTCCTCACGTGACTCTTCTCCTTCGCGTCATGCATCAAACGCCTCTGGTCGTCTCATCGCACAACAGATCAGTCCAAGTCGCGCTGGCAGCGTCGTTGGACCGACATCCAATTTCTATCAACAAGTGCGTACCGAAAGTGTTGAACGAGCCCTGCAGCAGGCAATTGATGCAGATCGCGAAAATGTTCCGATGCAAGTGACGCCACCGATCTCGCCTCACCAACAACACTCCTCATTGCTGCGGCAATCGTCAAAATCGCCACCGACAGTTGGTGGCATTACTCGTCCTCCTTCGCTCCCTTCCTCAACTGCCTCCTCTTCCTCAGCGATGACAACGATTCGTCAGCCAAATCAGAGTGAGGAGGATGCGATGGGCATGAGAGCACGACTTGATGCACATAGAATATTGGAGGAGGAGAGATTAGATCATGAACGACAGGCACGAGAGGCGGCTGAGTGGAGTATCGATCAATATCCGAGTGCGAAACGGCGAAAGATCGTTGATATCAAATCATCTCTCACGGCGAGTCACCTACCCGCACCAGCACATGTGAGTGCAGCTGCTTCTTCCTCATCAGCATCTTCGTCAGGTACAGCATCATCGTCTGCTTCATCTACTCCACGTGAGAATACTCGAGTTCGTAAATCTCCTCCAACAAATTCTTCACCTTCAACTGCAGCTGTAGCATCAACAGCAACATCATCATCATCGTCAGCAGCAGCATCAGCACAACAGTTTGACATCAACGTCATTCCATCCTCATTGCCGACTGCCAACGTTGCGCTGGTGAATGATGCTTCAGCTGCGTCATCCTCGAGCTCGTCATCAACTGCCTCCTCCTCCACTGCTCCCGCACCATTTCCTCCCCCAACACTCGTGTTGCCTCCACTTTCCGTACTTGATTTTCATTTTCAAACAGAGAAGGCAAATCCAATCGCAATGAGCGCTATTCGTACCTTTCTCAGCAAATATCCAGCATCCGATTATCCTGATGCGCGTATCACACTCGTCATTCCTGGCAAAGATGCGACTACACCGAATGATGGCGCACCGAAGGAAGTGTATGATTTCTTTCAAGCGGCTATTCAATCGCATGAACTTGATGCACGATTCGAAATGCGCATTGGCGACATCACTGATCTCGCATCACTCGGTGTCCGCGCGAGCTACATGGTTCATCCAACAACATGGCGTTTCATCGGTGGTGAGGGTGGTCGCATTGCAAAGTACATGCCGAGTTGGTTCGCTGAACGACTCTCAGCGAAATATAAGGAGGGCGCAAAGATTGGCTGGGTGCATGTTACGAGTGTCACGAATGAATGCGAGCTATCACAGCGATGTCCCGGTCTGACAGCACTCATGACATTGCGTCCACCGAATATGAATGATGAACGTCCACTCAGTCTGAATGGCAACTATCTGAAAGGATGTAAAGAACTTGCAACAACGTACAGCGTACTCTTCCTTGCAATGGCGGCGAAGTTGAAACCAGCAGATACAATCGGTGCGACACCAGCGGTGGCTGCCGTGACCAGTTCTTCTGATCGTGCCCTTTCACCATCACTCGGTACAAATGGATCGTCCTCACTTCCACCGTCACTCGGCTCACTTCCACCATCACCCAATCTTCCTAATTCAATTTCGATTCCAACAGTGACTTCTCCGCCGATGTCACATCCACCTATTGCCTCTGCTGGTGCAGCAGCTGCATCTTCCTCGTCCTCGTCTACTCCTACAGTTGCTGCTTCTTCATCTGCTGCGGCTTCTCCAACCTCCAGCAGCTTCGTACCACCGACCTCGTGTCCACCTTACACTGCACCAAGCGGTGCGCCTCCGAAGCCTGCAGGTCACTTCTCGACCATTCTCTATGAGTACATCAAACAGCCGCGACCTTCTCATCTCCAGCAGTACGTATTTTGGGAGGATGCTGATTTCGTCGTCATTTATGATGTCTACCCGAAAGCACGCATTCATCTCTTACTTCTGCCGAAACGTCAGACGATTGACTCAATTCTTAACTTGACACCAACCGATCTGCCACTCTTAGCTGAGATGGATGCACGAGGACGATGGTTGTGTGATCAACTACACCTCACCGACAGTGTCGGTCGCTCGATTCCACTTCGTCGTGGATTTCATGCCGTACCATCGTTGAAGCTCCTTCATTTGCACATCATCTCACAAGAGTTCGATTCGGTATGTATGAAGAATAAGAAACATTGGAACAGTTTCGTCTCAAGTTTCTTTGTACAGCCAAATAAGTTGCGTGAGTTGATCCTACAGAGTCAGACGAATGCGAGTGCGTCAAAAGCAACATTCTTCACACCGGCGAGTGCGCGTACGGCAGACACATCCTCACTCGCTGATATGCTTCGAAGTGGTGAGAAGCTGCTGACTGGTGAGCTACGATGTCAACGTGTTGGGTGTAATACGAGAATGCTAAATATGAGTGAACTCAAGCAGCACATACTTAAGACATGCGTGCATAAACCTTATCCGACTCAAGGAGTCTAACCAATCACAATATCGATATCTACTCTTCCCCTTATCTTATTCCTTCTGTTTCCTACATTATTCCTTCGTTTCTTTCCTTTATCATAAATCACGTCTATCAATTCTATCAGATGTACACTTTTGAGTGCAATTTCGACAAGCGCGAGCACAACAATTTGAAGACATGGATTGCGAAATTATGTGGTGCTTTGCAGATGAACGAGGAATGACATTGCGTGCGCTACATATGATGTGCGGACTCGAGAAACACACTGTACGAACTTGGATTCGAGGGGACGTTTTAACGCAAATGATGATAGAGGGAGGTAGAACGAGGAAATGCAGAAGCAGAGGTAATTAGAATAACATGACAAGATATCTGACACTTATAGTTCAGTCTTCTCACTCGCACTACTATCAAGTGCTAAATGAGTAGGTGAATCAACTTCCTTAATCGGCGGTTGAATCTTCGCTTTCGGTGTCGAGTGTTCGACAGCACGAACACTGAATCCTGCACTTTTTCCACCACTACCAAAGAAGAATTTGAATAGCGAGAGATAGGAGGAACGAAGTAAGTGTGGTCGTGTAACATAACTCCACATGATAACTGCCATCGCGGCAACGAAACAGAGTGAATCAGCATGAGGAACATGTGGTAGGAATCGCTTGCCTTGTAAGGTTAATGCAAGACTTGGTAAGGCTTTACTCAGCACATACAATGCAAGTTCTCTCCTTCTTCCCTTCTGCTCCAACGTGACAGTCAGACCAGAGAAGAATCCAGTGATCGCACCCAACAGTGGTGAGACAACACCAAGTTGCTGTGTAATCAATCCCGGCACACCCCACACGAGTGTACAGTACGATGAGAGGAAGATAGAAGACCGAGCTGTATTCAAGATTGTCGGTACAATCACCTTTAATGGCGCACGAAAGAGTTGACGATGTTTGAAGATTAGCATAGGAAGGATATAAACAGGAAGGTAGACTGGTAAAGCACGGAAGTAACCTTCTTTGAAGAATTGTAAAAGTGAGGCAAGTAAGGTTGCATCTTTATGAACGAGAGAATGGATGAGTGATGGAAGTGGAAGTGTGAGATCGAGTGGTTCAAATCCTTCGGTTGCACGAAGTGTATTGACTTGTGTCAATACTGTAGAAGGAATGACACCAGATTCACTCAACGCCACAAACGCTTTTCTAACTGCTGGTGCTTTACCACCTTGAACATCTAAGAAATGCAAATAGCTTGAGTCAATCGTACTACGATTATACAGCCATGCCCAGATGACTTGAGCAGAAGCAAGACCCATGACCAGTGTATCAAAGTGATAGGAGATTGGGAGTTTCGAGATACGAACGAGTGAGCGTTTGAGACGTGAACCGATATTGGAGAGAGAGGAGAGGAGTGTGGATTCGGAGGAAGATGCTTGAGTGTCGACAACGAGTGAACCTGATTCATGTTTTGGAGAGCTGATGATGGATGCGAGTGGTGAACCTTCTGGTGAAGCGAATGATGAGGCATCAGTGAGTGTGATAGATAATCCACCTTCACTTGTCTGAGTGTGAATCTGAGCATTGGCATTGTTGACGGCAGCAGATTCGAGTGCAAGATCATGCATCATGGTAGTCATTGGAATTGCTAACTGTGATCCAGATGAAGTAGTCATACCGCCTCCGATGAAGCTGATCGCCGTCGACTTGTTGTCAGCACGAGTTGTCCACTCTTCACCGAGTGCACTACCACCTCGACGATGTTGACGTGTGATATAAGCCTTCTCCTTCTCTTCAGCACCCCATCTGACGAGCACTTCGAGTGCGCGTACCAGGAAGAACATACTGATACCGAGTCGGGCACTCTTCGGTAAGAAAGTGATTGATACTGCACTCGCAACACAAGCTGATGCGATAATCCTGACTGAACGATGATTCTGTGATAAATAATTCTTCATGCGTAGCAAACGCATTACTGACTCAAACAACATGAGAAACGACCCTAAGAAACCACCATACTTAAATAATTCTGGTTTGACCATCAGTTTCGATATCTCCGGCAGGAGCTTGGAGAGATTCAACTTATGTCTCAACACGAGACCGAGGAAACCGAATGCGAACTTACCAAAATAACCGAATGCGAAACCTTTTGCGAAACGACGACAAGTACGATAGAGGAAATAGACCCAACGTTGATGACCTGGTGGAAAGAGTTCGAGGGTGTTACCGAATACTGATTGCTCGAGTTTCTCTTCTTCTTTTTGTAAGACCTTACCACCTTCTCGGAGTTGACGAAATTTGGCTAACATTGTCTCTTCTTGTTCGAGTTGATCCAATTGGGTGCGACTGTTCCATTTTGATGGTGCTGTGGATGGTGAGCTTGATGGTGACGATGTATTAGTTGTAGCAGTCGAGTTGATTGTCTCTTCGACTTCACTTCGTTGTTGTTGCCTCTCGGTACGATGTCTCTCGACTTGCTTTGAGCGCTCCTTCAGGATGGCGATTTCATGACCGAGTAGACCACGCTCGTACAGATCCTTACCGATCGACTCCCAACTCATGAGTGCATTCAACTCCATCTTAGCTTTGCTTGTTAGTGTTGGTGATGATGATACTAGATGCAGGATCAACCCAATCGGTATTCCTAATGGTTGAAATGGAACGGGAGATTGTAGCAAGAGGTTGAGTGTATTGATGTGTGTGACAGAGTTGAGAGGAAGAGGTGGAACTCGAGTCCTGCTTGATGTATTGTTGCGATGATTGTTGTGGTGTCGATTGAGTGAGTGCGCACTTGTTTACCTTAGTGATGCTGTTGATGATCGATGGTGAAGATGTATAGGGATAATGATCGTGATCACTTGGAAAGCGGGTTGAAATCAAAGAACCCAAAAGGTTCACTGTGCGTAACCGCCGGTCAGAAAGCCGTGGTACGATTTCTCGTGCCGTACCTTCGCGACGTAGCAGTTTTAATTGAACGCAATGATTTCATGCGTGCGCCGTGCGAATCTGGTAAGTAACAAGTCAACGCAACTGTCGCATCCCATACGCATCCGAGTGATCAGAGAGTGACATCTGACCTGTGCCACGCCGTGTTCGTCAGCAGTCGAAGGCATGCGCCCACTGTACTCAATTCGTGTTAGCCTTACGTGTCAAGCACAATCATTGAAACAAGCATCGTCCTCTCGCTCGTGTTGCCTGGTGACCAGGTGTTGGGTGCTGAGGTGGTCGTCGCAGACGTGGGTCTGCCTTACAACTTTGTAGACGTCTTGAGAATTCACGCAAGAAGATGAAGTGGTGGATTGAAGGAACATAATGCTATGGGCAAGATCAAAACATAACATAAGAATGCGTCCTCTCTAACTCGTGTGTCCTTCCTCATAAGCTGGTGGTGGCGGGGAGTAGATGTGATTGGCGTAAGGTGCGGATTGTGGCGGCTGTTGATGCTGCTGCGATCCATATTGCTGCTGTTGCGATGCGTACTGATCTGGCGGTGCAGAAGGATTCTGCTGTGCCTGCTGCAAATGCTGTTGTGGCGGAGGATCGTTCGTGCTTTGAGGGTTATACATTGGCTGCTGCTGTTGGTGTTGTTGCGGATGTTGAGGTGAATACATCTGTACTTGTTGTTGTTGATGCGGTTGTTGATGCTGTGCGTGAGGATTCATCATTGGTGGTTGTTGATATTGCTGCTGCTGCTGTTGTTGTGGTGAATATTGTTGTTGCGGTTGTTGGTGGTGAGGATGTTGGTGCATCTGTTGATGCTGAGGCTGTACCTGTTGATATTGCATCTGTTGAGGGTGTACTTGCTGTAGCTGCTGTGGCTGATGATGATATCCTTGAACAGGTGATACCAGCATCGGTTGTTGATTCTGTGGACTCATCACAACACCACCAGCACCAATCACAGCCTGATACGGTGCATGTAGCGGAATTCTTAAATTCAAATATCTCTGTTCCCCCATTACATGCATACGAATCAATAACACTGTCTTCGAATTAAATGCACCTGATTTCATATCGGGACGCATATTAAGCATGGTGAAGAGTTGTGTAATGTTCTGAGATGATGTGGCTTCGATTTGTAAAGGGAATGTTTGACGATGACATGTGATGTATCTTCGAACAGATGCGATAGGATTAAGTAATCCAGGTCTGACACGAACATCAACCTCATTCTGCAGTGCGATAATCATGGAATCAAGTGGGCGTTTCAATCCATTCTTAATAGAGAGTTGAATCGGAATGACTTCCCCGTTCGTGAATGAGAGCTTGTTAATCGATGCTGTCACATTCAATGCTCGATATCCGAAACATTCACTCAAGAAGTGTGCTTCACGCTTCTCTTGTGTCACATTCGCACCACTTGTCATACTCTCGGCACGAGGTGCGATTGGAAACACAGGATCGATCGTGATGTTGGTTTGGGCGACGAGATTGGAGGTTAGGAGACCTGAGACGTAAGCTTTGGCTCGGATCTGTGGCGGAAGAGTAAAGATGAATGTAGTGTTGATGAGAATGCGATATTCTCGTTGCTCATTTGCACCGCTCCTTCCTTCTCAGCTCACTCCATCCCTCAACTCACCTCATACTTCACTTTCACCGTCGCTCTATTAATCTTCTGTCCTGCTTCACTACTCTTACAACAACAGCACGAGCACCATCCACCACAACATCCACCACAACCTTGTGCACGCTCCTCATCTTCACCATCACCTTCCCAATCACACGACATATCACATGATGGAATGGTTGGTGAGGGTATGACGAAGGAGTAAGGAAATTTTGTGACCGATCCTGCAGGAAAGATTCTATCTTTTCCACCACTAGCATACAGTTGTACCACTTCCTTCACAATCTCGGTACCACCGACATGTGTTTGCTCACGATGATGCTGATTTCCGAGTTTGATTGTGATTGAGGTTTCATCGGAACCACGGAGGTAGAATTCTGTGTTGGAAGTGATGGTGGTATGCGAAGAGAGAAGAGATAAGAAGTAAGTTGAGAGTTGAACCAGTCGGCAGACTTCGCATGCTCCGTTCCACCTCGTCGCTCGCTGTCCTCCTCAATCCTGCTCCTCCACCCTCTCCTCCTCCTCCTCCTCCTCCTCCTCCTCCTCCTCAACTCACCAATCCCTTTCCCATTCAACACAAGATCCTTCGTTGGTCCTGCATTCACCACCAAGAATCCTGATAAGGTCTCACCAGGTTTGGCGTGGAATTGTGTTCCAACACCGAGTGCAACGGCTTGATGTGGATTTGATAAGAGAGGTACAGTGGCTCCACCAGGAACACTGACACCTAGTGCAGCGTTCAGAGAGAGCTCGATGGAGATGCTGGCCATGGTGAGATAACTGAACAACGGATTGTCGAACAGTGTCAGCACAACGTACAACCTTGACTGTACTCATAGACGCATGGACGCTTCTTCAACCAATCACAATATGGGAGTGATCCAGCTTCTTCTGCTGCACCTGGAATACAACCACCTCACATCGGAGGACTTACATAATCTTTTGGGAGTTGACACATCTGACCTACCAACAAGTACGAGTGTTTAAGCAGGCGATCCAAGAGAATCCAATCGGAATAAGCCATGAAATTAGGCGAATCCCAGTGCGTGATCAGATACCGTGCTGAACTCTTTTCTTCCAGTAAAATGCTTGCTCTTGTAGCCAAACTGAGTCACCCAAGCTATCCGTCATTCAAGTGCAATTCAAGTCCATTTTTTAACTTCACCATCGAGTGTATGATGCAATTTTAACCCAGATAGCCGAAAAATTGAGTGAAAACATCCACAATGGAGTCGGAAAACAAGAGAGAAACAAGACAGGGACGGACGACTTGAAACAATTTACGATTTCTCCTTTGAGTGTCCCGATTTATCTTATTTATTTTTTTCTGGACGGGAGTAATACAGTGTACGGAGGTAGGAGAGATGTGGATGCTGAAGCAGAACGAGATCGGAGTGCAAACTATTCCACTGTTCGATCAACCTGTCCCGTCTCATTTCCATCCTGAGACTCAACCTTAGCCTTTAGGATAGGTATCTTACTGTAGCAGCCAAAGTTGCTAGCTGCTGCACCCTTGTATGACATTGAGCATGGTCCGTACTTAGTCTAGAAGTTGAGGTGTAAAATACTCACCTTCTCTCTCCGCTGTTTCCTTTCTATCACTTTCGCTTGTACCGACACATCGACATTACCATGCAGTGCCACACGTTGGTCCGTGTAATAAATTTCCTTCCATGAACATGATCAACATGCACCACTCTTCCTTCTTCAATACCATAATATATAACAAGCGTAATAAGTAAAATCTCACCTCTCAAACTTCTTCGTACAATTACTTGTACCTCTCAATACATTCATCATGATCTGACCGAATGTATCTTCAATAAATGCAGCCGAGCGCATAAAACGATATTGACCGAAGATGTGATTACGATAGAAGGAAGTGCGCACGAGATGATTACGATCAAACCAGAAGAACAGAGAGGAATGAGCCGAGGGTGGAGGAGGAAGGAGAGGCGGAACAAGCGACTGCACCTGATGACGTGTCTGATGATGGAGTTGATGATGGCGTGCGAAGAGCGCTTGCAATGCTGCATTCTTGTATCATTCCTCGTGTCACTGAGACTGCTACCATTAATGTGCTTGGTGCCTATGATCCTCATCCAAGTCGTCGGGTGGCAAATCGTCATCACTTCGATGTTGATCTTCCTCCCAGAGAGAAGCGAGCTGGTAAGGTGCGACCACATCAAAGAATTGTTTTTGGGTGATTCCCTCCCATTCGCTGCACTCCGCTATAAACTCATTCCATGCTTCTTGATCGCGAGGGTTAGCTGTTAGGCGAACTGCGTAACCCTCACACGCACGCACGTGAATGTTGATTCTCGCTGGCATAAAGTGCTGCTGCGGCATGGAGAACAGGACCAGCAGCACGGGCAGTAGAAGAAGGTAGAGGAAGACCCAATTTCACTGCTGCCAGCACCTGGTTCACTAGACCAAGACGTGAGCTTTCCATTAAAGGCGGGACCATGGTAGTCACAACAGGATCACTCACAATAGATGTCTTTTTCCAACCAAAGAGACGAGCGTGAAGCTGACAGAAAGGGATGACGTGCAGTCGAGTTGTTGAGACAAGCCTTGACTTCCTCCTCTTATGTCTATCTCCATGTCTGCCACCAACTCATCGTCATCATCATCATCATCATCATCATCATCATCATTCGCATCTTCTCCACTCGTCGTGACTGCGTCATCATGGTCCACCACTTCAGATATTCTGAGATCGATCACAGTGTGATTTTCCCTGACCGTGCGGCTATTTTATCCGTCCGCCACTGTATTTACTCTGGAAGATTGACGGTTGTGTTGTATGTGATCATGCAACAGATCCAGACAAAGCGAGACTCCCACTGTGTCCATCGCACACATTCCTGCTTCTTCTTCGCCTCCACCTAGTATCCCCTCTTCTGTCCTGCATTGACACCCACCTTCTCACCAAGCGTCGGGAAAACCTGAGAGACGGAGGAGAAGAATTGAGAATATCAGCGACGATGATCAAACAGCGCGCTCTCAATTCTTAAATCTGCGTGCAACGATATTCTGACCTTGCCAACTTTTCTCAATAAATAGTCGCCATATGTGCCACTCAGTGTATGTACACTCGCCTTATCCCATCTCTTGAGTTGATCCTCTTTCAACACTGGTTCAGGCAGATGCGAGAGTGGAATCGCCTTCACTTCTGCATTCCAATTTGGATCAAAGAAGAATGGCCATGATAAACGATCGTTTGGACTCTTGTTGATCACACGATGTGGTGTCGACTTGAATCTCCCTCCTGTCAATCGATCTAACATATCACCTAGATTCACTACGAACGTATTTGCGATAGGAGGTGCATCAATAAATTCACCATTCAATAGAGGAGAACGTACTTGTAAACCACCAGACATATCTTGTTTCAAGATGGTCAGAAGTCCGTAATCAGTATGTTCACCGACACCAAAGGTTTGCTCATCTCTCACAGTATTCTTGGGCTGCTCAGGATAGTTGAAGATACGAAAGAGACAAGTTGGATCGGACATGAGTGTCTTACGAAAGTATTGTGCATCTTCGAGTCCAAGTGAGAGTGCAATTCCTTCCATTAATACGTGTCCAAGTGAAGTCATAGCTTCGATCCATTCGAGTACAATCTTTCTCATCTCTGGTAGCTTCTCATCAGGAAATAAGTTCTTGCCGTGCATCGGTACACCTGCTTTCACCATTGGATGATCTTCTGGTAATTCAGTACCAAGATAAAGTCCCTCCTTCTGATCTGGTTTTCCTGATGTCAGCTCATCACCAACTGGAAAGAAACCTCTCCAGGCTAGCCCGCCAAGTGACATATTGATCTTCTGTTTCTCTTCTAACGGTAATGCAAAGAAAGCACGTGACACCTTCTCTAAACGTGCTTGCAATGTCTCACTCACACCATGATTCGAGACGTAGAAGAATCCGTATGTTGTACATGCAGAGTAGATTTGTGAAGCAACTGCTGCACGTGAGGCTGGTGAACTGTTTGGATTGACGAGGGAGGAGATGTCGATCACAGGGAGTGTGTTTGGTGAGACAGAGGAGGAGGAAGAAGATGATGATGATGATGATGACGATGAACCAACAATCGTCGGTACATCAGCATGTGCAGTCCATCCTCTCTCATGCCAAATCTTATCTGTCTCCTTGTCAATAACACTCCAAACGAAATCCACATCCTGTACATTCGTCTGTGATTCACCATTACAAGCTAATCTGAGAATCGTGACACCTGATAATACAGTTGTGATGAAGAATGTCTTGCCTGTTTGTGTACAACGTTCTTTCAACTCCTCATTCAATGCATTCAATGCTTTCTGATCATGTTCTAATCCACTCTTAAATGGTGGTACTAACACGAAACACACCAATCCAAAGTAAGTTGGCTCACATACCAGCTTGAAACGACCACGACTCATGGCAATATGAGACTTGAAACGTTGTGCATTTTCAATCGCTGATTCGAGGTGACGACGCATGCCAACTTGGCCGTAGGAACGGAGTGTAAACCATAGTTTAAGAGAACGAAAACGACGTCCGAATGGAAGTTGCCAATCCTTGAGATCAAGCACTTTACCACTATCTGTTGCTGCATTTCTAAGGTAGTCACCATCATTCGCCAACGACAGTGCAGTCAGAAGGAATCTCCTCGTACGTACATAGAAAACTGAACAATCAAATGCAACACCCATTGACTTGTGTGGATTGAATGAGAATGAATCGACATGCTCGACACCGTTGAAGAGTGGACGAAGGGATGGGAGGATCGCGAACGCACCTGCGTATGCTGCGTCAATATGCACGAAGACTTTAGGGTGATTCTCCTTAATCCATTTCGCAATCGTCTCAACATCATCCATCGCTGTACTACTGGTTGTACCAATAGTAAGACAAATAAAGAATGGAGTGTATCCATTCACGATATCTGCTTCGAATTGACGTTGAACGGTGAGTAATCTGAGTCCGTAGTTATCAGCCTGTGTTGTCGGAAGTACACGTAGTCGGGATGCAGGGATGCCAGTAATCTTGCAACCTTTTGCAATGATACCGTGTGTCTGATCACTGATATATGCAACAAGTTTCGTGCTGAGATCCTCTGCTGCTTGTGGTGTAAGTCCATCGAGTGCTTTACTTCTTGCTGCAAGAAGTGCAACAGCACCTGCTTCTGCTGCTGTACCTTGAATACATCCACCTCCACTCATACCTGATGAATGTAAAAATTCTTTTGGGAGTTGACACATCTGACCGAGCCAATCCAAGACCAATGTCTCGAGTTCAGTTGAGGCTGGTGATCCGATCCACGAGAATCCAATTGTATTCAATGCACTGCAGAAGAATTCACCTAGGAGTGATGGATATGATGCGTATGCAGGAAAATAAGCCATGAAATTAGGCGAACCCCAGTGCGTAATACCAGGCAGAATTACTCTCTCCAAATCAGCCACAATATCCTCCCATGCTTCGCCTTCCTCTGGTGCTTGTGCTGGAACTAATTTCGCAAGATAGCCTGGTTCGACAGTGGATCTCACTTCTTTGCGGTTGCGAAGTGTTGCACGATAGGATGTGATACGATCAACCAAGTCGTGTGCAGCCGAGTTGAATTCGCTTGGTGTCAGACCATGCTGTGAAGCAGAGGTGGAATCAGCGAAGTGGAGGAGTTGCTCACGCTCAGCTGGTGTGAGTGAGGATGGTGATGTATTCGCATTGCCACGACGTTGAGATGCGAGTCGCCATGCGAAGAGTGCACCGAGTGCAGCAGACGCGAGGCATGGCAGACCGTGGGTGAGGAGTGAGGAGCGCACAGTCGAGAGTGCAGATGATGCAGATGGTGCAGAGGATGAGGATGATGAGGATGACATGGTGGTTGCTGACATGAAAGTGCGCAGACTTGTGCGTAATCAACTCTCTGACGCGCTGCGCTGCAGTTGGCTCTGATTGATCACAGCGCGAGACCAAGGAAGAAGAATAATTAACACCCCTGTCGAGATCGACACAATTCGCCTAACAACCACCACAACCACCGCAACAATGCCGCGCAAAGCGAATCAAGGACGTGACGTGAAGGGTGGATTGGGACAGTCAGTAGTTGGAGTGACGAGTGGAGTCGAGGAAGTGAATGAGATCGCAATTCTCGCATCTCCTCCCTTGCTCGCGCTTGCGTACTGCGGCGATTGCTGATTCCACTCGTGTTGTCATTCATTCTCACTACCGCCGCCATACAGATCGATCATCAACAAGCAACGTAATGCACACTACAAGCGACAAGCGAATACCCAGTATGCCGGAGTCGGTAGGAGGAGGAGGAGATGGAAGTGGAGAGACGAAATGCGACGATTCGGCTTGCGCTGCGGGTGATGATGATGATGCTCACACTTCAATCTCACATCCCCTTCCTCTCAGGTGCACGTAAGTGATGCAGCAGTTGACGGTGGTGCCGGTCGATTAACTTCTGTCACCGATCGTGCTGAATTAGATGATTTCCTCTGTGATGCACTACTCAAAGAGACAGAATTCGAAGTCCAACACTCATCCACCGTCATCCTCACATCACAAGTCATGGTCAAACCAAAAGGTGACCATCAACTCTTCGAATATGAAACAATCCCAATTCCACGCAGACCGAAATGGGATGCTGAGACGACACATGAACAGTTGGATAAGATGGAGAGAGAAGCATTTATGAAATGGAGAAGACAGCTAGCGACGTCAGTTGAGCAGACAAAGAAGTAAACAAGAGTGACGTCATTAGTGATCTGAGTGCTCATCGCATTTTCTTCTTTTCCTTCTCAACACAGCATGGAAGAGAGTACCGATGGTCGTGAGCTGACTCCATTCGAGAAGAACTTAGAAGTCTGGAAGCAACTGTGGCGTGTTCTTGAGCGCAGTCACATCGTTATCCAAATTCTCGATGCACGTAATCCAATGTTATTTCGTTCGAAAGATATGGAAGCTTATGTGAAAGAGTTGAGTGAGTCGAAATTATGTTTACTTGTCATTAATAAAGCTGATTATCTTACACCAGCTGCACGTAAACAGTGGAGTGATTATTTCACACAACACAATATCGATTTCGTATTCTGGAGTGCTGCATTGGAGCAACATCGTTTAGATGAGCTGGATAGAAAGAGAAGAAGAAAGGAGGAGAGAAGTAATTATCATGGCCATAATATTGATGAGATTGATGAAGGGAAGTTGAAAGGAGATGAAGAGGAGGATGACGAAGAGAATGATGGCGAGGATACTGATGTATTCTATGAGCAGGATGAGGATGGGGATGAGGACGATGATGAGAAGACAACCCTTAAGGCATCGAGTCTCTGGAAACAGCAACAGCCTGATACACAGCCACATATCGGCAAACTCTCACTCAATCCACCTGCCTCCTCATCTGCCGCATCGGCAACATCTGCCGCCGCTTCCTCTTCCTCGTCATCCTCCCCCGCCGCTGCCTCGTCTTCCTCTTCTACTGATTCTGCACCACTCCATCGTATTCTCACACGTGACGAACTCTTCGCTTACGTTGTCGCAAAGTTCGTGAATTACAGTCCGGAGAATAAGGAACATTTTGAAGCGGGAGAGAGAATTATTGTTGGTATGACAGGATATCCAAACGTTGGTACGTATTGCTTACTTATTGCTTGAGTGATGTGTTGAATGCACCCGTGATCGTTACTCACTCTTCTTTTCTCCTCTTTCCTCTTTACTAGGTAAATCTTCGACTATCAACGTTCTTGCTGGCTCAAAGAAAGTGACAGTCGGTGCGACGCCAGGAAAGACCAAACATTTCCAGACAATCAATGTTACTGATCAATTGACTCTATGTGATTGTCCTGGTCTCGTCTTCCCGACATTCCTCTCATCACGTGCCGAACTTGTGTGTAATGGAATTATGCCAATCGATCAGATTCGTGGTATCGGTGGTTACAATGCACCGATTCAATTGATCTGTGAGAAAGTATCACGTGCACAGATTCAACAGACATATTCATTGATCTTCCCAGCATACAAAGAGATTGGTGCTGAGGAGCTATTGAATTCATATGCACGTATGCGATCCTTCTACAAAGATCACGGTCGTCCAGATGATGCACATGCCGCACGTATCATCCTCAAAGATTTCTGTGCAGGAAAACTTCTCTACTGTCATCCACCACCAGGAATCGATTTTGAAACACGTCGTGCATTCTATCGTTCATTTCATGTCGGTGGCTCGATTCTCATTCATGAAGCATTGTGGACACCACCTGAGGAGTTACAAGCCTATCATGAAGCACAGATTGCGAAGAGTATTGAAGGTTTAGGCGCGAAGGAGAAGAAAGAAGAGGAAGCAGGGATTGTTGGCATGAGACAACTTCCAGTCGCGACAAAGAAGAAGAATCCACAAGCTGCTGCGAAGAAGGCAAGTCTCACTGAATCAAAGGAAGATGATGACGAGGATGACGAAGATGGTGAGGATGATGAAGACGATGATGAGGAGGAAGACGATGATGAATCTATCGCCTCGAGTACCAATCCTGAAGCAATGGCATCACGTCAATCTCGTGCGAAAGTGAATCAAGGTGTGTATGAGGCATTGATACGTGATGATATGGAGAATGTTGTCTTACCGACATCAATGAATCGTCAAGCACAGAAGTTACTTGAACAAGGATTTAATCCAGATGGTACACCACTGACAAAGAAACAAATTCAACGTATGAATCAACGACCGAAGAAGAAGACTGGAAAAGCATTCAAGTTGAGAAAGAACACTGTTCCTATGGCGGAAGTTGGAATGAAGGTTGGTGGAAAGAGTTCAGATTCAGCAGCGCGATTGGGTGTATTTCATGGATGAGCGTGCTGCGTTGTGCGATTTATCTTTCGACATAAATGCGAAGTCATCTTCGATGAAAATCAAGGCAGAATTTTTTATGTAATTTTGACAGCGCAACAAGCAAATGCAGCGATATCGATTTAAATATGCGGCAGCGCTAGTCTGCGCTTGATGCGCGAGGAGTGCCACACTTGGCGCACTTCAGATCGGAGAAGCCGTGAAATTCGTTGGTAATTTCGAACCAAGCATGCGGCGTGTCTTCGACGATACGATTGAGCGAGAGATACGTCATAGTTGTAGAACAGTCTAGTGCATGTGATTGTGCAACACGATTCAAACAGTACAGATCAGTCTCGTTTAGTGGCGTCGACAAGTAAATGAATGTTACCCTCAAGCTCTTGCTGCCTCGCTTTTTCTCACGTCTCTTGCTTGTTTAAGGCCTCCATCTCTCCTCAGTCGCGCCAGTGGTTGAAGTTGATGGTTCCTCCTTCACTTTCTTACTGCTACTGCTACTGCTGCTGCCGTGATCGCGACTCGATGATCGCTTATGATCTCGCGATGACGATGATGAGGAGTGCTGATGCGATGATGACGAAGAGGAGGATGATGAAGAAGATTTCTTCTTCTCGTCACGATCACGATCGCGCTCACGACTACGATCACGCGATCGACTGCGCTTTGAATGGCTGCGTGAAGAGGAAGAGGAGGAGTGATGCGACCGATCAGACGAACGATCGCGCTCTTTCGATGATGAGCGATGAGAGGAAGAGGAGGATGAGCCTGCTGGCTTTGAGGATGATAATGAGGAAGACGAAGGTTCTTGCTTCGCGGAGGAGGAGGATGAGCTGCCGTTGTGAGGAGATGAGGAAGGAGGAGCAGCTGCATCATGATGTGGGACTGTCATTGGAGGAACATTTGGATTCGCGATGTTTCGTATGTCGCGAATATCACGAACAGCTGGATTCCTCGGAAATGCACCAACATTGGGAGGACGACCACCGGGCATCATTGGCATGCCTGGTCCCATTGGCATCATCGGTCCGCGCATCATGGGTCCACCCATCATCGGTTGCATCATTCCTCCCATCGGTCCTCCCATCATCGGTCCACCCATCATAGGCTGCATCATGCCACCCATTGGTTGCATCATTCCCATCGGTTGCATTGGCATCATACCGCCACCCATTGGCATCATCGGACCTGGACCTGGCTGAGGACCACGCATTGCATTCGGTGGCTGCTGCGGTCCTCCACCATTCATGCCAACATTCGGATTCATATTCATATTCGGCGTTGGCATCATCGGTTTAGGTGGTCCACCATTCATCATTGGATTCGATGGAGGTGCAGGACGATTATTGCCGCCTCCTGCTGATTGCTGAAACTCGCCAAGTTCGTATTCGATACCATCGCCATTCGGTCTGACGGTCTTACGTGACTGTGGCAACGGCTTGAAGTTTTGGTGTGTGCGCGTGATGTTCATGTAATTACTCGGTGTCAGTTGCACAGGACGACCACACAGTTGTTGATTCGATAGTATCTGCAATGCCGTATCAGCATCCTCACGTTTCGCATATTCAACATACGCAAATCCGAGACTCTTTCCATTCAACTTATCGAACAAAATGCGCACACATGTCAACTCGCCAATTGGTGAGAAGAAATTCGTCAGATCCTGATCCGTCATCCACCAACCAAGATTACCACAGTAAAGGCCGGGTGCATCTACACGCAAGTGAGAGACATCGCTGCGTGCGAGTGGATAGTGAAAGGTTGTGGAGAGTTGATGTTGTTGATCATTCAGATCAACAGCAGATGCAGGTGCAGGAGGCTGAGGCTGCATCATGGTCTGCTGCGGCTGTGGCGGCATTGAATGTTGTGGTTGCTGCATTGGTGGCTGCGCATAATTCATTGGTTGCACATTGCCGTACTAAGGGAGCGAACAGAGCAGACAGACAAGAGAACATCAGTATGAAGTAGAGCAGTATGGCGCAACAAGGATGCAGAGCAGCAGAGCAGAGAGATTCGAAGGTGCTGACCTGCGAGTGCATCGGCTGTTGTGGTGGTTGCATTGATGATGATGCATTCTGATCTTGTGGCATCAGATCGCCATAAATATCGTCCTCCATCTTTGTTAGAATTTGAAGGAGAGGAGAAGGAGCAGAGAAATGCAAGCACTGCAGCAGTCTTTCGTAAGATTGAGACGATTCATTCGATCTTACTCATCGCAGTGCAGGGCCATTGCAGCAGTGGTAAGTGAGATAATACTGTGCACTCACACTCACTTCACCATCTGCTTCACTCTTCCCTCTTCTTACACCACATCTTCTCCTCTTCCTGCACTATCGCAATACATTGGCACGTCGATCATACCACGTAGCTTGCTTGGCCAGAGAGCGCTGATTCTCTGCCACAGTACTCATTCTTTCTCATCCTCCACCTCAATAGGATCGCAACTCAACTCGAGTGAGCGAGCAGGACGCAGGACTACGATCACGCAGTCATCTCCGTCTTCAGATTTCACGAAGAAATCAATCACACCTCACTTCGCTTCACACTTGCTCCTACTCCATTATCTTAACTCCCTCTCACTCTTCTCCTAAACAATGGAGCTGAACGCACTCACACGTTGGGAGTCGATCGGAAAAGATCTCTATCAGCGCGGCGACATCGGTCACGAGATCTCCTTGCTCAAACGTCGTTCGAAACATATTGATCGTCAACGTACAGAGAGACAATTACAGAGAAGTGAAGTAGAGGAAACAATCGAACCGACAGATGCTTCACCATCGAGTGCAGGATCAGCTGCGTCTTCGAGACGAAGTAGTCGACAGGAACTTGATGAACTCGAGAGGGAAGAGGAAGCGATATTGAGTAAATGGAGGCAACTTCGTGAGAAAGGCAAGGTCTTACGACAAGAAGAAGAGAAACTCGAACAGTCTGTCTTCAGCTCTGCACTCATCACTGTACCAGATACATTTCCTCCTGGTCATCAACGATGGGTCTATTTCATCTATCGTAGTGGCCGTCGATTCTTCAAAGGTTTCGCATTTGGATATTTCGGAAAATTTGCATTTGCATTCCTTGGTCTCTGCTTGAGACACAAATTCAACTTGCCTCGTCTCCTTCCTGATCTCTTAAAACTTCTCATCAAACCCGAACTGTATCGTTACGGCTGTTTCCTCGGCTCCTTCCTCATGTTCTTTGAATCGATGATGAGATTGTTAAGAATGAAGAATTATTTATCGAGAAATCTGATTCAGAGACATCATCGCTCAGTGAGAGTCATAGTATCAGCATGTGTAGCTAGTACCTTATCAATTACATTCTTACCTAAGAATGTACGTCTCGGTATCAGTATGTTCTTTGTTGTACGCGCTCTCGAAGTACTGGTGAGATGGGGTGTGGAAGAGCAAGAGAAAGCGTACATTACACATCATCATAGAGGTGAGGATAGTGCAAGCAGTCAGCAGTTGAATCCGAACCTGATTGGAGGTATGAATGGAGCATCACAACAGCCACAATCGCAACTTCCAACAACCAACGGACATGCAAATACAACTAACAGCGCACCATCATCAATGAATGGCACCTCACTCGAGAACACCATGAAGCAAACTCATGCTGCTGCCGTCGATTCACTCTCCTCACACACAGCTGCAACAATGAATGGGAAGATCATTGCACAAACGACGAATACCAATGATGGTCTATCGATCACATTAACTGACGCATCACCCACTTCTTCTCACACTTCCGTCGTCTCCTCTCCAACCGACACCAATGGTTCACTCACCACCACTTCCATTCATCCTGATGACTCACTCCTCTCGACCTTCGCTTACATTCGTTCACGTGTGAAACGCTCACTCGTACGAATCTCGAAACTACCAGTATCGTATCATTTCGATACACTCGTCATGTCACTCGCATCAGCACAAGTCATCTGGGCATGGCTATTCAATCGTGATACGATGGATCCTGGTTATTTACATTTTCTGGATGTACAAGGTGGTAAAGTACCAAGTGTACAGAAAGGATTTATTGCCTTGAATACAGGAGATCATTCAATTCCACAAGCTGTACTGGGACAGATTAATGCAATGCGATCGAGTGAAGGACGTGGTGATTTGGATCTTTCCCTACCTCTTCCAACACTCATCTGTAATGTCTTACATCGTGATCATGAATCATGTGTAGCTGCTGTATTTGACTACTGGAAAGCATCGTATTATCGTGCACTACCTGTCTACCTTCCCGTCTACCTCCTTCCGATGGTGATCTTCAAACATCGTCAGCTTCTGAAGCATCCACTTCAGATTCTCGTCCCCACATTCCTCAACTTAGCACGTTCGACAATGTTCCTCTCATCATATTGTACACTCGCATGGGGTGTCGCATGTTTCTTTACACATCAGTTCGGGATTGTGACACCTGTCAAAGGTGCATTAGCTGGACTGTTTGCTGGTCTGACAGTATCGATTGAGAAGAAGGGGAGGAGGATTGAGTTAGCGTTGTATGTACTGTCTCAAGCATTACCTTCACTCTATCGTACACTCGTGAGTAAACGTCTCCTCCCTGTCATTCCGAATGGTGAATCGATGTGTTTCGTAGCAGCTATGGCTGTCATTATGTGGAGTTATGTCACACGACCACATTTACTCCGTTCCTCTTATCTGTCACTCTTCAAATTCTTCTTTGGAAGTGGTGGAAGAAGTGCTGGATTTAGTTCTCGTGCCGTGGAACATTCAACACCGAAGACTTTATTACAACATTCCATGAGAGAGATGGGACCACCGATTCTGTCACCGGATGTGGAAGTGGAGAGAAGTGAGAGTGGATTGAGAGAAGATAGAAATGTCGCAGCTGGTGCGATTCCGTCTTCTGTCTCCTCGAACACCGTTGCATCTTCCTCCTCCTCATCCAACCCTACACTCCTCCGTCCCTCTGCTTACTCTCAGCCGCTCGGCTTCGCTGCATCACGTCACGTTCATCGTTTAAGTACCGTACCGGATGTCGATGGCTCCGAGTTGGATGATTCACAGGCTGACGAGAGCGATTCTACACCTCCAATGAGTGTGAGAGAAGAGGATGAAGATGAGTCAGAGCAAGAGCAAGCAAGCGTAACACCACCTCCAATCTCCGAGCATCAACCGACATCAGCAGCTGCACATACAACTGTGACAGCGAAACCCAAGATCCTTCGTCCACGCGATCCAAATCGAATGTAGAACAAACGCAATTATTGTGAAGCCATTTTCAAAGGCCAATTTTCGCATCTTTCCTTTCAATCACTATTCTCGCCGCAATTTGCAACAGTTCGTGATGGTAAACTGAATTCGAAGTGTATGAATGCTATGTGGCTTGCAGAACGCGCAACGATCAAGAGTACGATTCGCATGTTTCGCCTCCCTCAATTTCTCGTCGATGAATGTCAATCGCATGATCTGCTTGCATCGAAGTTACAACTTCTTCTGTGGCACGTAATTCGCTCGCTGCTGCAGATGTCGAATCAAGTTGTATCGTCCTGCCAGTCTTGTGGATGATTTCACCAAAGAGCAAAGGTGGTTGGGCAACGAGTCCATTTTCTGCATCCAATGGTATCGGTATCACCTTCTGCAGAGATTGATGCGGATGCTTCTCATGTGGCATGTGTTCATTGATCATTGTTTGATTCTTCTGCTGTTGTTGCATCATCAATGGTACAACTTGATTCTTCTTCGCTATCACACCTATCATTGGACCATCCAGTGATGACGATGCAACCGCTGCTGGTTTATGCATGATCGATCTCAGCGCAGCACATGCAATAAATATATCTAATGTACCACCAACAACAACCCACTTCCTTGCATGTGGTTCATTTGAGATATGTGACCACACCATAGAGCTGAGTATGAGGAGAGAGAAGATGACAGTGAAGAGACATGCGTACGTGTTCTTACGCATCACGCATTCGAGTGTGGTGTAGAGTTGTGATGAGGATTCGGAGGATGATGATGGTATCGACACTGACGGTAAAACATGCACCACTTCGATACTCGTCGATTTTGCTGCTTCGGAGGAGGAAATGTGATGTGCTGTAGAAGATGCAGAATCATTGGGGAGAAGTGTTCGTGGCGAACCGAATGCCCCTCCTGCTTCTGTGTGCCATCCTGAAGCACTCATCACACCTCTCCTCGTTGCTTCTCGATTCAGTTCAATCGTTTCCCTCAACGGTTGAATAAACAGATACAAATACAAAATCGAGATGGTCACATCCGCACACGCCATGAATACGATCGTATAAATAGGTATGAATTGTTGACATGTTCCATCTAATACATTCGAATCTGGTTCAATCACAATCAGTAAAAAGATAGCAAATAATATAACATTCAATGTCAGTCCCAGCGTCAACTTCTCCAATCTCGATGGAGCAGATAATGGTCTGACAGTTCGTTGTTTAATGAAGAAGAATAAGTAGCTGAACAATTTCGCCCACACGTACATCGAGATTGCGAATTTCATTCCGAATGCACAGAGACGTGTGTCGACATCGAATTCATTTAAGCTGGTCTCATGCCAAGGATCGATGTTGATGGACGAAGAGGATGAGGATGCTGATGCTTCTCCAGTTGATTCTTCTGTCATATCAATAAACAAAAGCAGGGGAAAGAAGCAAGCTATGTTGCTTGCGAGTGCACACGCGTTCGAGAGGAGCAAGAGGAGACGGATGAGGAAGGGATACGAGCGATATGAGGAGGATGAGGAGGATGAGGTGGAGGATGAAGATGCGAGATGATGTTTCTGTCTATATGCATGCATGATACGACACGAGTATATAAAGTTCGCTAACTGAAGTAAACATATCAGTCCAGTGGAGACGAAGACAGCAATTGTGTTCGACGAGTATGGCATGATCGAATAAGAATGAGGAGGAGGGAGATGTTGTTGCTGCTGAGATGATGTCGCAGAGCTACACCATGACAAGTGGTATGTCCGCTATAGATGAGTGTTGTAAAGCGATGTTATCGCATGCTGATGATGAACTGAGTGCTGGTTTCGAAACTCACTGATCGCGTGACACCGACACCGACCATCGACACCTATCGTCAGTACCTGCTTCTATTGTTTGTGTGTGAATGAGTTAAATGCGCGTATGATGTGATTAGCTCGTAATGTGCGCATGAGTGCGAGTGAGTACTGCTTCTCTCTGCCAACAATCCATTCACCCACTCCTGCGCTTGTCCTCCTCTTCTCATCCTCATTCTCATTCTTCCATCTCATTACTGCTAGTTCGTTCTAGTTGTCTCACTCCTATCGTCCATCCATCTAGTATCCACACCCGTTTGTAACAGCAGAGAGAGAGCATGCTGAATAGCAGCGCAGAGAAGCCGCAACATCAACATCATCCTTTCACCCAGTCGTCGTGCGATCCTCTGCTCCTCTGTTGCTATCCGCTGATTTCTCTTCCTTTCTTCACTTACCGCACCTCTCTGCAGCTGACAACAAAATCTGATTGTTCGCTCATCACTGCAACTTGATATCACCATGACAGCAGCATCAACATCCAACCCATCTGCTTCTTCTGTCTCCGCAACCTCTGCTACAGCAGCTGCAGCAGCGCCGCAATCGTATCTCGACCGTTTACGTCAGTACTACTTCCAGCAGTACGCATCCTCCTACACCTACAATCCACAGCATCATCTCCTCACCAACTTTCGTGCCTTGTCCAAGTCAAAGGGATGGAATATTGAACAGAGGCTCCAGCAGCGTGGTCAGATGAATGCCATCATCTGTGAAGTTGTACTATTCGATCTGGAGAAACTGCATGCATTACAATCGATCTGTCAACGATACCACCTCACAGATATTCGCGGCGCGATTCCAGCCACAATCACACAATGCAAGCTCTTGATACAATCACTGCACGTGAATCTGTACGACTTTATCGATGGCTCACCACGTACATTCATCTCTGTACATGAATTGGCGAAGCATAGTAAGAAGAAGGGTAAGATATTTCCGAAGTTAATCGCGAAATCGAAACCGGAGTTGAAAGTCCTGTTGAGAATGTTTTAGAGAAAGAACGAAGTGAAAAAGAGAGAAGAGAATGTATCAAAGAAGAGCGAGTGGACTCAAATCTTTTGTACGACGGTGCAAAGGGAAGAGAAACCACAATCGCTTGTAGCGCGTATACCCAATATTTTTGCATCAGATTTCCATTGATTTCAGTGTTTTTTCTTGTGTACATACATGCATCACGAATATTGTTTGAACATCTAGCAATCGCATCGGCTGACAATTGGTGCAAGGAAAGATATTGATGCGAATAGGAGAAAGATGAATGAGAGAATATGATGAAGACAATGGATCACAATACTCGATTTTGATTGGTCGCGCGATCTGGGTGAGTGGGCTGGGTGAATGGGACTAGCGAAATTCGACTGACTGGGCCGCTGCGCGCATCATCACATTTCAAAGTTTATTATCTGGTACCAACAACCAGTGTTTGTGTCTTGCTCCTAAAGCAGACACATATTAGTCCTTTGTGACAATTAGTCAGTGATGATAGAGGAGAAGAGAAGGGAGGATGAACTTACCATGAGAGGTTGCTGTTGACCTCTTGCTATCAATCCACATTCTCCCTTGTCTTTGCTTTTCTCTCTACCTCCAACAGACCCGACATCTTCGTGTGAATTCTTCTCATCTATTCCGCGATCATGTCTTATTCCTCCGAACTGCAATTTTCACGCCAGGCGAAGATTCGTCATCAATTCTTTTACTCTTTCGAGGTCAACAATTCATTCTTTTATGATGAAAATGAAGGTGTACTTGAGAATCTGCAATGCCTGGCTATTGAGAGGAGATGGAATAAGGAGAAAAAGAAGCAACAGCGTGGAATATTGGATGCACTGATTGGTAAAGCCGTCCTTCAGGATCTGAATAAACTTGAGACATTACAAGCAATCTGTCGTCGTCACAATCTGGAAATACCGGATTCGATTAAGAAAGCGAAAGAAATTATTAAGAAGCAGCTTCATATCAACATCTACGATTATATTGATGGTACAGATATTTCATTCCCGACCGTCAAACAACTCGCAGTCTACAGTGAGGAGGAAGGTAAGGTGTATCCACGTCATTTGGCGAAGGAGAATCCGGAACTGAGAGTACTGCTCAGATACATCGCGAGACGTTGGTAATGTGACATTAAGGAGAAGGATGAAAGAGACGCAGAGAAAACAAGACGTTGAACAACTTGAAACAGTCATGATTTCCCTCTCTATTTTTGCCCAATTCACTCCGCACGTTCTCTCTTTATCTTCTTTTGTTTTTTTTCTGAACGACAACATCTCAGTTCAAGCACACCGATCTTTCGATGAATTGAAATTTCCTCTCTCCTTCTTCCTCGCTCGTTCGAGTGTGCGACTATCTTCAACCATCGCTCTTGTTTCTCTCTTGTTTTCGACTTCCACTGTGAATGTGAATTCACTCGATTCTATGTACTATTCTGACGTTGAGTTGAAGTTGCATCATCATACATTCGCAATGGTGAAGTCAAACATTGGACTTGAATTGCACTTGAATGACGAATAATAATGGCTTGGAGTGACTCGGTTTGGCTCCAAGAGCAAAGCATTTTATTGCAAGCGCAATGAGTTCAAGTTGAGTTTGACTGTGTATGTGTGCAAGTGGTAGGAACGTGATGTGAGAGTACAACGCGAATAGGTGTAGGAAGGACGCAAGCAAGCAAAAGAATGGGATTGAAGAAGGGGAGGGTAGAGAAGGGTAAGCCGTCAAAAAAGGAACACTGCACTATTTTGGCGTTCCCTTTTACTGTTCATCCAACTTCTGCATGAGAGTATCTGCATAATTCGGTGAATAAAATTGTACAATCTCTTGTGGATAACATGAATTAATTGTTGCAATATATTCTTGTACTTTTGCATATTGAATACTATCCTCGGCATCTGCTGTACCACCAATACTCATTGTCGCATTAAAATTCGCACCTTTTGTTTGTTCACCTTGTGCTTTCAATTCTTGAATACGTGCTAGACCTCTCGATTGTACAAATGATTTACGTGCTGCTGGATTATTCGGTAAGACTTTCGCAAATTGTTGAATAATATATTTCAAGATCGATTCAGGTGCATCACGAAGAAGTGGTTCCAATGCAATAAGATATGTTGTCTTCTGTAATACACTCTTTAATGCTCTCTGTGCTTTCAGCTTCAAATCTGGACTTGATTCTGGTGCACGAAAGATATCAATCAGAATACGAAACACATCTGCTTGTGCTATTGCCTTTGCATGATCAGGTGTATGACGACCTAATTGACCGAGTGACCATGCAGCAGCAGATTTGATATGATCTTCTTCTTCTGTTAGTAATGCATCTTTCAATGGTAGAATACCTTGTTTCACAATAATAGCACTCGCTAAAGTCTCACTAAATGCACCAATATACCCGAGAGTCATAATACCAGGTAAACGACTTGCACCTTTCGAGGTAGAGATATATTGAATGATTGCACTATGTCCACCTGCATTTACAATCAGTTGTGCTAACTCTGGTGTATGTTTCGCAATCTCACGAATTGCCGTCGCTGCATTACGACGTACGATAAGATCCTGATCTTTGAGACAGAGGAAGATACGTGGGAAGATCTCGGCTTCGACAACCACTTCGGCAAGATCGACAGAATGTTTACTGATCTGTGATAAGGCAGAACATACTTGACGCTTCAGTTTGCCATCTGGATGTTGAATCAATGGTGCAAGATATGGTACTGATCCTGCATCTACCACGATTTGTGCTAGTTCAGGACTATGTTTTGCGATCTCACTCAGAGTACTGGCTGCAATACGTTTGAGTGAGAGTTCAGGCTCTTGAATACAGAGTACAAGTTGTGGAACTGCACCTGCATCGACTACACTCTGTGCTAACTCGGGTGTATGCTGTGCAATATATCCTAATGCCCATGCAGCAGCTTCTTTCACACTCGGTTCGAACTCGGAGAGACAACCGACGAGAGCGTCAAGTGAACCTGCTTCAACTACAGCGAGTGCGAGCTCAGGACTATGCTTGGCGACAGCCTTCAGTACGAATGCGGCTGTCTTCTTGTAGAAACGCTGTGGAGAAGAGGGGAGAGAAGAAGGGTACAATGAGTAACTCGTTGCACTCGTTCTTATCAACCAATTTCTTCTTTGTCATTCGTCAGCCTTCCTTTATCACCACATCCCTTCCTCCTCTCCTCTCACTCTCAAATCAACTCACATTCTGTTCCGACAACGAATACACGAGTTGTGGTAAAACTTCATTCATCACAACAGCCTCAGCTAACGCCTCACTATAATTCGCTAATCTTCCTAACGCCAGCGCTGCACTCTGTTGAATCGATGGGACCGTGTCAAGTAACAATGGTCTTAGCAATGCCATCACATCAGCGTTTTGTAAGGCTTCGATATTCTGTGGACGATGTGCAAGCTCAGCGATTGTCTGCACGAAGGAGGAACGTGCACTTTGGTATTGCTCGAACACTTGGAGGACGTGACGAGACATGGTGAGGTGAGGAGGAGTGAGGAGTGGTGGAGGTGGACGGTGAGGTTGGGGTGTTGCGGAAGGTGCGATGCTGCAGGAGGAACAGTTGTAACGAGTGTAAGTGCACGGTCAACTCAACACACTCCTCACTACTTCTCACACAAAAATAATACTCACAGAACAAGGCAGCAAAGGGCAATACACAAGGTGCTGCAACGAATTGAAAACCAGTTTTTGTAACCGATTTATTTGACTGTACTTGATGAACGTCTTTCGATGCACAGTCATTTTTCTGCCCAATCCAGTTGTTGCGCTATTGAGTGTATCAGGCATCTCGAGTGTGCACTGAATACTTATTTCACTCACACTCAACTTCTACTCGACCAACTGTGATCTCACACTCTCAACTCCACGACTCACTCTCTGCGTCGCAATTCAATCCTGAGATTCCTCTGTCGCGTCGCTCCTTCTACTCCGAGATTGCTCTGATCGCATCAGCTCCTACTAGATGAGTGACGGTCCACCAAGTCTCTCACGCCAGAACAATAATGGCAATGGCATCGGTCTACCATCCTCCTCGATCGCATCATCAACTACCTCTGCCGCAGCAGTCGCACTCGAATCTAATGGCGGTGGCGGTAGTGGTACAACTTCGAAACGAAGTAGTGGTGGTGGCTTAAACAACGCCGTCTCATCCATGTTAAAATCGCATGCTTCCTCAGCCTCCATTCAACAACAACAACAGCCCTACTACTCCAACGCTCCACCTCAACTCCTGTCGATACAAGTCAGTGCACGTAATCTCTCATCGAATTCATCCGTGATTGCATTATTTGAAGCGAAAGGGAATAAATCATTAGATTATATTGGACATACTGAAGGTATCCGGCATTCACATCATCCTGATTATTCGACACCATTGTTAATCGAACACAGACAAGGTACGAATCAGAAAGTGAAATTTAATGTGTATACATTACCACCGTTACATACACGCGTGGAAGAGAAGATGCGTTTAGGAAGTGCATATGTGTATTTAGATGAGATTGCACAACATGCAGGATTTGATTTATTGATTGATCTCGTACATGGTTATAATGCGGAGAAGGATAAGAATAATGCATGGTTGAAATCACATTTACTTATCAAAGCACGAGTGAAGGAAGATCAACCGGAAGAGGAGAGATTAGCAAAAGTGAGAGCGACGAGTATGAAGACAATGACGAGTGGAAGACGGATGACGCTGTATGATATCACACATCAGACTGCACCACGCGAATATCTCTTCTTCTATCGTCCTGACAGTGAACTTGGTGCACTCTATTGGACCGAACTCTTCGATGAATCCATGATTCCACAAGAGATTGATGTCATCGAATATGAAGCAGCTGGTAGGATTGTACACTTACATGATATTCTCGCAATCTACGAAGGACATCAAACTCCTGCATTCGTTCATCCATTCAATTCAGCATACTCCTCTATCACACCTGATCGTTGTTTCTCAATCATCCTAAACAGTACTTCCATCGATCTCGAATGTTCTACCATCGAAGATCGTGAGATTTTCATGTTGGGTATACATGATATCTTAACGACACAAGCAGCAAAAGAGCGTGATATCTCCAATCTCTATAAATTTCTTATTAAAGTCAGAAATTTACCGACACATTTACAAGAAGGTGGCTTATTCTGTGCATTATCTTCACGTGACACAAAGGGACTACAATATGAAGTCGTGAATAAAACAGGTTGGTTACCCAGCTCACAACAAGTTGATTTTCCGAAATCTATGACTGTACAATATATCTCAGCGACACAATCATTGAAATTTGATCTGTTTCATAATACACTGAATACGGAAGATGGTGTCGGAACAGTAATTGTGAAATATGAGGAAGTGAAACAACATTTGAATCAGATGATTATGATTCCAGTGAGGAATATGATTGATACAGAGTTAGATAATATTCTGCAACAGAGTAAGTGTATGCTGATTCTGGAGTGTCTTGAACATGATGAATCAGATGAAGATTTAAGAGCAGGTGAAATAGCAGAAGATGATGATGAAGATTTAGCAGAAGATCAAGAGTATTATGGTGAGAAATTAAAGAAGATTCGTGAGAGAAATAAAGATCTCTTTGATGCCTCTGGATATCAACAACAAGCGAATGGACAGAATGGTGGTGGACAGAATGGTGATGGTGCAATCAATCCTTCCTCTCTTCCACCACTTCCACATATGCCACCACCACCACCACAGCCACGTCCTTCGATCTCACTCTTCAATGGTTACATGTTAGATAAGTATGCATTTAATACCTCCGGATTTCAGAGGAAGATGATTTTTGTCGGGAAAGATATTGCAGAGGAATCGAGCATTGTGGAACCGACTTCGGCGGCACAGAATGCGGCAGCTGCTGCCTCTTCTTCGTCATCATCCTTATCCAACAAAAATCCTGATCATATGCGTCTGTACTGGTGCAAGCCCGGTCGTCCTCTGCCGCACCTCGATTCCTCGCTCAAACTCACGTCCATCTCCAACATCACACTCGGTAAAGTGACCACAACTTTTCAGAGACGTGATGCTTCGAAATTGAATGAGAATTGTTGTTGTTCACTCAGCTGGGGTGGACGTACATTAGATCTGGCAGCGGATGATGAAGAGACACGTAATTCATTCGTCTATGATCTGATCATCTTCCTCCTTCCTCGTTCAAAAACATTCACTGCATACGGCACATGTGGTACAACCGAGTATGCAGCCTACTTAGAATTGTTAGAACAACACAATCTCGCACTCGATGCACGATCACGTATTCTTGCATCAGGTGCTTATTCGAATCCGTATGCTGAGTTTACACAAGATCAAGGATATGGTATGAATGATGTGAATATGCCTGATTTGAAAGCAGCAATGACACTGCTTGCGAAATTACATGATCGTGGTGTGACACGTTTACAAGAGAGTGGTGGTGTCAACTTAAGTCTTGATGAGAGGAAAGCTTTGGAGAAAGAACGTGCGAAGAAGCTTAAAGAAGCAGGACATCAAGATATTATGTCAACACTTGTCGCACTTGACGACATCTTCAATCAACTCGATGCACGTGGTGGATTTGGTCCTGGCAGTGGAGGTGGTGGTGGCGGAGGAACAGGCACGGGTGGTGGAACAGGAGATGGTAAAGGAAAAGGAAAGGGCAAAGGGAAAGGTACAGGTGGTGGTGGCAAAGGGAAAGGAAAAGGAAAGGGACGTGGAGGAACAGGTACAGGTGGTGGACATGGCGATGGATATGGAAGTGGCAGTGGATCAGACGGTGATGGTCCTGGCGATGGTGGTGGAGGTGGTGGACACGGTAAAGGTAAAGGTGGTTCCGGCTCGGAATCCGGTTCTGATAATGAAGAAGAGAAGGATTCTAAAACAGAAGAAAAAGATGTTGAAGATGATGCAGATGATGCTGATATGGATGAGATTACGAAACGATTGGAGGCTGCGAAGGATGACAAGAAAGTGGATGATGCACCAATGGTATCAGGTGATGGTGCACCACCTGCACCACCGATGAGTGGATTCGTCGTCGGTAATGGTCCTCCACCACCACCAGGACCTCCCGGAGCACCAGGAGCACCTGGAGCACCGATGGCACCTGCATTCAATGCTCCACCTGCACCACGTAAGTTGAAACAACTTCACTGGGATCCACTATCGAGTCCAGAAGCAACAAATACGATCTTTAATAATTTGAATAATGATGCAATTATACCATTCGAACCGGAGGAGAATGCAGAATTTGATGCCATGTTTGCGAACTTTATTGCACCAAAGAAGGGTGATGAAAAGGCGAAACCAAAGGCACCTGTTGCCGTGTCACTTATCGATGCAAAACGTGCATATAATATCGAAATCGGTTTACAGCGATTGAAGATGTCATTACGTGATATCTATGAAGCAATTATGCAATTGGATCCGATTGCATTACCTGAAGAACGTGCACTGATTCTAGCGAGTCGTGTACCAACACTGGAGGAGTTGACATTATTGAAGAAATATACTGGTTCGAAAGCTGATTTAGGTAATGTCGAACAATTCTTTATGATGATGTCTACGATCCCGAATTGTGGCTTACGTTTGGAATGTCACTTGTTCAGATTACACTTCCCTTCTGTTACAACAGAATTGAAAACGAAACTCAAAGTCATGTTTGCAAGTTGTAAGTGTTTGACAACGAGTAATAATTTATCTCGTGTCTATTCATTGGTCTTACAGATCGGTAACTACTTGAATCAAGGCACGAGGAAAGGAAATGCTTCAGGATTTAAATTGAGTTCGTTACCTGCATTATCCAACACGAAATCCGCTGATAATAAGATGACACTTCTCGATTATATCGTTTCCCGAATTGACAAGCTCTACAAAACTCCTGAAGAGCATACAACACACAAACCATTCCTCGAAGATATACATATCTTGAAAGAGGCAGTGAATTATGATTGGAGCGCGGTACAAGAAGAACATAACAAGATGAAGATGGAATTGAAGAAGATTCAAACGATTGTACAAGCACCGGAAGAGAAGAAGAAGAAGAAGAATGAGGATGGTAGTGAGGATGGTGAAGAGAAAGTAAAAGATAACTTTCAAGAAGCTATGAAAGCATTCTATGCACAAGCAGCAGCTGAATTTCAACTCCTCACAAAACGTTTGAAACGAATTGTACAATTAGAAGAACAACTCATTAACTTCTTTGGTGAATCAAAAGATAAGACGAATCTCACTGCACTCTTCTCAATGTTATCACAATTCTGTTCCGCATTTGAGGAATCGGAGCGGAAGTTATATTTACAACAGGATCTTCAGAAGAAAGCACAAGCTGCGGCAGATCGTGCAGCAGCGGCACCACCGAGAGTGATTAAGAATAAAGATGGTTCCAGCAGTAGCAATAACGGGATGTCTGGTGGCATCATTGACCCTCGTTTGGGTGGTCATTTCGGTACGATGTTACAAAGTGTAAAACTGCGTCGTTTGAAGAGTCTCAATGGTACTGGTGGAAAACACTTGGCTGGTGCATATGCAGGAAGAGTTACGCAACTCGGTGAAACGATTCTGGAAGGTGGACCACCAGTGAATACACATTCGACAATGGCATTACCACCATCTGCTGTGGCGAAACAACGTGATACAATCGATCACAATGCGATTCAGATTGATTTCGGTATTCGTGATGATGGTGGAGATGGGAGTGAGGACTTGCCACCTGTAAAAGTACAATCATTCTCACCGGTGGAGGAGTCACCGACGCATAGTCATCACTCATCGACTGACTTCGTTGGCGCATCGACAGCACAGTGAGAAGCAACAGCATCCCTGCCTCAACCATAGCAGAACGAAGCGCAATGAATGAAGTATTGCACAAAGCAGGCCACAGCGCTAGCAGCCACACTCATTTAAATTAGTCCGCACCCATTTTGCTCAGGATCATACAGATTTTACCTTTTTGATTCTTGTTTTTGCGAAGTTCGTCCATGCGGGTATTTCATCTGATGCGATGCTTTGTGAGTTGAGAATGGCGCTAGATGTATGCTTCATCGACCTGCATTGGTGAAAACAGACAAGCAGGACGAAACAGCGAAAATCGAAAGGAAGGGAAAGGTGAATCATTGAATCGAAAAGATGCATGACAAGACGAGACAGTGGAGAAGAAGACGACAACGACACATACACGGACTTGGGAAAGAGGGGTAATTTAATCGGAGAAGGTGAAGGATCGGACTAGCTAAGATGAATCTGAAGGGTGGGACGAGTGAAGGACACGAAGATGAGAGATGTGAGGAGTAAATAAAGAACATAAATCGAAGGTTGGATGTGGATGAACAGAACAGAGATGATGCAGATGCAGTGGAGTACGCGATAATTTAATCGAGAATTTTCAATTGGCAACAGCAACGACGGACAGTAGGAGTAAAGGTGGATAAAGGAGGACTCGAGGGAACACAAATAGTAGTAGAGAGTAGAGTTCATGTACTGTGAGGGTGGGGGATGGTGAGGATGGATAGAGAGGACAAGGAGGACAGGTAGATAGAGTGAAGTAGCACTCATTCACATGCGATCAGCGATTGGATAGGAGAGGCGGCGTGGCGGCGATTGATAGTGAGAGGGAGATTTTGTACGTGTGAGGAGGTGAGGTGATGAGGGAAATATAGATCTAGTTGTTGTTTGTTGTTGTTTGTTACTGTTATGGTTGTTTGTCGCTATTCATGCTACGTCGTATTACTAATATGCGTCGTAGATGCTTTGGGCGGAAAAAACGATTCGGTTCCAGACGAGCGTGCACACATCGTTCGTGAGTGAACCGAGACACAAAAAGTCGAGTCGATGAGGATGGGGAGGAGACTAGAAGTACGATGATGGGAGGAGATGATGCTGGGAAGGAGATGGAGATGGAAATGGAAATGCAGGAGGTGATGTGAAGGGTGACGGGAGAAAGGCTGAAAATGCAGTGAGATGATAAGGAGAACGCTAATGTGTAAGGTGATGTGAGTGTGCTCGTGAATGAGAGGAGGCTTGAAAGATGAGCTTAGTAATCCTCATTCCTCTCTCTCGATTTCTTTCTACTCCCATTCATGCCTCTCGTATCATCAGCATGTTGTTGAGTTGATGATGGTGAGACACTCGGGAAGTTCGTTGCGACGGAGGTGACTGTTGCAGCAGATGGTGTATGTGGCTTCGAGAATGGTGTTGGTGTTGCTGGTGGAATCGGTGTTGTGCTCTGACTACCACCACCTCCACCTCCACCACCACCTGTCGTATCATTCGTATTATAATATCCGACTTCATCCAACACTTGTTCAATCATTAACTGTAATTCTTCATGTGTCAATCTTGAAGAAGTCGGATTACTTGCAGAACTATTCCCATTCAAATGTGATGTCGATTCATTATTCAGATTCAATGCTGCAGCTGAGTTCATCGGTAACTCGAATGAAGCATCAATGAAGTCATGTGAACCTGAAGTAATAAGTTGTAATTCACGCTTCAGATCCAGTGGCTGTTGGAAGTTACGTGAGAATAGTGCCTGCTTGTATTTCGAGATGATCGAACGCTTGAGATCACGTGTAGATTTTGGTGGGAGTTGTGTGATGTAGATTAGTTTGTGGAGCTGTGTCAGTAAGAGGGTGAGTGGATCATGTGAGGTCGGACGAAGTTGCGAGGTGGAGACACGGAAGATTGGTGAAGCTGCTGGTGGGTGAATCGATGCAGCAGCAGCAGAACTTGAAGAATCATCATCCAAACCATTCGTATCCATTGAAGATCCATTAAGAAAGATGCTATTCGGATTGAGACTGTTCGGACCACCGCCCATTCCGTTCATCCCAAGTGCACTATTTGCACCTGATCTCGGTAGGATATCGTTTCCTCTTCCACCAAGTTGATTCGGTGATCCTTTGAAAGCAGCAGTCGCTGCTGTCGCTGCCATCCATTTTCTCCACACAGCTTTCTCTCTCATCCACTCTTCTTTCTCTCTTCTGTGTTTCTCTGCTTCGTATGCGAGTTGTTGTGTACGACGATCGGATGAGATGTTGACACGATCAAGTTCAGCCATGAGAAGAGGACTAATCAAGGAAGATACTGCTAAAATATCCGGTCTCGAGTTCGAATCCACTGTTAGTAACCTCCGAACCATCTCATGAAACAGAGGAGAATAGGTAGCAGGTAATGGTGTATATGAACCACTCACGATCTTCTGAGCGACTGTTAAAGGATTCGAACCAGCAAAGGCAGGACGACCGGTTGCCATTTGGTAGAGGATGCAACCGAGGGACCTGTGGAGATGGAGAAAGGAAAAGAGGAAGTTAGTCTCATGTAAAATCAGGTCACCACAACACACACTCTCATCACACAACTGACCAAATATCCGCTTTATCTGTATAACTCTCATGCATGACAATCTCAGGACAGGAGAATGAAATCGTTCCAACAGCTGATTGTAAGACCGTACCATTATGTGTTTGTCGCGCCAAGCCGAAATCAGCAATTTTCACAATCTTCGAATCGTTGATCATGATGTTCGAAGGAGTGAGATCACGATGGACAACACGTTTCTCCATATGCATATAACACAGTGCAAGACAGAGTTGAATGAAAATAGGCCAAATGGATTCTTCTGCCATGGATGAACCTTTCTCGATGGAGGAGTTGATATGATCGAGTAAGGAGGAACCATCTACTAATTCCATGACGATATACACATTCGAACCTTCTGTAAAAGAAGTGTAATATCGGACGATGTTTGGATGATCGAGCTGTGACAGGATCTCGACTTCTTTGCCCATTTCAGTAACAGCATCTGCTGGTGTATGAGGTGCAACACGACCATGATGCATATGTTCACTTCCAGCACCACCACCACCTCCTCCAACATATCCTTTCTGAATATTGAGTTCTTTAATTGGTAACTCTTTCATAGCGTATAGTTTGCCTTCATTATTCTCACGTTGTACTTGATAGACTGTACCGAATGCACCCTTGCCGAGTATTTCTTGGATGATGTAACCACGAATCACTTGTGCTTTGATGACTGGCATGTTAGCAGGGATGCTACCGGCGAGACTACCGTGTCCACCGTCTCTGTTCACCGCTTGGATGGCAGTAGTAGTCGGTCTCAACGCTTCAAACGCTTGGAACATTGCGACTTTGTAATTCATATTGAGATCATTGAATCTATCCACGACATGTTCATACGGTACGATATCATGTACGTAATGACCGATATCAATAAACTGTGCGAAGAGATCCGGCAAGGGGAAGAGGCGCTTGAAGATCTTACGATTACGTTCGATGGAGTAGAGGAAACGCAAGGCACGACATGCATGTGCTTGGACATCACGTGAGGTTGGTGGAGGAGGTGAGGAACGATCGTTGGAAGTAGTAGAGGATGCGGCTGTTGAGGATGGTGTAGATGCTGACGATGTTGGTGTAGTCGTTGTTGATGAGACACCATTTCCACTAAATCCAAGTGCAGACGAATTCGCACTACCTTTCAAGAACAGCATGCCAAGTAAGTAAACACCACCATTCTTTCTCATATGATACGCATTTTCATCATCTAATGCGAGCTGGGTGAGACAGATACAGGTGGCGATGATGATGTTGTCAGAACGGAGGAAGAGCGGAGCGATCGTAGATGAGGTGAGGGAAGTGAGTGAGGTGCTGGAGGAAGGATTTGAGGTGAGTGTAGACGAAGTATTGAGTGTACTGTTATTACCACTCGTCATAGCTGGAAATCCAATCATCCCTCCATTATGCATCGGATCGAGTGAACTCGCGATGATACTCAACAAAAGTGAGATACCACCCAGCAATCTTAACTCTCTCGACGATTCTGATTCCAATGCCTGATTCGCAATACATCTCAACACAGGCAGACAAATTTGTTCTGTATCTTTTGTCCAAGATTGATGTGCACTAGAAGTAAGATTGGTGTTGGAGAGGGAGAGAGTGGAAGATTGACCGAATGAGGAAGCAGATGGATTGGTGGAGGTGAGTGATGGTGATGTGGCAACTGTGATTGCATTCTGATTGTTATTATTATTCGCATTCGGACTAATTGCACCAGTCTGATTTGTACCAGTACCTTGTGCATTCGTACTATTCGATAATTGACTCGAATTGAACGAAACACCAAGTGTACGATGAAGTAATCTGAGGAACACACCATTTCCACTCAAGATATGAATCTCTTGACGACACTCCTTATATTCAGTAAGTAAATCGAGTAGTTCACCAGCAAGATAGTGATAAGATAAGGAGGCATTGGATGCGGAGGAAGTAGAGGAGGAAGGAGGTGCAACACTTGTACTAGTTGGTGTGGAGGAGCGTACACCGTATGCCATCGGTCCAGGTGAGGGTGAGGAGACAGGAGGAAGGATTGTATGCTGCTGTACAACTTGTTGTTGCTGTTGCACTTGTTGCTGCTGTTGCTGTTGTACATACGTACTGGAGAACTCATTCAAAATATACAACAGAGGTTCAATAATCGGTAGTTCGACGATCTTCTCAACAAACATCGTGGAGCCACTCAAGTTGACGAGTGTGACGAGGACAGATTGAATGATATTGATATCACGTGAAGAGAGTAACAGCGTAAAACATCTCAAGAAATCCAACTCGAATATTCTCCTATCATATAACGCTTCTGCATCATCATGTTGTGAGATTCGTTTCAGGATGGAACAGATTTCGATGATCGATTCACAGGTGTAGGGAATGGATGGAGGATTGGTATGTGCTGTGGAGGTTGGTGTCGATGTAGGATTAAATGAATTCGCATTCGATCCAAATCCATTAAATCCATTCATCATATCACCCTCAAAATATTCTCTCGTAAATCGTGTCAGTATGGTTGATAAATAAGGTAAGGGCTTATAACGAAGGAAATATTCTTGTAAAGTTGCATCGCGAGAGAGAACACGTATTGCGCGGAGTACACGTAAACGATGTTCTCTCGTTGCCACCCGATCCCATTCCTGATTGAGTAACCTCGATTCCACTAGGGAAACAAGAAGACGATGATAAATTTCAGATGGGAAATCGTAACGTTTGGAATGTTTGAGAAGAAAAGAATCTAAACGTGATTCTTCAGCATTCTTTCCGCTGTGTGAACGATGTTTGGAAGAGGAGGATGGTGGCTTATGGGCTGATGAGGAGGATGATGGTGAGCCGAGCGGTAGTGACGGATCGCTGAGTGATGAGCCGATGGTATTTGAGTGTGTGCTATTGATAGCATGTGAGTTCGGTGATGCCGTCGGTGGTACGCGTGATGTATGATGTCGAGTAGCAGGTGGTAGATGATCATGAACAGGTGTCGAGACGTTCGAATTGCTGTTACTCGTTGTGCCGGCTGCTGTTGGTGGTGCTCGTATCAGTTCGATCAATTCAGCGAGATGATCGTCGATATTACCATTCGAAGTCACATCACGACTACTGGAGGAAGGGAGGAAGATGAGAGAAGGGAGAGGCAGATTGGTGAGCAGCGGGAGAATCCGACGAGGGAAGGAAAGGAAGCAAGGATGAAGCAGTCACAGCAGCGGATGTTACACATTCGTCGTACGATTTTCTAATCATCCCATAGAGTTGATAGCGTACTCTTCGATGAACACGTGGCTATCGATGGATGTTGCATCGGTAATAGGATTGATACAATCTCCATCGCACTCTCACGCTCGGCGTGCACCCCCTAGAGTCGCACAATTACTGACCTGCGACTCTTACTACTGGTTGTCTTACTCCCACCACTACTACCACTACTCCGCTGTGGTAGACTCGCACTACCGCTCGATGGACTCGATCGTACGCTCATCGCGTGTGTGAAAGTAGGTTGTTTGAGAAAAGAAAATCGCACTGAGACCCTACAGTCACGCATCATTCACAAAATGTACCGCAAACAACATGGATGCACAACGAAGCCTTCAACATAATTGTATGATATACACATATTAGTAGTGCAAGAACGAACGACAAAGCATGGTGCGTTCGAGTGCAGGATCAGTCCAAAGTCGAGAACCTTTTTCCGAATCCTATCGCGTCGTTCCGCTCAACCAGGCGTTGCTAAGAACGCTTTTGATTGACGCCTGTTCAATGATCTTCAATGGAATCATTCTCAATGTTGAAGATGTGATCATCCAAACACAATCGATAGCAGAATGATGATACCAACAAGAAGCATCAGATTGCCTGCTGATTGTTGTTGCTGCGCCTGTTGCTGCTGTTGTTGTTGTGGATGCATATTCGCACCTTGTTGTACAGCAGGTCGATTCCATTGCTGAAAGAGTGTAAACATGAGACCGATCAGATTCGGTACCAGACCGAATCCGAGTGCAAATCCATTTCCACCGAATGCAGTGAAATGAAATCCTGGACCGAGCCAAGGCAACCCAGGATCACCTGCATTGTTGTTATTTGCCCACCAACCATTGCGAGGTGGTGCAGCGGTATGCTCAGCGGCTGGTCGATGAGGAATTCCGTCATCGTCAGCAGCAGCAGCGGCAGAGTTACGAGCATGAGAGGATGAGGATGAAGAAGAACTGGCTGGAGCTGATGAGTACGCTGTCGGTGATGTTGCATACGAATAAGTACCAGGTACTGGAGCAGCTGCTGATGCAGCATGTGCTGATGAATCAGATGCAGCGGTCGAATTCGCTGAACTTGATGTCGCCGCCTCACTGCCATTCGCTTGTTCGTGTCGTTTGTTGGTTCGTTTCTTAGTTACACCTCGTCCGTACATTGGAATAACGTTGTCTTTAGTGGTGAGTGACTTGCAGACACAGCATTCGTTCGATTGCTGCAGCCATTTGTAGATACAACTGTGGAGAAAGCGGATCCAGGAGAAATGAGATGAGCAAGTGAATCCGCTGGGTTGTCAATTCTTCTCTTCTATCTTCTATCTCCTCCTCAATGTACTGACGCCCAGCAATAGAGATGGCCACATCGAGTTAGGACTGGATCAGAACAAGGTGAGAGGCACTAAGAGAGAAGCAGCAAATCATCCACAGTGAGAATCTCGAAAATCTTCCTTTCTCGACTTTTGCTCTTCCTACTCTTCACTCACAATATTACAATCAAAATCGCCAGCCTCATCATCATCGTCAGGAGGAGCAGCAGCGGCAGCGGAAGCGGATGAGGAGGATGCGAAAGGAGCTGCTGTCGTTGGTGCAGCAGGAATGGATGAACTCGATGAAGTTACATTTGATGCTGCTTCATAAGAAGGCGGTGAATCAGAGTGAGAGGCAGCTGTGGTTGGAGTTGAGGAGGAGGAGGATGAGGCGAGCGAGGACATTGGGTGGTGTCAGCAGCGGATATTGAGAATGGATTGAGAAGTGAGAGGAAGAAGGAAACGATGAAGCGTTTGAAGAAAAGGTTCTATGGAAGAGTACTTGGACTAGTTACACAGTTGTGTGGTGATGAATCAGCACGATCGGCTGAGATGAATGGTCGTCGAATAAAGCTGCGTCTTTACAGTCATGAAAAGTAACAGTGATCGAATCATCATCGGCACATCGCCTGGCTAGCATTTGATAATATTCGAGTACTATCGACTACGGTGAATGCAGGATTGGTGTTAGAATCACGAAACAGAGTCGCATCAACGCAGCTGCATCCAACGGCTTCTTGCTGATCACTTGACTCCACCTCAACTCAAACACTCACAAATGAGGGCGCAAGGACACATGCAACAAGTATCAAATGGTGCAACAACACTGGCAGTACCACCATCAGCATCATCACACGAAGAGGAAGCGAGTCAACAACAGCAACATCAGCAGCAGGGTCATTCTCGCTCACAGCAGCGGCTTCATCAACCGAGATCGCATCGTCGAACGAATTCACGTACAGTACGCACAGCTGATAGTGGTGATGCTTCCGCAGCAGCAGTTGCTGCAGTGCTGATGGGTGCATCTTCTTCAGCTTCTCATTCACAAGCTGCTTTGGCTACTTCTTCACAACCTCATTCACTTTCGACTGCTGCAACGATACCACCTTCACATGGTCACTCACGAGTGCCATCATCGCACACAGGAACAACTTTATTAGCACTTCCTTCTCAACCTCCTCCTGCACCTCCCACGTTCATGCATCGTAGCTTAAAACGCATCTCGAAACGATTTCGTCGTATCTATCGTGAGCTGGTCAAAGGGAAGGAGCATGATGATGAAGCGGAAGTGGAAGATGAGAAAAAGAGACAGAAGAAGTTGGAGAATGAAGAGAGTGAATCGAGTGAGGAGAGTGAGAGTGATGAGGGTGAGGAAGAAGTGATTAACAAGAATGGTAGACGATCACCAACGATTCGTATCATGCGATCAAGATCTCCTTCGATATCAGTCTCATCCGGACTGCCATCACACCACTTGAAGCCAAACTCTGTTGCATTTGGTACAATCGCTAGTTCCCATTCCACCGCAACAAATCGTGCACTCCCGACACGTTCGAACATCATCGAGCTCTCTCATTCCGGTGGTGTCACACTCTCAATCGATGTGACACAAGCGAAGCCAGCACAACAACCGAAGGTGTTGAGTAAGATTAGTAAGAAAACGGTGGAGAGGATTGAGAGGAAAGGTGGTGGTGGTGGTGGTGGTGGAAGTGAGAAAGGACATGGTGACAAAGGGAAGGAAGGAAATGAGAAGAATCAACGGAGTACTGCAAATCCAAAAGTTTCCGCATCTCTTCCATCTGCACCCTTCCCCTCACCCACCTCCGTCACCTCCTCTCACAATCCAACCGTCTACGCACACGATACTCCCGAGCTCCAGCGTCTGCGTGAGGAGCTTCGTAAGATCGAAGCTGAGACACAGAATGATGAGAGAGAGTATGAAGCGAAGTTGGCACAGAAGAAGCAGAGAGAGGAGGAAGAGGAAGTTGAGCAGAAGGAACAGATGAGAAGAAGAAGTGCAGTCATGTCTGGTGCTACTTCACCGACTGTTGAGAAAACATTCGATCGTGAACTCCTCCTGGCAACATTTCATACACCAGCTCTCACAAACTCACATCATCATCCACAACTGAATCTGACAGGAGGATCACGTTCTTCTTCCACTACCTCCTCTTCCTCAGCTCTCCTTCCAATCATCCCCTACACCATCCAAGGTGATCTCGAGATGTATACACAAGTGAATCTCGATCGTCGTATGAGTATTAAAATGAATGCAGAGTTTGTGCGATGCATTCAGAAGTTGTGGTGTAGCTTTTTTATGACGAATGATTCCACATCAACGGCGAGAGCGAGGAGGATACGACAACCGCAGTATGAAGCTGGGAAGAATGGACAACCACTCATTACGAGAGCGATGTATGTTCATATGCTGGTTCAGATTTATACTTATCTGTTTGAGTTAGATGATAATGAAGAGAAGGAGAAGGAGAGAGTGGAAGAAGAGAAGAGGAGAAGGAAGAGAATGAGTTTGAATATTGATACTGCGATGAAGTATTCATCACCACCATCGAATACCACACTGCCGACACCAACTTCGACTCGAAACGGTGGTGGTGCGAAAATCATGACATTCACGACAGCTACGACTCCGACGAACAAAGCAATGAGTTCATCACAGTCGAATGAGAAGATCGATATGGTTGAATCGCCAAGAGCAGTCACCACAGCAACAACAGCAGCAGCATCCTCCGAAGCTGCCTCCACTCGTTCGACATCACCACAGCCACCTTCTTCACATCAACTCGCTCTGCGCCAGATGCATGCCACACTCTCAAATGATATTCGTACTGATATCCACGGACGTACTCTCACATTCATGCAGTTTCATGAATCATTGTTTCAGTTGATTGATTTATGGAGTATCACGAGTGAGTTGGAGGAGTATGTTGATATTGCTGAGGAGATTTATAAAGGTATTACACGTGAGTGTACAGTGACACAGAAACAACGTGATATGATGTGTGAACAAGCTGGAATGGATATTTTCTCTTCGTTGTCATCATTACATCCAACTCGATCAAGAAGTAACTCACTTCATCCTGGTTCGAATCGCGGATCTGGAAAGGGAACGAAAGTGGTTTGGATTATTGGACCAGATGGATTCCCGATACAACAGGCAGTTGTTGACACGAACGAGCGAGCGAATCATAGTCGAAATGGCTCAAGATCGGCTTCACCTGATCCACATCAACGTCGTGGCGGTGGTGGTGCTGGCAACGAGAGTGATCGTGATCTCCTCATGCGTTCACCATCACCAACAGGATCACGTACCAAGTTGCATTCATCGTCGATCATTCCTGACTTGAATGAGAAGCAGCGTCAGGCGAGAAGAGCAGCAAGGATGGAGTTGATGAATCAGATGAGTCCTGATGCTTCGAAGCGTGGTAGTACGAAGATGAGTAGTGAGAATGCGACAGACGATACACCAGCAAAAACGAACGAGGATGAACCGCAGCTTGGTACAGCTGCTTCACGTGCGGGAGGCAGTAAAATGCGTGCAGCAATGATGATCATGAAGGTGACGAAACGTGGGAGAGGGAAGAAGGATCGTGGTGGCAGTCGTGCTTTTGATGAGAACATTGAATATGATGATGATGAAGATGGAGATGATGGTGATAAGGATGATGATTCGGCATCATCATCGACCTCTTCACTCTCAAAGCCGAAAACACCTCAAACTAGCCACTCTCGACGTCCAAGTCATTTCGTTGCATCATCGAGAGCACCACGTGATTGGAAGGAAGGTGAAGTCAGCTGGCCGAATTTGGAACGAGGAGGAGAGAAGGAAGCTAGTGGTGGTGGTGGTGGTGGTGGTGGTGGTGAGGGTGAGGGTGGTGATCATGATGACGAGAAGAAAGATTCTTCTTCCTCCGATCATCAAAACACTTCCACACTCTCCAATTCCTCCTCGACATCTGACATACGTGAACTAACCGAAAAAGAACTCTCACGTATGCGTCGCCTGTTCGGTGATAAATATATCTCCCAACATGTTTATACTGATGAAGAAGGACGATCGTTTATGATGCATGATAAGAAACAACCACTCGTGAAATATCCGTGGACGAATGGATGGGAGAAGATGAAAGGCAGAGAGGATGATCGTGATCAGACGGAAGTGAATCTTGATCCACGTGATGATCCGGCACTACATGCACAGTATACAGCAAGTCCGTACGAGAGTGATACATCACAATTCGTGATTTACGATCCACTACATGTACAATCGAATGTCCTCGCATCAATATCACCCTATAATATTCACAATCCACTGAGATCACTCATGTACGATGGTGAGAATGAAAAGATCGCACAGAAGATAGCCGAGAAGTATTACAAGCCTACAACACAGATGGTACATCATCGCTCCCTCTCACCCCGCTCTCGTCCGATCTCACGTGAAGTTCGTGATGAGGCTGAGCAGGAAGAGAAAGAAAGAATGGAACAGAGATGGTCAGAGTATGTAAGTGTGTACGGAGCGCAGAGACCGATGATTAAACTTGGCGCTGGACAATCGGAAGTATCTTTCTCTGTATCCACTCGTTCATCACCATTAGAGAGCAGCAATACGAGTGTGACATCGCTACTCATCTCACCGCGTGATGAAGAACGCTTAGTTGAAATCAATGCACGAATTGAAGCAGAGAAGCTTGGTATCTCGTTGGAAAATCTTCTGCCGACAGATGATTTGCCACCCGAGCTGATACAAGTCGATGGGACAACAAAGAAAAAGAAAGGTGCCACGCAAGGGCGACCGAGGACATCACCCGACGTCTCAGCCGATCTCTCATCTCGACCGAAACTCGTCGAGTTTCCTGATGTCACAAATGGTCGAAATCTTCGTGTTGCTGAATCGAAAGATGGAAGTGAACAGCAGCAAGATCCGACACCGAGTTCGTCTCAGCAACAATATTTCCTTCCTGGTGCTACTTCGTCGTTCGGACGATCACCTCGTTTCATGGAGCCTCTCAACATCAACAGCAATACACCCGATTCACCGACTGGCAATAGTGCTGCTGTATTTCGTAACTGCATGTTTCAACACTCATCACGCACGGCGCGCAGTCCGAGGAAGACGGCGCAACAACAACAGCAGCAAAGACGTCAGCAAAGAGATGAGGAAGAGAAGTCATCGGTGTCCGAGCCGTCAATGATTGACTCCTTATCACCTGCTCGACCAATCAGTGGAAGCGGTGTCAGTATCATACGCAAACTCGTTGATGGAAATCATACACCAATGTCTTCCTTTGTGTACTCGCCGCGAGGAAGTTCACCACGAGGTATCTTCCCTCCTTCCTCTGCAATCAACTCGAGTCGAACTCCAACTACCGGTAGAAGGCCCGCTTCGAGAGAAGGTACCATATTTGTGCCACACAAACTTGATGCTGCTCAATTCTTGGAAGATATTGAAGATCGTCCATCTACGGCACCTTCCTTCTCACTCGACCTCTCCCCCTTTCCGTCGCGTCCATCCACATCCAATGGTCTCCCCGTCTCGTATCGTCCTCGTGTCAACACGAGTCTAAATGATACACCGAGAGTATTACGACGAGAGCACGTCCTAGGACGAAGTGTTGCGATGACAACAACTTCGCACCCCATGTCAGCCGATGAGTTGCGATCACCGAGAAGTCCTCAGCAGAAGATACGAAAAGTTGCACCATTGCAGCACCATCACCGTCCTCATGACGCTACGCATCCAACCAAGACGCTCACTGAATTGTTGCTTGAACCGAGTGGCACGAATGTTTTCGTACACGAATGGACTGAGAAGATGCGACGCGGCGAGACGCGAATGAGGCGTGATCTCTATCATGCAAAGAGAACCACAGATGCATAAATGATTGACGTGAGTTTTCATCCACTTCATCAACGTGTTGAGATTGAACTTGAACTTGAACAATTGCAGAATAAGGTTGAAAATGTGAGTTGCTTTGAAATTCTGATCTATTTTTGTATGACAAATATCAGCGAGAAGATATACAATATAAGCGCAACAAAATGTGCAGAGAAGCAAACGAAGAAGATGGGGCCACATTCATGGCTTATTTACCAGATCTAAACTTTCTCGCAACGAGACCATAAGCCCATAATCTCAACACTGTTCCCATGACAAACAGAATAACAATATCTGTGGCATAATTATTCACTTTGAACTTATTCTTTTGATCCATATATACTTGTACCAAGGTATTCAATGGTTCAACATACAGATCAGTACGAATCTCAGAGATGAATAATGCCTCAGCGACCCAACGACCCCAACAGAAGTTCTTCTCGATACCTTTCGCATTGGTTGCGAGACCAGCTAGTAGTGCAGCGATGGATGAGAGGAGGAGTGCATTCTCATTCGAGAGAAGGAGTGAAGAGACGTATCCAATACCAAACATACAGTATTCGAAGAGGAGAATTGCTGTAAAGAAGGAAGCGAATGTGGAGGAAGGTGATGCGACGAGGAAGTATGCAACACAGTAGACGAAGGAATAGATGATGATAAGTGGTAATTCAGAGATGGATTTACCCCAATAATAAGCTGTTGCACTCAGACCGGCTGAAGCTTCACGCTTCATATTGAGTAACTCTTGTCCATAAGCACGATTACCAATAATTGCACTGACAAGTCCTAATGCCATCACAGTGTATGTCGTCATCAAATCCAATATATCTCTAATAGCATCCTGTTCACACGATCTTCTCATCGGTTCTGGGCAGTATTTTACATAACCCGGATTAATCGGTAGAACAAACCAATTCTGATCGACGAATGCCATACCGATGATACCACCAGCGAGAATATGCATGAAGAGTTCGAGTTGGAGTGTAGTGAGGGAACGCCAGAGTTGAAGGAGAGAACGATAGGTGTAGAGATAGGTTAAGTAAGGAATGGATGGAAGTTGAATGGTACTGACGAACTTCTTATGTTCATCTACAGGTGCAGCACCAGGTGAAGATGGTTGATCAACCTGATTCGATTGTGCACGATACTCTTCACCAGCTTTTGAACTCCATGAATCAGCTAAATAAGATTGTATCTCCTCTGTAGTTGTAATTGATTTCCTACGAACTACTTCCTCCTCCTCTCCACTTGCTACCTTCTTCTGATGATCCATAGCAAACGGTGCACCCGCTTTCGCTGCAATGACATCAATAAAGAAATCGGCTGGATTCGTATTCAGATCACATGTATAACCAATCTTCTCAAAATATGCCTGGGCATCTTTTGCTGGTCCAAAGAAGACTGTTCTTCCACCTGGTGCGAGTAAGAGAAGATCGTCGAGACCACGAAAGATTTCACCACGTGGTTGATGGAGTACTGCAACAATGGTAGTACCAGTCATGGTGATATCACGTAATGTAGCAAGTAATGTCTGTGAAGAAGTTGCATCTAATCCAGTTGTTGGTTCATCGAGAATGAGAAGTGATGGTGAATTTACTAATTCAATACCAATTGAAACACGCTTCTTCTCACCACCACTGACACCACGTACATCTTCATCACCAACAGGTGTATGTTGTACACGTTCTAAACCAAGACGCTTGATTGTCTGTTGTACACGCTCTTCTTTCTGTTCTTTCGACCATGTTGCTGGTAAACGTGTAAATGCAGAGTGTGTCAAGATATCATGTGGTGTGAGTGAGGAGATCATGATATCTGCTTGTGGTACAACACCGATCATACCTAAGTTACGAGTACGACGTAAGTCATCTTCTAAACTTCCTTCAATACGTGTTTCAATTGTACCAGATTTCAATTTCACATTTCCTGTGAGTACATTGATAAGTGAAGATTTTCCTGCACCTGATGGACCCATGACTGCGACAAGACGACCTGAACGAAAGTGACCACTGACATCAGATACAATCAATTTCTCAGCACCATTCACTTCAACAGCAGCAGCAAGATTTGTGAATTTAATATCCATACGTGGTACACGCTCACCGACAAGACATGCTTCTGCTGGAACAGGTGATGCAATTTCGACTGGTGAATTCAGATCGATCATCTCGACAGATTGTTGTTTCGATTTCACCACCATCACACTGTTGAGTGGTGATGGAGATGCACCAGCGCCTGCAGAAGATGCAACAAGATGTTGCTTGACTTGATATCTCTGATTGTATTTACGATACACAAATGTACCACTTGCCATTACTGGTAGAAGAATAAGTAATAATACAAGTGTACCCCAATGAAAGTATCTCTCACTTCCTTCAGGACATGATGCTAATGGTGAACATGGTCGTGGTGTAATCGATGCTGGTGGACAATAATGTCCAGAAGGACAACGGATTTGTTCTGTCACAGTTGGACAATAATAACCGGCAGGACATACAACACCACGTTGACCACCCGGACAGTATTGTGATGGTAAGCATTGTACCATATCGGCAGAAGTGAATGAGGCATCGTAACAGAAGTGACCGAGTGGACAAGAGGAATTAGTAGAATTATTATTGGATTGTGCATTCACAGTAGTAGTGGTTGCAGTGAGTGTGAGGACAGTAAGTGCGAGTGTGAGTGCGAGTAGAGTCAGAGTACGGCGCATTGTGAGTGAGAGATGAGAGTGACGTGGGTTTTATAATAATATGATGAACAGCGGGAGATTAGAAGGAGATTGCGGCTATTACAGGAGTGAGCTTGTAGTAGTAGTAGTAGTGAGTTGATTGAGTTGTGTGAGTGTGCAGCCAACTCGCTGCTACCCATGCATCATTACATCGGAGGCGTAAGGAAGGTAGGCGAATCGAATCATGCAATCCGCATTACCTGATCATCACGTTTAAATCAGCGGATCAATCAGCTGACGCCGAAATGCTCATTTTGCAACATGTTGCCGCAAGGTCACGCCGCACCGAGTATTAACAACCTGAACGAATGAATGAAGGACGCCGCCGCCGAGATGGAGGATTATACCGTCGATACAACAACAATAGCACATCGCACACACCAGCACACAACTCAGACACACACTCTCACTAGCAGCCAAACAACCTCAACTCAAGCAACTCAAATCAACTCAAAACTACTCAATCATCCGCGCTCTCTCTCTCTCTCTCTCTCATATCGCCACGCAATCATGCAACATATTACGTTACATCCACTCATGCTTGTAGCATCCACGCTACTCCTACTCACAACTACCACATCTACTCTGACACAAGTCAACTCACAGTACACTACCGCACCATCACCATCATGTCCTGTCGGTTATGATTGTGTTGGTCGTGAACTCTCACCATACCTATCACAACACATCGATTGTCGTTCACCACAGTATGCATCTGACTTCGCTGGATTCACATGTAACATGGGTGAAGATGCAGATGGTCAACCAACATTTAATGAGTGTCCATCAGGTTACTATTGTCCATCACCAGTTGAAAAATATGAATGTCCAAAAGGATCATGGTGTCATCGTGCGAGTCTTGTACCAGAGAGTCAGTCACGCATGAGTGTGTGTGAGAGAGAGAGTGTAGCAGTGTGAGATCATGCATTGCTTGAATGCTAGCTAACTTATTATTTCTTTCATGTTCATACTAGAATGTCTCGATGGTGATCTCTGTGGTGCTGGTTCAAAGAAACAATTCTTCTTGACACCATTCATTGTGACACTTGCTGTTCTTATTGCAGGTGCATTTCTCTACTACTTCATGCATCAACGTATCAATAAGCGTGTTGCTATGATCAAGGAGAATCGTGATGCAGACAAACTCGCAAATGCAAATAATGCAGATAACAAACCAACACAACATGCAATTCGTATCAAAGCAATGAAAGCATTTGATTCACATATTCAACCAAAGTTGAATCTCGATTTCCAAAATGTTAGTGTCAGTGTCAAGGATTCAAATGCTGACCAATCAACATCAACAAGTACACAAGCAGGAATGAAGAATATCTTACACAACATCACAGGAACAGTACGTGGTGGTCGTTTGACTGCTGTCATGGGTCCATCAGGTTCAGGAAAGACAACATTTCTCAATGCATTACTCAATAAGATTCCAATCTCTAGTGGTAAGATCTTGATCAATCATCAGCACAGTGTTGAAGAAGTCATTAAAATGAATATTGTCGGTTATGTACCACAAGCTGATATCATGTTATCAATGTTGACTGTACGTGATTTGATCTCACACTCTGCTTACATGCGTTTACCAGGTACAATGACACGTGAGATCAAGTTACAGCGTATCGATGCAGTAATGGATCTGCTTGGTATTACTGAAATAGCTGATTCGATTGTTGGTGATGATATGAATCGTGGTATTTCAGGTGGTCAGAAGAAACGTGTCTCGATTGCTATGGAGTTGGTTGCTGATCCATTGATTCTATTCTTGGATGAACCAACTTCAGGTTTGGATTCTGCAGCAGCACAACAAGTATGTGATGGTCTTCTCTCGATTGCACAACAATCACGTGTCGTCTGTTGTGTCATTCATCAACCACGTTGGGAGATCTTCTCAAAGTTTGAAGATGTCTTGTTACTGGGTAAAGGTGGTATTGTTATCTACTTCGGACCTGTTGCTAACATTCGTGACCACTTTGCTTCGATGGGATATGTACCACCAGCGAATACAAATCCAGCTGATTTCTATTTGGATACTATTTCAGAGGATGATTTCTTGACTGCATTCAAGTCACTTGGTTATGAAGGTATGGTCATGAAAGCGACAAGTGAAGGAAAAGCACGTGGCAAGAAAGGTGATGCAGCTGCTGTACGTATTCATTATGATGATTCAATCGAAACACGTACGGAACTTGAAGCAAATGTGGATAGTGCAAGTAAATCAAATCTTCTTGTCGTTGATGAAGAGAAATTCGATGAAGGTGCTGTTTCACATCAGGGATCTATCAGTGTGAATCAGTCGCCAGAAGTAAAGACACTTGCTGTACCAAGTGCAACAACAAATAAGATCTCCTCCTACACATCACACACACCAATCATTCCAATCCAGTCTGCTTCCGTATGGACACAATTCTGGGTGTTACTGTATCGCAACTTACTCGTCGATTGTCGTAATGCGAAATATGTCGCAATCGATTGTTTCTTACAGATCTTACCAGCTGCAGGTTTAGGTATCGATGTTCTCGGAAAAGATAACTTCTATCCTGCATTACCACAAGTTGTTGCTGATACATGTATTGGAATGGTGAATGATCGTTGTCAAGATGAGTTGACACTCAATACTTTTACTGTACCACCATTCTATTATACTATGATTATTGCAGTTGGTGCTATGATGTGGGCAACCAATACATTCGGTCGTCCACAATCTATCTTCTTTCGTGATCGTGTTGCTGGTCAATCTACTTTGGCTTATTTCCTTGCAAAGATTGTTTATGATCTTGGACACATGTTGCGTATGTTATTCATCTTCATGTCAATTTTCTTCTTGATGCGTGGTCCACGTGGTGGTTACGGTTATTGGTTGTTAGTATGTGGAATGACATTCTATGCATCGATGGGTGTTGCTTATTTCGTATCAATTGTAGTACCATATTCACGTGCAACAATGATTGGTATTGTATGTGCAATTACTTTCAGTGTCACAAGTGGTCTGTCACCATCGATGAATGTCGTATCGAATTGGAATATCCTTCGTGTCTTCTGGTATGTCTCATACAATCGTTGGGCAAGTGAAGCATTTATCATTCTTGATACATCAAATACAGGTGCACAAGGTCGTTTGGATCATGTTATTGATGCTGCTGGTTATAATTCAGACAATCTTGGATTAGATATTGGTCTCGTCTTCTTGATTGGATGTGCATGGCGTGTTCTCTCGTACTATGCTCTCCTCAAGAGCAAACCAAGAACAGAATTCTAAGCAACTGCTTGTTCTTTTTCTCATTGTCTGAGATTCCCTCTCTTCTCCTTGCTTTGTGCAATCATTTCGATTGAATTCATACATTCTTCAATCTTCCAACACTCAATTCGCAATCTTGCAATAAGCAAAGATTCCTCACGCTGCAACCTTTCGTCTCTGTCAAGTCCAGGATCATAGTCCATCCGCTGTGAAATCCGCTGTGGAGAGCCCTGGCGCTTCGCAATTTGAGCGCAAGCAAGGCAATCATGTTTTGATGAACGTTTTCCAGTTGTATGTAAAAGGGTGATGTGAGACAAATGAATGTGAAACAGAATGAGCTTGGGAACAAGGAGATGTAAAAGAAGAGGCAGTTGGAATGGCGCGCAAATGAGAGGTCGGAAGCTGCTGTTGCGTGTCGGTAGGAGGGAATAGTGGGAAACAATGATGGTGATGTGGTGAAAGAAATAGAGAATCGTGTACGATCAATCATGCATGCATGCTTGTTGAATTGTTGGACTAGCTGTGGCAGAAGACTTCAGAGAAGGGAAGAGGAGGGGGCAAGTAGGAGGATGGCATATAGACGGAACAAGAGAAGGAGAAACATGGATATCGAAATCATGATAGAAGTGCAAGGCAGTAGCAAGTGAGGGAAGGATATAAATAAATTAGTGTGAATGTGACAGTGAGTCAGCTCGAGAAGAATCAGATCAAGTGCAAGGTGGGATGAAGGATGATATAAATTCATCATCACATCATCATCCAGTCGAATCAGTTCAATACGGTTGAAGTGATCTCTTCAAAATCGATCCCCAGTTATTAATGAGAGTCTTCGAATTCATAGTGATATGATTACCAGGTACTTTACAAATACGTACACCTTGTGGTACAAGTTCCAACCAAGGTAAATGCATATTCAAATGTGTATGTTTCAATGCATCCGTCGGACGAATGAATAATACTTCACCTGTAAATTTCGCAATCGTTGCTGGATCAGGTGGAATATACGAAAACATCGCTTTCTCATGTGCTAACCAAGTAGCTATTAGAGAATCAGTAATGTAACTTGGTAAACGACGTGAACCACGTGTACGTGCTGCTGTCACAACATCTGTATGTTGGAGATTAGACATCGAACGAAGATCATCTGCTGTCACACCCATATGAGCACCGGCGATATATTCCAACACACCAGCTGCATCACCGAGACGAGTTGGTAAGCCACCAGGTGCTGGTGAATCGACAAGAACAAGGAATGGAACATTGTAACCTTGACTACTTAACATCAATGCCATCTCATATGCAACTGTTCCACCGAACGAGACACCACCGAGAAGAATGGGGCCGATCTCGGCTTTCTCTTCTTCAGTGAGGGCTTGACCGGCTGGCCAAGAGATGGCGGAGGATGATGAGGAGGAGGAGGATGATGCTGATGCAGAGCTCGACGCAGCAGCTGCCGCAGCAGCCTTGCTCTTCGCTAATACATGTCTTCTTTGTTCTAATAATTCTTCGACATATGCTTTCGCCATCGCACGAATATCCGAGAACGGTTCTTTTCTTCCATCTAAACTGACTGCACGGAAGCCATAGACTGGGCGATTGAGACCGAGTAGAGGGGCTAAGTCACGATAGTAGTACAGCTCACCACCGATCGGATGAATCATGTAAAGAGGAGCAAGATCACTTCCTGCATCAACATTACCTGCTTGTACGAGTGTGAGAGAGGAATCCAAAGAGAAACTGGGTGTACGACGGAAACGTGGACCAGGAGCTTTGATTTCGGTTGTGGATGATGATGATGATGAGGAGGAGGAGGAGGCAGTCGGTTGCGTATTCGCAAGTGAGAGAGCACCTTCTGAACTACCTGGTGACGATACAAGAATCAACGGACTCGCTACTTTTCCTCCAACACTCACAGCCGAAACTGGTTCACTATTTCCATCTTCCTTGACAGGTGAGAGTAGCATATCTCTCGCATTGAGACTTGTTGAGGAGTTGGTATTGAGTGCTGGGAAATCTGGGAGCGTGTGATGAGAAGGTGCTACGGAGGAGGTGAGAATTGGACTATGACCTGGTGATTCGATGTGCATTGGAGAGACATGTGGGGAGATGCGTGATTGTGTGTTGAGTTGTGAGGAAGAAGATGAAGATGATGATGTAGTGTTGTTGACAACAGGTGTACTCACCACACTACTACTCTCCAGACCTCTCTGATGCTCAATCGCACTCGTGATCTGTTTCGCCAGTGTCGCTGGTGTCGAGTACGACATCAGTAACGAGCCAGGTAGTTGTACATTATACAACTTTCTCAACTCACTCAATACTTGAATTGCTAAGAGAGAATCACCACCCAAATTAAAGAAATCTTCATGTCTCGTAATACTAGCAGGATCCATACCTAAAATGACACCGAATCCTTTCGTAACAGAATGTAACACACGATCGTACAATGATGCTCCGGTTGGTTGTGTAATTGGATCTGGTGAGAGAATCGATGGTGTTGATGGTGCAGTCTTGCGTTGTGCTGAGGAGGAGGAAGTAGTAGGTGGAAGATCGACGCGTACTGACATCACTTCTGGTCTTGATGAAGACGAAGTGCTACCTGATTTCGAGGCCATTGGTGGCAGACCTGATACACCCCCAGTTGCTCCTGACAGAATAGGTGATCTCGACGATGCCGCCGACGAGCTCTGATTTATCATTCCACCTGCACTTCCAGGTGGTTTCAAATCAAACTCATTTGCACCACCGAGACTATTGCTTCTCTTTCTACGATGCTTTGGTTGTGGTGGTGCTAAGGAAGGACCGAGATTCGGACTTGCACTTGGTGATAACGGTGCACCACCGCCACCTGTTCCACTACGTGGTCCAGCTAAGTCAAGACGATGTGCTGGTGTTGCGAGAGAACGATCATACTTCGGACTTGCTGGTTGACTTGAACTTGATGGAAAACGTGTTGGATCACGACATGGTGAGGAGTTCGTACTACCACCTCGTGATCTTCCTGCAGCATTCGCTGCAGCAGCTGCATCTCTCGCTTGATACATACCTCTCACCAGTGGAGAATCAGGTGAAATGACATGACGCACATGTTGAAATGGATATGTCGGTAAACGCACACGAGTATGACGACGTGCATAAAACTGTGACCATTGAATATTACAACCTTGTTGCCATAACTCACCTGTCTTCTGTAATAACCATGCCAAACTTGCATGTTTCTCGACATTCGCTGGGACTAAACCAGCTTTTGGTTTTGGAAGGAGTGGAATACCACTGAGATCGAGACTAGGTGTGAGTGGAGAGGCTGGTGATGGTGAACGAGCATGATGTGGATCACCACCAACATTCTGTGGAATCACTGAAGCAGCAGAATGCATCTGTGCTACAATCGCAGAATGTCTTTTCAACAGCGTAATACAAGTATCACCTGGTCCGATCTCGAGAAAGATTGGATGATATAAACGAACAGGTGGCTCATCTGATGTACTCTGTGTGGAGTTCGGATTACCGGCACTGATTGGTGTTGTACGAATAATTGAGTTACGCTTTGGTGCTGAGCCACTATTTCCACCACCAGACATTCCTCCACCCGATGCAGAAGACGAAGCACGAATAATTGTTCTCACACATTGTGTAAACGCGACTTTCTTTCTCAGATGATCAATCCAATAAGCTGGTGTCTGTACTGAGTTCGAATCTAACCATTTACCGGTGACATTACATAACATCGGGATAGTTGGCTCGTTGAATTGTAGTTGAGTCAATGCCTCAGCGTATGTCGAGACCATTGGATCAAGCATCGGTGAATGGAATGCATGTGATGTCTGCAGCAGAGTACAATGTTGTCCATCAGCTGCTAACTTCTCCTTCACTTTCAAGACGGAAGCAGTTGGACCAGCGAGCGTGATATGGACAGGTGAGTTACTCGCAGCGATCGTGATGTCAGGGAATGTACCGAGTGGATATTTCACGTAATATTCTTCTTCACCAAGACGCACACTTAACATCGCACCTGTACCACTCGGTACAAGTTCATTCATAAGTTGTGATCGAGCTAAGATCGCTTTCAGACAGTCTACTAGTGATAAGATTCCTGAGATACACGCTGCGACATATTGTCCGAGTGAATGACCTAACATTGCTGTTGGTTTGATTCCCCAGGAGATGAGTGTATTAGCCAAGGAGTATTCGAGTATGAACAGTGCAGGTTGTGTATATTGTGTCTGATTCATCTTCTCTGATTTCCATAGATCTTCAATCGTAATTGTACTAAACACCGACGGTAAGATCGCTTGTAAGACACCCATGCATTCCTGTACATATCCACGAAATACTGGTTCGGAAGTATATAACTCCATGCCCATCCCGAGATATTGTGAACCTTGTCCGGGGAAGAGGAAGACGATGCTGCGAGGTTGTGCACTACCTCCGTTACGTGAGCCACTGAGATTGGAGAAGGAGGAAGATTTTGAGAGGGAGGAAACTGTTGGTTGATGCTCTGGTGTTGTTAGTGTGACGGTTGCTGGTACACGAGGTTGATCTTCACCACCTGTTGGCACAGCAACAGCTTCCTTCTCACCTGCCACCAATGCACTCTTCTCAATACTAATCCCTGGTGGACGTTGTTTCGCGTGACGTGGACTTGCTGCACCTGGACTTGACATCAATGAGGAAGGTGAAGTCATTGTACTTAAGCTTGGTGTGCCAGATAATGCACCAGCGACGAGTTCGACTGGTGCATCGAAACATGAAGCTTCAAGTGCAAGTAGTGCATCATTCATATTCGACACTAAGACGAATTTCCTCACACCAAACTGTGCACGATGCATATGAAGTGTATAAGCAACATCTGCCAGATTGAGTGAATCTTTATTCTGTGTCAAGTACGCTTTTATGTTACGTGCATGATGTTTCGATGCTTGTTCTGTGACGTTACTCCAACACAGTAAGTAGAGTGGATGTTCCTCATTCTCTTCGACGAGTGATTCTTCTTCACCTAATACTGCTGTACTTGCTTCGAGAATTGCATGTGCATTCGTACCACCGATACCGAAACTACTCACTGCAGCGCGTGGTGGATGAGATTGTGTTAAGGAATCATCACCAGCACTGATAATACTATCACGATCTTCTTCTCTATCCTCCACACCATCCTCATCCGATGCTTCATCACCACTCGGTTGTCCTGTCGAGACAGGTGATGCTTGCATACCTACAACTGTACCAACACTATTCGAAGCTGTCAATTCATACTTCCCTGCCAGTGCTTGTGCAGGATACGAAATAGTGGAAGTATTTACGAAGAATGGTGTATGTGGTAGATCCAGTTGTGGATTTGGCTTCTTGAAATGAAGCGTAGGTGGAATCTGCTTGTGATACAGTGTTAATGCAGCTTTGATCAAACCTGCAACACCAGCTGCTGCATCTAAGTGTCCGACATTAGTTTTCAAACTTCCCAAGGCAGCATATTGTGGATCTTGTGTATGCTCTTGATATGCTTGTGTCAGTGCTGATACTTCGATTGGATCACCGAGTGATGTGCCTGTACCGTGTGCTTCAACGAAGCCGATTGTACGTGGATGTACGTTAGCTGCCCATAATGCTGTACGAATCACTTCGATCTGACCAGCAGCTGAAGGTGCACTGTAGGAGACTTTATGACTACCATCATTGTTGATTGCACTACCTTTGATGACAGCATAGATGAGATCACCATCAGCAATTGCTGCTGATAGTCTCTTCAACACTACCGCACCTGAACCTTGTCCTCTTACTGTACCACATGCCGCCGCGTCAAAGGCACGACAGTGTCCATCCGGTGACATGATCATGTTCTGTTCGTAGAGATAACCTGTTGGTCTGAGCATGCCTAAACTAACACCACCTGCAAGTGCCATATCACATTCACCACGCTTTAATGCTTCACATGCCATATGTACGGCCACTAAGGAAGTCGAACATGCTGTCTGTACTACAACAGCTGGACCACGGAGATTCAGCTTGTAGGAAACTCGTGAGCACAAAAAATCTTTTTCATTTACTGTCATGAGAGAATGTCGCTGGGCTGGACTTAGATGTGCGAACTGCAGTGCAGCATAATCAGAAAGGTACGTATTTTGACCACATCCAGCGTAAACACCGATACGAGGTTGATACACATTCGGATCTGATTCTTGCTGTTCACTCGGATTTGGACAATAGCCTGAATCCTCCAGCGCAGTCCATGCAGTCTCGAGGAAAATACGTTGTTGTGGATCCATTGACTCAGCTTCACGTGGATTGATATGAAAGAATTGTGCATCAAATCCAAAGACATCATCTAAGACACCCATTGCACGGACGTAGGAAGGTTGTGCTAGAAGTTCTGGACTCACACCAGCTAATTCGAGTTCTTCCACAGAATAGAAGTTGATACTCTCTTTGCCTTCACACAGATTCGCCCATAATGCATTGACACTATTCGCACCAGGGAAACGACCTGCCATTCCGATGATGGCCATTGGTTCTTCTGCGGAAGGTGGTGGTTGTGTGGTGTGGAATGGTGGTGTCGCATTGTTATTCTCATTCACAGCAGCACCATTGATACTATTGGCTGAATTCAATGGACGTCCTGTTGGTGGTGATTGTGCTGGTGAACCTCCCATCGAAGTACCGAATGCTGCTGGTAACAGGGAAGTACGACGTGATTGCATACTCCTCGCACTCGATGGTGATACAGATGCTGACGGTGATGACGCACGACTTGCTTGCATCCCTCTATTATTCGGTGAGATTGGTAAACTTCCACTTGCAGGTGAGGCAACACCAACTCCTTGTAACATTGGTGTAGCCATCTGTGAACCACCGCCTGTGCCACCATTGTTCGCTTGTTGTAGCTTACTCTTCAAGAATGATAGCTGACTATTAATTGTCGGATACTTGAAGATATGAAGTAGAGTAAAATGTGTCTTCAGTTCTGATGTGAAACTATTCAGTAATTGCACAGCAAGTAAAGAATGGCCACCAACTTCGAAGAAGTTCTCACTCGGACCAATATCAGCACGATTGAGTACTGTTGACCAGGCAGAGAGGAGTTGTTGACGCCAGTGTGAGACTTGATTCATGCTGATACCACCATGTTGTGGTGTTGAAGGAACAGAGCCCGGATTCTGATTATTCGCATTTCCACCACCACCAATTCCAATTCCACCATTCAAGTTATTCGTTTGAATCATACTTCCACGATGTCTCGTCGGTGCTTGTGCACTCATCATCGACGCCGGAAGTGGTGGTGAGAAAGGTTTCGGTGAGCCTAGTCCAAACATATGTGGTGAACGAGCACTGATACTACCACGTGATTGGAGTCGGAAGGAACCCATGGTTGGTGTGTTGGAACCACTGCGGATATCACCTGTGTTCGGTGTCGTTTGTGCAGACGCGAGTAATCCATTTGTACGACGATCTGATAAAAGACTACCAGTACCAACTGAGAATGATCCTGTGTTACTATTGCCACCATTCTGTTGAAGGTTTCCAGTATGTTCATCTCCCACATGTAGTTTACTCAACGCAATCAAATCTGTCTTATTTGCACCTGATAACGGTAAGGCAGGTAAGATGAGAAAGTATGTTGGACGAAGATGAACAGGTAGTGATGTCGCAATATGTTTCTTGATTGATTTCAGTGTGATGGAATTATTCGACATTGGTGGGAGAGCTGCTGTTGTGGAAGAGGCGGTTGCGAAAGATTGTGGCTGTCCACCTGGTGTGGAGAGTGATCCTGTTGATGATGAGGAAGTAGAGATCTGTGACAGTCTTCTACTCAAATTCCCTGGTGACGATGAGACACCTTTCTTTGCTACGATATATGCAACAAGTTGTTTTCCACGTGTTCCCATCTCTTTTGCGAGGACAACTGCTTGTGCTACACGAGGGTGCTGACACAGTGTATGCTCGATTTCACCGAGTTCGATACGAACACCACGAATCTTGACTTGATGATCGTTACGACCGACATAGAGTAAAGTACCATCAGGTAGCCAACGTACGAGATCACCGGTTTTGTACATACGTTTGTACGGTGAATCAGCTGGTGCAAATGGATCAGCTAAGAATCGTTCATTAGTCAATTCAGGACGATTGAGATAACCTCGCGTGACACCAGCACCACCAACAAACAATTCACCATTGACACCAACTGGTACTAATTGTCTCTGTTCATCTAATACGTAACAACGATAATTCGGTTGTGGTGAACCAATACACGAGGCAGGATGATGATCGTCATAACGAAATGTTGTGGCACAAACACTAGAAGAAGCAGATGAAAAAAAATGAAAGGAAGGAAAAATGAGCCAGCAGCAACAAACAAGGCAAAAGAGGATCACACGCACTCTCAGCATATTTGATCATACGAACGTTATCTCAGTAGGTCCGTATCCATTTTCGAGTGCAACAAAGCTCCTCCAGTTCTTCAAGACCTGTTCTGTGTTCGCCTCACCAGCAACAACGAAATATTGAACTGATGGAAGTGGACAAGGGGTGATTGAGGCTAATACTGATGGTGATACGATTGCAATATTGATCTGATACTTATTAATCGTATCAATAAATCCATTACCAATCTTTTCCTCCTTTCCATTCGTCAAACACAGACATGCACCATGAATAAAAGCTGAACTCCATTCTGCCACAGCCGCATCAAAACTTTGTGATGCAAATTGTAAGATTTGTGTACCAGCATCCATTCCAGGATAGATATAACGTGCCATGTTACACATTGTCCAGTGTTCAACCATCACTCCTTTCGGTAGACCAGTTGAACCTGATGTGTAGATCACGTATGCTAAGTTATGTGGACCAGCTGGTGATGGAGTACATGTGAGTGATTGTTCACGTAACTCATCCCAATCATCTTCTGCAAGGAGAATCGGGATGTCGAGCTTGTAAGCTGGTGGAACGATTGGTGAAACAGATGGTGGTGAACCAATCGCTTCGCGTGCCTGTGGAAGACTACCATGCATCGGTGAACTTGCTGCACTCAATGGTGGTGGATTCAATTGTCCCGTCATTCCAGGTGGTGGTCCTTGCAACGTATTGAGAATCTCTCTCGTCGTAATAAGCATCTTCGCACCAGAATCATGCAACATATACTGTATACGTTCAATCGGATAATTCGGATCAAGTGGGACATAAGCTGCACCAGTTTTCAGAATTCCGAGGATGAGAGTGAACATCTCGAAACAAGGCTGCATACAGATCGCGATTAACATGTCTGGCTCGATTTGACCACTTGGAACAGATGAAGCTGATGGTAAAGCGGCACCAACGTCAGCATTTGATGCGACAGAGGCAACAGATGCCGGAATAGTATTTCCATTCTCATCTTCACCATCATCCAATAGTTGCTCACCTTCGCTCCCCTCAAGTAACTCCTCCTCTCCCGGTGCATAATGTGCTTCAAAAATCGTCTTAATCAGATTCGCAGCTTGTGATGAGATCTGATGTAACTTCGTATAAGTATACTTCTTCTCATCCAAACGAATTGCACTCAAGTTTGGTGTACGTTGAACTTGAGCAGCAAAGAGTGCATCGATTGTTGTATCCTTCTCGAGATACTCCGGGCGTTCATTCCTCGAGTTGAAATCCTGAATCAACATATGTCTCTCCTCAGGTGAGATCAGTGTGTACTGTGAGAGAGGTTGTGTTGAGAAGGTTTGTGACGAGGAAATGATTTGGGTGATGAGGAAGGAGAAGAGTTGAGAGAGACGCACGATACTTTGATGAAGGAAGAGGGAGGTGTTGTATTCAAATTGAATGTCAAGACCACCATCATCCTTACCACCGTGTTCACTCGGTTTCCTCTCTTCACACACCAGCGTCAAGTCCATCTTACTCGTCTGAATAATATGTTGCTGTAGATTTACTCTCACATCTTCACCCATATCTAACAAGCCACCACGTCGTGTATTCTGATTCTGCAAGATCAACATCACCTGAAAGATCGGTGATTTCGATAGATCCAGTGCAACAGGGGCAGGTGCAACACTCGGACCTAATGGTGTGGTTGGATAGGAAGGTGGAGGAGGTGATGTGGAGTGTTGTGAGGAATTTGGTGAACCATTTGGTGATGCATCTGAACCTAAAGATGAACCACGTTGAAACGAGTGTGGTGGTGTCGAAAGTAACGATCCACTCGTGCCTTGCATGATCCTCTCTGAAATTCCGTTCACTCTCTGTTGTTCTGCTAATTCCACCGCTTGTACTACCTGATCAAATGGCACATCTTGCGCTTGTAATGCTTTGAGCACTTGAGCTTGATTATTCTGCAACACATCCTTAAAAGTAGTTGTAGCAAGATCACGGAATTGATAACGACATGCGAATGGATTGATAAAACAACCAACGACATCGCGTGAACCAGGGTAGTGACGACATGCTGAGGAAGAACCGATGACGATATCAGTTTGAGAGGTGTACTTCTGGAGGAGGAGTTGTAATGTCGAGAGGAGGAAGGAGAACAGACTTGATTGTGTTTGTTTCGTCAATTGTTTGATAGCAGTCACCTGTGCACCAGTCAGATTCATTCTCACCACATCTCCACTCCAACTCGGTGTCTGTTGTCTTGGATAATCCAACAACAAATTCAATGTCTCATATCCTGATAAATAGTCCTTCCAATATGCGAGTTGTGATTGGATGAATGGATCCTGGGTTTGTGGAGAACAGAGCTGCTTGTTCCAGGCTGCATAGTCGAGATAAGACCATACTGGTAGTTCAGGAAGTAGGGAAGAGATCTTCACTTGCTCTTCCAGCTGTCCGATATTCCTCAGATGATAGGTACGATACAAAATTCCCAATTCGTGCAATACAGTACCCATCGACCATCCATCGAGAATGATATGATGAAACATGATGAACAAAGCATGACGAGGTGAGGAGGAGGATGTACTAGAAGAACGTTGGACTTGTGCTACGTGACACCTGACGAGTGGAAGCGTATCGAGTGCGAATGGAATACGATCGAGTCCAGCTGACCATGCGAGTACAGCTTGACATTCTGCTTCAGCATAGGATGTCGCTACATTATTTTTCGCACTCAGATGAAAAGGTCCGAGTGATGTGAAATTAATACTGATGCTCACTTTGTCTGCACTGATCACCTTCTGTATCGCACGTCCGGTCTTCATATCTGGTGTGAAAATCGTGCGAAGTTGTTCATGACGATGTAGGAGACCAGTGAATGCTTGTTGTAAGGCACTTAAATCGAGTTGACCATCGATGTAGAAGAGACGGGAGATATGGAAGGAGGTATATGTGGATTGTGGGGGGGATGAGGGTGAGACTGGTGATGGTGATGGAACTGGTGTACCAGCAACACCACCATTTCCAAACATCTGTTCCATAAAGAAGATACGCTCTTGACTGAAACTGAGTGGTGCGGTTGTTGCGGTATGTAGTGTTGTGAGTGAATCGACAGATGGTGATGGTGAGAGAGTTGGCATGATCGAATCTTTCGTGAGTGATGATCTACGTGATTCATTCGTCGAACTACATGAACTGCTACTCGCTGTCGAATCGTAGTGTTTCCATGGAGGTAGTGGAACAGCGAGAGGACCACTACGATATGTAGATGGCTGTAGAGGTGATGGCGAAGGAGAAGGAAGCATATTCGACATCGAGATGATATCCGTCATATTCACTGTCGCTGTCGCTCCTGGTGATGCTGTCGTCGTAGTTGGTGGTGATTGAGATTGTGACTGCGGAAACAACTCTTGCATGATGCTGATACGCATTGGTGCAATTGGCGACGAGGAAGCACTCGGCGCATTCGATGCTGAAGCAACTGGAGTAATAGGTATTTGTACAGCCTGCGCTTCACGTACTCTTCGTTTCTTCTCTTCGCGATCTGCAGCGATCTCCATACGACGAGTTACAATTAACTCATCGAGTCGCTGAAGCCAGAGTGAAGTCAGTGCAGAAAGTGTCGAGGAAGAGTAGACATCGCTCAGAGTGAGTGGCTCAAGAATCGAGATCGATGCAGGCGACGGTGAAGGTACAGTAGTCGGCACAGTGGAGGAAGTGGCTGAAGAGGACGACGATCCCGATTGGTGGTGTTGCTCCTCCAGTGGTTGAAATATCGGCAGTTTCCTCAACTGCTCCGCTGTGATGCGATGAATCTCGTGGACCAATTGTCCTGCCGACAAGGAATCACCACCGAGCTCAAAGAAATCCTTCTCTTCCAAGTCAGTTGTCAGTGGGAGTTGAAGCACGTGAGTCCAGACAACTTGTAAGTGTGCACGATACTCACTCGGTGAGAACATGATTGGTGAGGGGGAAGACGAGAGGGTGGAAGAGGCAGCTGCGGCATCGAAAGGCGAGATTGGAGACGCAGAAACGACAATAACAATATCGTCCTGCGATGATGATGAGGTCGTCATGGTGGCGCGAGCTGTAGTGCAATATATGAGGCGACGAGGACGAAGTTGATGTTCGGACCTAGAAGCTGATATGAGAGAAAGCGGAGGAAAGTAGATGAACGAAAGCGACAGTGAGCAACGACCGTGAGCAGCGACGCGACGAATTGGAGCGGCGTGAGTTCACAGTGGTATAAGCATGCATCGATGTACAGTGTGAAATGGAAGGCAGTGAACAGTCCACCCAGTGGTGCGGCTGAACGAGGAGGAGCGTGGTCAGAGGAAGTAGTAGCGACTGTAGACAAGGATGAAGGCAATTCTCGATTAGGTGAAACACCGATGAAGGCTCGATTGTCATTTGTTTGAGCTGTTACTCACCTCAGCTACTGGTACTGTTGGTGGTGTATGGTTACGTCACCTAACTGATCGTTGCACCGCGCGCGACACACTCGAAGAGGGGCGTGTGATGTCGATGGACGGCAGTAGGTGTAACGTGAGGGGAAGCGATTCAGCGACGCAAAGATGCAACCTTTGATGGATGCTCGGCTCACAGTTGTCGCTGGCTGTTTGTTGGAAGTGTATTCGCACGGTTGATGAATTGTCTGTGGAGCTACGCTGAGAGGTGGCTGTGACAAGCACTCCTTTTAATTGCCTTCACTGCCGTTGGCTGTGTGCAGTTCATAGATGGAGTTGGAAACTTGCGAGCGAGATTCGTGCCAAAGCAAATCGTGGTGACTCTTCGATGCCGGATATTGAGTCGTTTTTGAGTGAGCACGCGCCAATCGTTTCTCAGGACACTATCAGAAGGGGCACAAGAACAAACTATAGTGCATATTAAACAGTAGTGTCAGTAGTATGTGAACAGTGGTAGAGAACGGCGATGAGAACAATGAGTGAAGCAGCTGTTTGACGAGTTGTTTTGCTTGTTTTTGCTGAGTGTCTGTTGCTCGAGTGAAGCGTGAAGTTACGACTTGACAGTGGAAGCAGCTAATGGTGAAGAAGATGAATTAGAGGATGCGCTAATGGGTGGAGCAGCAGAAAGAGCGTTGGTTCGTCGTGCGCCAGTCGTACGAGGAAGGTAGCGCTCCTGGATGTCGGATCTGTGGTGGGAAGAGATGTGCAGGATGAGGAGTCTGTGCCATGGTGCCGTTTGCTATTCGCTTCTCTCAACATTCTCGAATCCACTCTTTCTCATTTCCTTCTAACTCTCCTCCTCTCTCAACTAACATGCTGATCTCTTCCTTCTGTGTCTGGTGTGCCGTGGTCATCATGCGCTGATTGTGCTCTCGAGCAGTGCGCTCTGCTATCTGTGATTGTGTCAGTCCCTCAGTCGTCGATCCAGCACTGCCGAGTCCAGTCGCATCAGACGCACTCGCTACGTACACATATCCATTCGCCTTATCGACGAGTTTGACTGCGTTGACGAGCAGCTCTTGGTTCGAAATGTCGAGTGGAATGAAGCTGACGAGATTGTACGATTCGATCAGTTCGGCAATGGCAGTACTGAGACGAGAGAATTTCTTCGCGAGTGGATGAGATGCATTCGAACGTTGTTTGAGTCGTGTCAAAATGTAAGAGAGATCGAGAACGTCGGTATAGAATTCAAGTCCAAATTCCAACTCGCCGTACATTTCGATAAGATCAAGTTTGCTGAGTATGTTGACATGAGGGAGTTCGAGTTGAGTCATGGTACAGAGTGAGATGAGGAGAACTGAGAGGAATTTCGATGCATCCGAGCAATGGTGCGAGTCTATCAGATTGACGCATGTCAGCTGTCGAAGCAAGAGAAGAAACAAGTGGAGAACAGATGAGCAACTGCAATGAACGTGGAGGAGTTCGTTTCGTAATCATTCCACTCCCGAATATCTCTTTTTTCCTCGCGCTCGTTCTCCTCACTCGAACTGACTCGCATCTTCCATTTCCCAGTCAATTTCTGGACGATATTCTTCATGCCTTGATGATGGGTGTACAGCTCGACTTGACCAGGCAGATCGAATAGGAAATATTCATCTAAAGAAGAGAAGGGAAGTGCCAAAGCGTAAGGTTGTGGTCGCGCTGTGCACTTCACATCCATTCTCAGTCTCTACTCTCGTGTCATTCTCTCACCTTTATGCTCGGCAATTTTCTTCTTGAGCCAATTTAGATTCTTCTCGAGGTATTCAATGCAATACATGAGTCCACCATTCGGACCGAGTTGAAATGTCTCCATCACTTCATCGATAGCAATCAACTCACGCAGATCAATTGCTACAGGATATGGCAATGCATCATTCGCTGGATCGAGATTCACTATACATACCTTACGACCAATCCCATTCAGATATTGTGACATCGCATGGCAGTAGGTCGTCTTGCCTGTGGATCGAATGGAGGAAGGGAGCGAGGAAGATTGAGCATGCGATTGTACAACCAGTTTACAAGTGACCTTTCTCATCTTGTTCACATCAAGAATGATAATTCGCTGCATATGCGACACTGCATCTCATCCTCTTCACACTGCCTGCATCCGCAACAAGCGCATTCATCAGCTCACCTGCACCGGGCGGTCCGATCACAAGTTGGCCGAAACTCATCTTGGTGTGTGATAGAAATGTTGAGGGTCTTATGCTCACGATGAAGCAGCAGTGGACGAGAAGCAAGAAGGCGAATTTTTCAAAGGCGAATCCAAAACTGCTGGTTTTCGAGAACCAGAAGTGATAAAATTACGAAAGTGATGCATCATGTAAGCCTTAATATTTTTGAAACATGGTGCCAAAAGGAGGTTTTGGTTGTTGATATGGATTGAGTGAAATCAATTTGTGTATGACTGAGCAACACCGTGATTTTTCGCGGCTGCCATTCTTCCATCCTCGTTCTGCCTTCGTGAGCCGATCTTCATCGAGCTTCAAACCTTCATCGACCTTTTCCTCTTCAAATCTCCATCCCATCTTCGTCGTTCTCCTCCTCGATGTCCTTCTCGTGTCGTCTCGATCGTCGTGGCATCGTTGCATTTCACAAGATCTGCGTCTGCCTATCACGCATCGGTGCTGAGTTAAATATCGAGGCGACACCATCTTCACTCCTGCTGCGTGCGCTCGCACCATCACATGCTGTATTTGCACTCGTGACATTACAACCGACATTCTTTCATGGCAACTCATTTCACGTCGATCCACTCACTGATGCATTATTACCAACACCAAACTCAGCATTGACGCCAACACAAGGCCCGACTTATATCAAATGTAAAGTCGCAATCAAACAGCTGCTACTTGTATTTCGTGCATCGGATAAGTTGAGACAAGAGATGAGTATTGAATTATCACCACAATTCAATAAGATGCTCGTGACGCAGACTGTATTGGGAGTCAAATCGAAATATAGGTCAGCAGCAAGAAGAAACAGCACAGAGAATCGAAGAGAAGGAAGTGCGAAAGATTCGTAGCAGCTCATTGCGTCGTCGCTCGTCTGTTTCAACTTCTTGATCGCTTTTCCACCTCCTCTATCTCCTCTTCCAGCATTCCGTTCGAGAGTCAATCGAACATTCTGCAAGCTGATTTTCCATCGAGTGCACCTGGCAGTGAGATCACATTCAAACCCGAGTTGCTTGGAAAGGTACTCGCAACTTTCCCTGAGCGACTGACCGAGGTGACACTCGGCCTTCGTAGTGAGGCTGAAGTCGAGGAAGAGCTGTTGAGAGGCAATCAGCCAAGTATCGAACTGAGAAGCTACGATCCTGATTCAAGTACACATACAGGTGGATTGGCGCTCCTACAGGAGAACATCGCCACACAGAGCAATATTCCACTCACACAGCTTGAACATATTAAGGTTAGTGTGCCCTGGTGGCGAGATTAAAGATTGAGTGAAAGAAAATGACACTTGAATCAGGTGAAAACTGCATGCATTGCTGAGAACCTTTGTCTGAATCTTCGCTCACACTTTCTCTTCCTTCCCTTTTCATCTCAGCTGTCTGATGATGATCGTGTCAATGGTGTTGATCTAACCTTCAATGTGAAGGAGATTCGTGCCTTTCTCACGTTCGCACACGATGTCAGCGATTATGATGTTCGCATGAAGTGGATTAGAAGCAGTGAACCGCTACTACTGGAGACGAGAATGCGTCACTCGATGCAACAACAGCACAACGAGTCAGCATCACAGTCGAGCGAAGATGATCCGCTACATATCAAACTCGTCGTCGCAACGCTCGCTGAGACACAGAGTCACGCGCCGACACCACAACAGCAGCAACAACAACAACAGCGCTCAGCATCGCAGCAATCACAACAGGCATCAAATGCATCGCAACACTCACATGCAACACAGAGTGACCCCAGTCAATCCTTCCACCAGAAGCAATCAGCTGCAGGACCAGCACCGATGGAACTCGATCAACCACAGTACGAGCAACATGAAGAACAACAACATGAGCAGTGAACATCCTCCTCGTTCGAGAAAATCTCGTAACCTTTTGCAAAGGTTACCTTCTAAATGTATCCGCCCATCATCTCATCCGATTGTACAGACTTCATATGTCTTATCTCATTTCATTGTTGCATCCGCCAGCTCCTCTGTTAACCTTTTCAAGAGCATACATGTTTGTCAAACTATTGTTATTTTTTCGCTCTGCGTCGCTCGAAAGGCAATCATTCGATCAGATAAAAGGATTGATCTAATTTCTATTAGAGTTGCAACCGTTTTTGCGATAGGTATCGATAGCAATAGGAAGCGATAGGAAGCGATAGAAATGCATCTTAGACACTCATCGTTGCAAAGACAGTCAGGCTATCGCAATTTATCGCAAGCTTGCGATTCGCATCGATGACGATCCAACCACGATAGAACACGATACACATAGGATGCTATTCGATACGATACAAACGTCGCTGCGAAATAAAGACGAATTGCTCGCTAGAAAACGATAGCATCGGTTTTTATCGTCATCGATGCGAATCGATTTTTTCGCTACGAATCGATAGCTAGCGCAAATTTGCGATAGAACACGATAATGAAAGATGAAACAAGAAAGAATGCAACATTTGGATTGTGAGACAGAGATGTGGAGATATGAACAATGGGTGCTGTCATCAGTTATGAGTGATGCGTGCAGCAGGTAAGTCGCCTGGCGTGCTTACTTCTTGCGCTTCTTAGAAGAATCGCTGGATGATGCAGCAGCAGCAGCAGCAGCAGCTTCCGGCTCTTCCTCCTCTTCAATATCCATCGGAGCTGGTGCGGCCTTCTGACTCAGAGACAACTGTGAGGAAGAACATCGTTACGATAGATATCGTTAGCAAGCGTAGAGATGTGCGATACGACAACGATCCTATTGCCATTCTATCTCACACTTACCTTTTGCTTCTTCGCCGGCTCTTTGTTGAGATTAGGCAATCTCACAGTCAGAGAGATGTCTTTGTTGAGATTAGGCAGTCTCACAGTCAGAGAGATGTCTTAGACGCGCACTTCGCTTGCTTCCCCCCTTGTTGCTTGCTCCTCGCTTGTGCCGCAGTTAGCAGTTAGCATCGACTCAAGTCATAAGTTTAACAGCTTATCAGACAATTGCTCTACCAACTGAGTCGACGACAACATGAGCAGCAACAACAACAACAACAGCAGCAGCAGCAGTGCATCTGTAGATGCGCGTGACGCTGTTCCTCTCCTCGCAGCAACGATGGGAGGTGCTGGTACACCTCACTCTGGGTGGCGTTCTCTCATGCAGACCTTCCTCATGCGTCGTGGCATCGAAGAAAGGGACTACGCACGTGAGATACCAGCTTGGAAGCAACTCGTCGCGGCTGTACAGTCGACTGCCGAAGCTGAAGATGAGGATGCGATTACCCTCCTGCTTGGTCAGTCCTCTTCTGCATCATTGTCATCGTCCTTGACAAAGAGTGTGAAGCCAGAAGTACAGCAACTATCTGAGAAACAGATCGAAGCGAAGAAGAAGGTAGCTGATATGATTAGTCGTTCGAAGAAGGCATACGCGTACCTGTATGCAGCTTTACCAACCGATCACCGACAGTTGATTGCCGAAGTATCACCAGGATATGCTTACGGTATCTGGTCATTCTTGGAGAAGAAGTATCGTAACACCGAAGAAGACAGTGTGATGGAGTTGTGGGAGAAGTTCACGACGATTGCGCAGGAATCGGAGGAGACCTTTGATGTTTACAAGGCTCGTGTCGATTCCATCGTGGAGCTACTCGTTAATGCAAAGCAGGTAGTCCCAAAAGGATTGTACGGTACAATTCTGCTGTGGAAACTGCAATCACGATATTCCCTTGCAGTACTCACACTCAAGACCAGTGAGAAGTTGAAGGATCCGGAATGGTCGCAGATAATGGAGTACATGGCTCAGTATGAGCGAAGTCAGCAGAGCCTTGGTGGTGGTGGTGGTGTCGACACAACAGAACGTGCAATGATTGCACGCCAGAGTAGTACTTGGTCGAAGAAAACACACCATGATGGTACTACAGTGACGAAGAAAGGTGATCATTATAGCAATATAGAGTGCTTCAATTGTCACAAGTATGGTCACTATGCCAGTAAATGTCCACAGCCGAATAAACGTAAGACCAGTGGTGCAGCTCCACCAAAGCAGAAGAAGGTATCTTCCCGTAAGCCGATTAGTAATCGTGAAGAAGCTGCAGATTCAGAAGATGATCGTAGTGTCATGTCGACACATTCAGCGAATTCAGTACATCATCTTGCAAGATCGTATAGTGCAGTAGTGATGACTGGTGTACAACGTACATTGGCTGTGTCATCACCGAAACCAGTTTCGATTCAGAAAAAGAAGGTAGCAGCAGCTGTAGACTCTGCACAACCAGTAAAGAAGCAGATTCTCCGTAAGTCGTTGGATCACCAGCTCCGTACGACAGCTCATGCGATTGATACTGGTGCAACAATCAGTGTCACACCAAACAAGGATGCTTTGGTAAATGTGCGTCGTTGTCAGCCATTACCAATCAAGATGGCGAATGGTACGATCGTGAGTGCTTCTTATATGGGTGACATGCCGTTACATCTTCAGTCAGCTGATGATTCTCACAAGAAAGTGAAGGCCGTAGTTAAGAATGTGTACTTTCATGATCACATGGAAGTGAACCTTCTTGGTTGGAACGGATTGCGACTAGATGGATGGACCATGGACAGCAAGAAACCAGGTACGTGTATCACCACACCGAATGGTGCGAAAGTGAAAGTGAGTCACCGTGGTGGTCTTACCATTCTTGATAACATACCAGTTGTACCCGAGCGTGCATTAGCAGCTCTGATGGGTCGTGTTGTGTGTGTGAGTGCAGAGGAGCTACTCTCCTTACACAATAGAGTCGGTCATGCCAGTTGGAGTCGACTCCTGAAGATGTGTCGTAAAGGTGCTACCGACGGTGTTGGTGACATCAGCGGAATGCCAGCCGAAGAAATAAAGAAGGCAGAGAAACTGATTACACAGTGTAATGCCTGTACCTGTGGTAAACAGCCACGTAATGCACAAGGACACCGAGGTCTTGATAAAGGTACCGAGGTAGGTGAAGTCTTACACATGGATGTATTCTATGTGATGTTGCGTGATCCAACAACGAATAAGAAGTATCGTGAGTACTGTCTCCTTGGAACAGATCCATACTGTAATGCACGACGAGCATCGAAAGCGGAATCACTTCGTGATATACAATCCCATGTGATTCAGATGATACGTGACAGTACAACAGCAACAGGACGCAAACCAAGACTCATTGTAAGTGATCTTGGAACCGAGTTTGAGAATGATAAGGTAGCGACGTACTGCCGAGAGAATGGTATCCATCTTCAACCAACACCTGCTCGTGCAAAAGAGCTGAATGGTGTGGCAGAGAAGAGTGTAGATACAGTGAAGAATCACATGCGAGCAATGTTACTTGCGTGTGGTATGCCAGAACATAGACCAGGTGCGTGGTGGAGAGCAGTTGCTCACCATGTATTGTTAAACTTATGACTTGAGTCGATGCTAACTGCTAACTGCGGCACAAGCGAGGAGCAAGCAACAAGGGGGGAAGCAAGCGAAGTGCGCGTCTAAGACATCTCTCTGACTGTGAGACTGCCTAATCTCAACAAAGACATCTCTCTGACTGTGAGATTGCCTAATCTCAACACCCTCCCTCAAGCTCACAGGCTGAGAGTCGATCTGGCATTGCTGCATACTCGATCTGGGTAATTGTTGAATTCGATCTGGCGTTGTTGTTGTCGATCTGGAGATGTCGATCTGGGTTGCTGAGGTCGATCTGGGTTGTTGTCAATCTGGGTGAGGTCGATCTGGAATTGAGGTCAATCTGGTCTCAAGTGCTCTTGCATTGGTGTTGTGGATCTTGGTTGTCTGCATGTTCGCCATGGTGTGTGCTGATTGAAGCTTGTCACACTTTCAAAGTGAGTCGACATCGAGTTGACCTCACCTGAATGCTTCGATCCCGGCCCGATTCCAGCTCCACGATACTCAACGCTCTAGTACCACCGTGCACAGCGGCGGGTAAATCCCACCGGGCTCGACTTCTAGTCAGTTCGACACTGCATGATCAGTCGAGTCAGTAGTGCACGGTACTCGACATCGTTGTTATCGCGACTGGCGGCTGTTGTAGCGAACATTCTCGTGTACGATACTCGGTGTACCTCCAACCTCATCCACTCCTCAATCCTCTCCTCAATCCTCTCCTCAATCCTCTCCTCAATCCTCTCCTCATCCAACTCCTCATTCCTCTCCTCATTCCTCACCATCATTCCTCTCCATTCCTCCTCCTCCAGGACTTCATTCTCAAGTCGGTCACACCGGTTCGTTGGCATTACTTGGAGGTTGTTGAACTTGGTAATCGTGGTAATTGGTAAGGGTATTACAGTAACTCAACTTATTGAATCATCAATCTATCAACAAGAGTACGGTGCTGTTGAACACCAAGAGCCTTAGTGAGCACATCTGCCACTTGCTTGGTGGTACTAATCCACTTCAACTGTACTCTACCATTCGTTATCTCATCTGTTACGAATCTATACTTGATATCAATATGTTTCGTACGTTCACTCTTGATGCCAGTCCGGCTCAATTCTTGCGTCGATTGATTATCACCGTATAATGTTGGTGGTGTCGAGGTAGTACAGATCATACCGATCTCACCAAGCAATCCACTCAACCACTTAATCTCGTTGATGGCAGCTGCTTCTGCATACAACTCAGCCTCACAAGTTGATTGTGAAACCACCTTCTGTTTCTTACAAGCCCAACTTACTGGATCACCATCTATCATTACGATCCATCCGGTAATCGACTTACGATCTGTTCGATCACTACCCCAATCAGCATCGGCGTAAGCACTAATCGTTAAGTCTCGGTGACTCTTCGTCGAGTCGGACGTCGTACTCTCACCACATCGTCTACCAAACAGCATACCTTTCAACTTGGTATCAGCGAGGTAACGAAATATTCGATCACATGCCTTAGCATGAACAACGGTTGGTGATTGCATATGTTGTGTTACTTTATTCACAGCAAACGCAATGTCTGGTCTCGTCGATATCGCTGCGTACAGCAGGGTACCAACTTTCTCTTGGTACAGCTTGACATCAGTTAGTCGATCAGACTCTGATCCAGATTTCTTATCTGGTGTGGTTGCAACCACAGTCGCTGGTGTCGGTGCGGACTTACATTCATGAAGTCCAAACTTCTCGAGTGCTTTGGTAATGTACAGTTCCTGATCAAGCTTGATCGTTCTCGCATCTCGATCACGCGTGATATGCATACCAAGCATGAACTTACTTGCACCAAGATCTGTAATGTTGAAACGCTTCTTCAACTTACGATGATCTTCATTCCATTCTTCCTCGTCGATCTTCTCACATGCAACCTGCATATCATCTACAAAGAGGAAGAGTAATATCATCTGACCTGATGCACGGCCTTTCTTCCAGAAGAGGCAAGGATCACTAACTGTGGCCTGAAATCCCAGATTCTGGATCAAGAACTGTGAGATGAGAAGATACCAGTTACGTGGTGACTGCTTCAAGCCGTACAATGATTTCTTGAGATGGCATACCATGCCTTCAATCTCAAATCCTTCTGGCATTTCCATGAAGACATCTTCATCAAGTTCTGCTTGAGTGAATGCTTGTGGTACATCGTACTGATGAAGTTCCAGGTTACGCCTGGCCACAATCGATAGCAACACTCGTAAGGTTTTATACTTACCTGTATTGGCGAAGACGTCAAAGTAGTCGATGCCGTGTCTCTGCCGAAATCCTTTTGGTGTAATACGTGCCTTATACTTAGTCACGATACCATTCTCATCGGTCTTTATCTTGAATACCCATTTTACTGGTATGATATTCGTATTCACTGGTAGGTCTGATCGTTTAACCAGTACCCACGTCTTCTGTGCAACACAGCCATCAAACTCCAACTGAGCTGCTGTGCGCCACTTCTTACGATCATTACTCAACATGGCCTCAGAGTAAGATGATGGTGTCTCTTCTTCAAGTAGTGCAATACCACTTGTCACTGCAAACACCGAGTGTGCGCCTTTCATGCTGCGGTGCTTATGGCACGTCGATGCAGCGGCAGCACCTCGCTGCTGTGTCGATGATCTCGACACAGCTGTACTGTTAAAGGCACTTGGCAGCCACTCGTTGGACTGCCAGTGCAACAGAGGAGTCACTCTCCTCTTCATCATCATCATCGTCATCATCGTGGTCAGAAGCTTTTACTGAAGCTGCTGCAGGTATTGTACTAGTCGGTGCGGAACTCGATGATGCGGTACTCGATGGTGTCGCGTTTTGATTCCGACTGCTGCGAGTCTGACGTAAGATAGACTCCTCATACTTAGTACGCACAAGATCTGGTGCGTCATCATGGAGGGTAGCAGCTTTCTCCCAAGTTGGTTTGGCATGATCCACCCATTGAACACGGTACTCGTGTTTGGTTCCATGACCTCTATGACCAGTAATGGCTTCGACTTCCCATCTACTCTCTTCCATATCGGAATCTTCCGAGTGACTGTCGGTCCGGGAGTCAGAATTGTCAATCTCATTTGGCTCCTGAGGTTCATCAATGATACTAACAAAATCAAGCGATGATACCTGACCCCACTGATTTGCAATATCAGCCTGAAGGTGCTTGAAGGATCCCTCCCTGAAGTGGACATCCTTCACGAATACCTTCTTACCTGTATCAAGCATGAAGATAACAGGACAATTCTGTCTGGAGTCATGTCCAAGGTAGATACCTGGTTTCGCCTTCGGACTACATGTAGTATCACGCTGTGTGCGATCTTGATGAACAAAAGCATCACAACCAAATTCACCAACATTGATGATACTTGGTACACGCTTATTGATGGCTTCATAAGGTGTCACACCGGTGTTGCTGCCGATGTGTGTACGGTTCCACAAGAATACATGGTGAGCAACTGCTCTCCACCACGCACCTGGTCTATGTTCTGGCATACCACACGCAAGTAACATTGCTCGCATGTGATTCTTCACTGTATCTACACTCTTCTCTGCCACACCATTCAGCTCTTTTGCACGAGCAGGTGTTGGTTGAAGATGGATACCATTCTCTCGGCAGTACGTCGCTACCTTATCATTCTCAAACTCGGTTCCAAGATCACTTACAATGAGTCTTGGTTTGCGTCCTGTTGCTGTTGTACTGTCACGTATCATCTGAATCACATGGGATTGTATATCACGAAGTGATTCCGCTTTCGATGCTCGTCGTGCATTACAGTATGGATCTGTTCCAAGGAGACAGTACTCACGATACTTCTTATTCGTTGTTGGATCACGCAACATCACATAGAATACATCCATGTGTAAGACTTCACCTACCTCGGTACCTTTATCAAGACCTCGGTGTCCTTGTGCATTACGTGGCTGTTTACCACAGGTACAGGCATTACACTGTGTAATCAGTTTCTCTGCCTTCTTTATTTCTTCGGCTGGCATTCCGCTGATGTCACCAACACCGTCGGTAGCACCTTTACGACACATCTTCAGGAGTCGACTCCAACTGGCATGACCGACTCTATTGTGTAAGGAGAGTAGCTCCTCTGCACTCACACACACAACACGACCCATCAGAGCTGCTAATGCACGCTCGGGTACAACTGGTATGTTATCAAGAATGGTAAGACCACCACGGTGACTCACTTTCACTTTCGCACCATTCGGTGTGGTGATACACGTACCTGGTTTCTTGCTGTCCATGGTCCATCCATCTAGTCGCAATCCGTTCCAACCAAGAAGGTTCACTTCCATGTGATCATGAAAGTACACATTCTTAACTACGGCCTTCACTTTCTTGTGAGAATCATCAGCTGACTGAAGATGTAACGGCATGTCACCCATATAAGAAGCACTCACGATCGTACCATTCGCCATCTTGATTGGTAATGGCTGACAACGACGCACATTTACCAAAGCATCCTTGTTTGGTGTGACACTGATTGTTGCACCAGTATCAATCGCATGAGCTGTCGTACGGAGCTGGTGATCCAACGACTTACGGAGAATCTGCTTCTTTACTGGTTGTGCAGAGTCTACAGCTGCTGCTACCTTCTTTTTCTGAATCGAAACTGGTTTCGGTGATGACACAGCCAATGTACGTTGTACACCAGTCATCACTACTGCACTATACGATCTTGCAAGATGATGTACTGAATTCGCTGAATGTGTCGACATGACACTACGATCATCTTCTGAATCTGCAGCTTCTTCACGATTACTAATCGGCTTACGGGAAGATACCTTCTTCTGCTTTGGTGGAGCTGCACCACTGGTCTTACGTTTATTCGGCTGTGGACATTTACTGGCATAGTGACCATACTTGTGACAATTGAAGCACTCTATATTGCTATAATGATCACCTTTCTTCGTCACTGTAGTACCATCATGGTGTGTTTTCTTCGACCAAGTACTACTCTGGCGTGCAATCATTGCACGTTCTGTTGTGTCGACACCACCACCACCACCAAGGCTCTGCTGACTTCGCTCATACTGAGCCATGTACTCCATTATCTGCGACCATTCCGGATCCTTCAACTTCTCACTGGTCTTGAGTGTGAGTACTGCAAGGGAATATCGTGATTGCAGTTTCCACAGCAGAATTGTACCGTACAATCCTTTTGGGACTACCTGCTTTGCATTAACGAGTAGCTCCACGATGGAATCGACACGAGCCTTGTAAACATCAAAGGTCTCCTCCGATTCCTGCGCAATCGTCGTGAACTTCTCCCACAACTCCATCACACTGTCTTCTTCGGTGTTACGATACTTCTTCTCCAAGAATGACCAGATACCGTAAGCATATCCTGGTGATACTTCGGCAATCAACTGTCGGTGATCGGTTGGTAAAGCTGCATACAGGTACGCGTATGCCTTCTTCGAACGACTAATCATATCAGCTACCTTCTTCTTCGCTTCGATCTGTTTCTCAGATAGTTGCTGTACTTCTGGCTTCACACTCTTTGTCAAGGACGATGACAATGATGCAGAAGAGGACTGACCAAGCAGGAGGGTAATCGCATCCTCATCTTCAGCTTCGGCAGTCGACTGTACAGCCGCGACGAGTTGCTTCCAAGCTGGTATCTCACGTGCGTAGTCCCTTTCTTCGATGCCACGACGCATGAGGAAGGTCTGCATGAGAGAACGCCACCCAGAGTGAGGTGTACCAGCACCTCCCATCGTTGCTGCGAGGAGAGGAACAGCGTCACGCGCATCTACAGATGCACTGCTGCTGCTGCTGTTGTTGTTGTTGTTGCTGCTCATGTTGTCGTCGACTCAGTTGGTAGAGCAATTGTCTGATAAGCTGTTAAACTTATGACTTGAGTCGATGCTAACTGCTAACTGCGGCACAAGCGAGGAGCAAGCAACAAGGGGGGAAGCAAGCGAAGTGCGCGTCTAAGACATCTCTCTGACTGTGAGACTGCCTAATCTCAACAAAGACATCTCTCTGACTGTGAGATTGCCTAATCTCAACATGTATTCTTGTGGAACCGTACACACATCGGCAGCAACACCGGTGTGACACCTTATGAAGCCATCAATAAGCGTGTACCAAGTATCATCAATGTTGGTGAATTTGGTTGTGATGCTTTTGTTCATCAAGATCGCACACAGCGTGATACTACATGTAGTCCGAAGGCGAAACCAGGTATCTACCTTGGACATGACTCCAGACAGAATTGTCCTGTTATCTTCATGCTTGATACAGGTAAGAAGGTATTCGTGAAGGATGTCCACTTCAGGGAGGGATCCTTCAAGCACCTTCAGGCTGATATTGCAAATCAGTGGGGTCAGGTATCATCGCTTGATTTTGTTAGTATCATTGATGAACCTCAGGAGCCAAATGAGATTGACAATTCTGACTCCCGGACCGACAGTCACTCGGAAGATTCCGATATGGAAGAGAGTAGATGGGAAGTCGAAGCCATTACTGGTCATAGAGGTCATGGAACCAAACACGAGTACCGTGTTCAATGGGTGGATCATGCCAAACCAACTTGGGAGAAAGCTGCTACCCTCCATGATGACGCACCAGATCTTGTGCGTAAGTATGAGGAGTCTATCTTACGTCAGACTCGCAGCAGTCGGAATCAAAACGCGACACCATCGAGTACCGCATCATCGAGTTCCGCACCGACTAGTACAATACCTGCAGCAGCTTCAGTAAAAGCTTCTGACCACGATGATGACGATGATGATGATGAAGAGGAGAGTGACTCCTCTGTTGCACTGGCAGTCCAACGAGTGGCTGCCAAGTGCCTTTAACAGTACAGCTGTGTCGAGATCATCGACACAGCAGCGAGGTGCTGCCGCTGCATCGACGTGCCATAAGCACCGCAGCATGAAAGGCGCACACTCGGTGTTTGCAGTGACAAGTGGTATTGCACTACTTGAAGAAGAGACACCATCATCTTACTCTGAGGCCATGTTGAGTAATGATCGTAAGAAGTGGCGCACAGCAGCTCAGTTGGAGTTTGATGGCTGTGTTGCACAGAAGACGTGGGTACTGGTTAAACGATCAGACCTACCAGTGAATACGAATATCATACCAGTAAAATGGGTATTCAAGATAAAGACCGATGAGAATGGTATCGTGACTAAGTATAAGGCACGTATTACACCAAAAGGATTTCGGCAGAGACACGGCATCGACTACTTTGACGTCTTCGCCAATACAGGTAAGTATAAAACCTTACGAGTGTTGCTATCGATTGTGGCCAGGCGTAACCTGGAACTTCATCAGTACGATGTACCACAAGCATTCACTCAAGCAGAACTTGATGAAGATGTCTTCATGGAAATGCCAGAAGGATTTGAGATTGAAGGCATGGTATGCCATCTCAAGAAATCATTGTACGGCTTGAAGCAGTCACCACGTAACTGGTATCTTCTCATCTCACAGTTCTTGATCCAGAATCTGGGATTTCAGGCCACAGTTAGTGATCCTTGCCTCTTCTGGAAGAAAGGCCGTGCATCAGGTCAGATGATATTACTCTTCCTCTTTGTAGATGATATGCAGGTTGCATGTGAGAAGATCGACGAGGAAGAATGGAATGAAGATCATCGTAAGTTGAAGAAGCGTTTCAACATTACAGATCTTGGTGCAAGTAAGTTCATGCTTGGTATGCATATCACGCGTGATCGAGATGCGAGAACGATCAAGCTTGATCAGGAACTGTACATTACCAAAGCACTCGAGAAGTTTGGACTTCATGAATGTAAGTCCGCACCGACACCAGCGACTGTGGTTGCAACCACACCAGATAAGAAATCTGGATCAGAGTCTGATCGACTAACTGATGTCAAGCTGTACCAAGAGAAAGTTGGTACCCTGGCAGTGCTGTACGCAGCGATATCGACGAGACCAGACATTGCGTTTGCTGTGAATAAAGTAACACAACATATGCAATCACCAACCGTTGTTCATGCTAAGGCATGTGATCGAATATTTCGTTACCTCGCTGATACCAAGTTGAAAGGTATGCTGTTTGGTAGACGATGTGGTGAGAGTACGACGTCCGACTCGACGAAGAGTCACCGAGACTTAACGATTAGTGCTTACGCCGATGCTGATTGGGGTAGTGATCGAACAGATCGTAAGTCGATTACCGGATGGATCGTAATGATAGATGGTGATCCAGTAAGTTGGGCTTGTAAGAAACAGAAGGTGGTTTCACAATCAACTTGTGAGGCTGAGTTGTATGCAGAAGCAGCTGCCATCAACGAGATTAAGTGGTTGAGTGGATTGCTTGGTGAGATCGGTATGATCTGTACTACCTCGACACCACCAACATTATACGGTGATAATCAATCGACGCAAGAATTGAGCCGGACTGGCATCAAGAGTGAACGTACGAAACATATTGATATCAAGTATAGATTCGTAACAGATGAGATAACGAATGGTAGAGTACAGTTGAAGTGGATTAGTACCACCAAGCAAGTGGCAGATGTGCTCACTAAGGCTCTTGGTGTTCAACAGCACCGTACTCTTGTTGATAGATTGATGATTCAATAAGTTGAGTTACTGTAATACCCTTACCAATTACCACGATTACCAAGTTCAACAACCTCCAAGTAATGCCAACGAACCGGTGTGACCGACTTGAGAATGAAGTCCTGGAGGAGGAGGAATGGAGAGGAATGATGGTGAGGAATGAGGAGAGGAATGAGGAGTTGGATGAGGAGAGGATTGAGGAGAGGATTGAGGAGAGGATTGAGGAGAGGATTGAGGAGTGGATGAGGTTGGAGGTACACCGAGTATCGTACACGAGAATGTTCGCTACAACAGCCGCCAGTCGCGATAACAACGATGTCGAGTACCGTGCACTACTGACTCGACTGATCATGCAGTGTCGAACTGACTAGAAGTCGAGCCCGGTGGGATTTACCCGCCGCTGTGCACGGTGGTACTAGAGCGTTGAGTATCGTGGAGCTGGAATCGGGCCGGGATCGAAGCATTCAGGTGAGGTCAACTCGATGTCGACTCACTTTGAAAGTGTGACAAGCTTCAATCAGCACACACCATGGCGAACATGCAGACAACCAAGATCCACAACACCAATGCAAGAGCACTTGAGACCAGATTGACCTCAATTCCAGATCGACCTCACCCAGATTGACAACAACCCAGATCGACCTCAGCAACCCAGATCGACATCTCCAGATCGACAACAACAACGCCAGATCGAATTCAACAATTACCCAGATCGAGTATGCAGCAATGCCAGATCGACTCTCAGCCTGTGAGCTTGAGGGAGGGTGTTGAGATTAGGCAATCTCACAGTCAGAGAGATGTCTTTGTTGAGATTAGGCAGTCTCACAGTCAGAGAGATGTCTTAGACGCGCACTTCGCTTGCTTCCCCCCTTGTTGCTTGCTCCTCGCTTGTGCCGCAGTTAGCAGTTAGCATCGACTCAAGTCATAAGTTTAACACTCTTTGACTTCATCATCTGCACCTTTGCCTCTACCAGGTGATTCAGCGACACGTTTCTGACCTTTGCTCTGCGGCTTGGTGACTGCCGGTGGGCGTGCCTTTGCTCGAGTCGGCTGCTCTTCTTCATCATCCTCCTGACGATCTTCATCCTCATCTGAACCCTGCTGATAGACCTATTAGTAAGAAAGGAAGCAAGCGATAGGAGTGTGATAAGAGTTAAATCATATCGTCAACTATCTCTTCGTATCGATACGCAAGCAACTCACCTGCATTGCCTTCTCCAGGTGACGTGTTCTGGTGCCGATAACTTTTCTCAACATTTCCTTGATTTCAGTAACATCTGCTGCCATGCGAGTCAGTATGCTCGCTGATGATTCCGCCGCCGGTGCAGCAGCTGCTGCAGCTGGCTGTTGCTGCTGTTGCATGTACGGCGCCGGGTACGGCATGAACGATAAGGGATACGGTAACTGCATATTGGATGCGGATGAGGAGGCGGATGAACCACTCGTCTGTATCGATACATGCGAACAAAGGGTCATAGTTAGCGTATCGTATCGATACTATCACAACTCTATCGATACCTACAGCAGCACTGACCTGTCGATATTGTGGATGTTTGAGATCAATATCTGATGCGCTGAATGCTGTCGCCGCGCCAGGGTAGAGCTTGGCCAATTCTGCTCGTTCGTTTGCGACGTTGAACTCACTGAAGTCCTCTTTCTTGTCAATCTCTGCGTCAATGATCTTGTGGTTTTGCTTGATCGAACCTGGAGGAACACTGAGATTGAACTGTTGTGCGAGTGTGCGCTCTGTCTCTTTGTACTTCGCTCGCGGCTGTGGAAGGAAGATGATGGATATCATGCGACAACGATACGCATGCGACTTGTATCGATACACAACGCACTCGCAATACTGACGTGGCCACGGTTCTGTGAGTAAACGTATGTAACGAGGCGAAGCAGCAGAGGTTGAGTATACCACTTGTCGACGTGAACAGGCATGGCGAATGAAATCTTTTAGTTTGAAATTCAGAGACAGAAATCTTCGCACTCAACATATTTGATCCAAGCGTCGTACTGTTATCCTAAATTAAAAATTATTTATTCTGGCTGATTAGAAGTTTATTATGAGTCTATCGATATAATGCTGATAGAAATCGATAGACGTTGCTGTTGGATCGATAGAACACAACTGACGATGAACGACGCAGCTATCCTAAGCACACCCGAGGAGATGATGAAAGCGGTCACAGGTGTTGATCAGAGGACATTCTGGCACATCTATCGCACTTACTGTGGTCCTGGAACACCAATACGCAAGTAAGTGAGCTAGCGCTGTGTATCGCTAGGGTGCATACTGTATCGATACAATGATGGTAACTCATATCGCTCATTGTGCTATGTATCGATATCTAGGGCAGACAACTTGTTCAATCTCCTCCTTCACTACAAAGTATACCCTGTGTCACGCACTTCGTTGTTCACCTATACCTACAAGGTTCACAGCCGAAAGTTGCTTCAGCGTATCCATGAGTGGGAGGAGTATCTCTCCTCTGTCATCGATGAGATGTCAGCAGCATGGAATAGTCGCTTCGATGCGGACAATCGCCTACCGCACATGTTCGATGCATCTGTCACAGGAGCAGTCGATACATTTCCGATTGAGGTACAGCGTCCGCTGGATGGCTCACAGCGCGAGTACTATAATGGCAAGTACTGTCGACATGTAGTGAAGGTTAGCGCTAGAAAGCGATACATATCGATATGTATCGTTTTATATTGATACCTATCGATTGCTAATGATTTTAAATTTCTGTCTTCAGGTTCAGGGAGTGTGCGATAATCGTGGCAACATGATCTGGTACTCAGGCACTCACAAGGGCACAATCTCTGATATCAAACTCTTTCGTGAGCATACACCACCGTTTGTTGTGGGTTCAAATGAGCGACTCCTTGGGGACAAGGCATACATCGGCAATCCTCGCCTGATTGCCCCCATTAAAAAGCGCCGTGGGCAAGTGGCGTTATCGAGACGTGATGCAGCATACAATATCATTCATGGTTGGTATCGATCAACAATCGAGCACTGCTTTGCATTTCTCAAAAGGTTAGTTTGTGCTTGTAGCGATACCGAGAGTATAATGTATCGATTGCTAACACAACTTATCGCTCTCTATCGATACCTAGGTTTCGTATCCTGAACGGTGTCTATCGTGGACGCATATCTCGACAGCCTGAATACCTCGACCGCGCACTGAAGATCATTATGCATATTAGTTGTGTGTACACTCGCCACAATCGTCAGCGATCTCACCCACTCATCCCAGGTGGAGTACCAAGTGCCATCGCTGCCGCACCGATACCTATCGCACCTCCAGCGCCTCGTATCGATACAGGAGTGAAGGGTGCAGATCTGCGTCGACATATGAACGTACGTGTGTGGTGGGTCAATGATTGGTGGTACGCAAAGGTGGTAGGTCTTCCGGTTGGTCGAGATGTGGTCACAGTGAAGTTCGTTGGTCAGGATGACCCAGTAACTGGGATTCTTCCACGACACATAGAAATTTTACGTCGATAAAACCCGTTGGAGATCGATTCTTATCGTGAAAAATCGATACGTATCGATTGGTATCGCAGAACATTTTTATCAATGGAGCTTGCTTGTTTCACGAATATTATTCATACATTTAATGCAACAACACATTTAAACACATTTACATTCAAGAACTTGTCTCTTTATTAGGTTACGCTAGGAATGCGATAGCTATCGATCGCGATAGAAAACGATAGAAAACATCCATATTTGTGTCTGAGACACAGCTATCGCTACCTATCGGTGTTCTAGCGTATTTTCGATAGGAACGGTTGCAACTCTATTGTAATATGGCATTTCAAGAACAAATTAAAAGCAAGCTTGAGATAGTCGGTGACTGCATTCTCGTTCGTTTTCGCCTTCATTTGTGTTTCCTCCAGAGTACAAGCGCTGCTATCATTCTCCACACGATCCCAATGATTGCCAGCATGGCAAGATCGAGTGCAAGATTTCCTGCATCATACCCAGCTGCAGCAATCGCTTGTTCCATTCTTCCATTCGTTTCAATCCCAATAAAACTCAGAATAACAATTCCTTCAGCTGCCCAACGATTATAGCTACACCACCATATGAATTTCAGCACACCCCATCCATTTACACTATTCAACGAAGGTGATAATCCAGAAGTGACGGAGAAACATATTGCAGTACAGACAGAGATTGTTGTTGCTAAGTGAAAGGAGATGAGAAGGGAGACTAAGTAGCCGATACCATAACTAGTAAAGATGAGTAACCAGATCAGAAGAAACCATAAACCGTATGATCCAATCGGTGGATTCAAAAAGAAGAAGAAGGATGTAAATATCACAGCAGATCGTGTAATATGTATCAAATCATACAAACATTTACCTATGAAATAAGCACGACGATCTATTGAACCTGTACTAGCTTCTCGTCTATATACTGCACTATATTTCCCGAATGTCTGTACGGAAAATACCTGTCCTGCTGCACCGAGAATCATTGTCATGAAGAAACTTGTTTGTATGAATGATTTCGGCTGCAATATTGCAGCAAGACATCTTCCTCGAATCATCGAGAAACATGTCTGTGCTATCTCCAGAGGGAGTGGTGGTGTATAGATATCAATCCCTAACGAAGGTACAGCTAATGCTATTCCTGGTAAACATTGCAAGAAGGTATCAATGAGTACGAATTTCGGATAGCGCAGATCTTGAAGGAAACAACGTTTCAGTGTGTAGTAGAGCTGGAGAAGGAATGTGGCTGGGATACGATGCGAGAGTGGTGCATGACTATCACTAGCTGAGAGAAGCATAGGTCGTTTCTCAGCAACATCACTAGGTGTAGGTGAAGGTGGTTCCGGAAGAGTAACATTCGAAGGTGACAGAAGAAGTCCTGTACTAACAATCGGAGTTGGACGAGTAAAAGTGATACGACGTGATTTACTACCGAGTGATTTAGGTGAAGTTATAATTGTCGTGACATGGACGACTGGGAGGGGAGTGGTAGCGGATTGACGACGTGTGATGAGTGTAGTTGCTGGTGGTGGTGTGGTGTCTGCTGCTGTCTTGAGTTCAAGTTCTTGCTTCTCGGTATCATTGAGTTGCTTCTCTTGCTGCTGTTTCTCCTGCTGTTGTTGCTCTCTCACCTTCTCATGCCAATCCAAATCCTGTCCTCCTAATCCTTTCTTCTTTCTCTTCACACCTTCCTCACCTCCCTGCACCCATTTCTCAATCCATCCTTCTGAGGAGATCACATCGATGATATGATCAGCTGGATTCGTATTTTGAGGAGTTGGATATCCTAAACGATCGAAAAAGGATTTCACACCAGTGACAGGACCTGAATATACCAGATGTCCACCCTTCCCTAACAGAATGAGATCATCGAATTGTGTGAATACTTCATAACGTGGCTGATGGATGACACATGCTACCAGTGTACGACGTGAAGCGATACGATGGAGAGCAGTGCAGACTGTGAGTGCAGCAGAGGAATCAAGACCGGAAGTTGGTTCATCTAACATCAACATCAACGGATCTGCTACCAATTCCATCGCAATCGAGACTCGTTTCCTCTCACCACCACTAATCCCTCTTTCCAGATCATTTCCTACACGTACATCAGCTAAATGTGTGAGCCCTAATAGTGCCATAGTGTGAATCACTCTCAGACGTTTCTCTAGAGTAGTCAATGTCGCAGGAAGACGTGTGTATGCAGCATGTGTCAATAGATCATTGACAGTCATCATATGTAACATCGTATCATCTTGTGGTACAAATGCAATCAATCGTCTCTCTGCTATATCCGCAGGTGTATATTGATAGTTGATTGAGATGTTCCCAGATGAGAGTGAGACACGACCGAAGAGTGCATTGAGTAATGTGGTTTTTCCGGAACCGGATGGACCCATGATGGCGGTCAGACGACCACCCGTGATGCTGCTGGTGATATTATGAAGGATTGTTTTGGTGGAGGATGAGGATGGGGTTGCGGCGGAGGAGGAGTTGTTGCCAGCAGGATCATTCCATGTTTGCTGTGTTGCTTGTTGCTGCTCTTGTTGCGAGTGTTGCTCATTCCTGTCACGAACTTGTACACATACCCTCTCCATATGTAACTTCGTCGTTGGTTGCATGCCCTGTACTCGCTGCAGTGCATCACTTGCAGCAGTTGCTGCCTGATCAGCTGCAACATCAATTCGTGTTGATTGTTGTTGCTTCTTCTGTGTCGTCGGTGAATCATCTTCCATCATCTCAAATGGATTCAGATATACTTTCCGCCTTTGATTTCTTCTTCGCAATCTATACGCAATAATAAGTGTAGCAAATGTAAATAAAAAGCTTAATAACAATAAATACCAATTCTGTCGGAATGTCTTCTCGGCGCAGAGCGATCCGGGTTGACATTCACGTGGTGATGAGGATCCTTGTGGACAGAAATACCCTGATGGACATATCATCTTCGTAGCAGAATCAGGACAATAATATCCAGATTGACATAATCTCAGTGTACCATCATCTGTACACGTATAACCTGGTGTTGAGGTGGAGGAACAAGGAATCGATTGTCGTGTGGGTGATAAATAGATTCCGAGTTGGGAGCCGATACAATCACTACCAGGCTGATTGCAGGATGAGATGATGGCAGTAGGAAGGAGGGAGGTGATGGTGATGAGGAAGAGTCGTCGCAGGTGCCGTTGTGCAGACCACGGTGACATTGCGTTGGATGATTGCGAGTGTGAATCGCTTGACCACTCAGCTCTTCACTGAAAAGGTTCACCAACTACTGTTAGCAACACTGTTGCATTATGTGCGCCCCTATTGCTGCTAATTGGCCTCGTGCACAGAGTTTCATGGCGCAACGTTTCACGGTAGTGCGGCTCAACTTCACTCCGCCTGAGATTTCTCTGCTTAGCCCTGCGACCGTAAGTGCACTCACAATAACACCTAACCTACTACTGTGCGCTTTGATAGCGCTGCTTCCCGCTATCTTATTGCTTGTCGAACGAACATTGCTCGGAACAGTCGACTGACACATCCACATCCACATCCACATCCACATCCACACTTCGCTTCCTCTCACTTTGATTCATCTTCCCCTTTGACTCTTCGAGCTGCAATGAGAAATCGAAGTTGCAGCCGACAGATGATCAGTAGTATGCTGAGCGTAGATCGAGATTCTTCAGCTGCACCCACTAAAATAATGACCACCACCTCCTCTTCTTCACCCTCTTCCTCCTCCACCTCCTCTCATCGCACCGTACATGACCTGCCATTACTGCGTGCACGATCGATACCTTCATCGTTCATACGTACTTTACATGAGTCAAATGAAGACGAAAAGTACGGAATGTATCCCATCCCATTAACACCGAAACAATTGAGACTGACGAGGAAGGAGATTCAACGATTCCTTTCCGAGGTTGAACATCCTCTGCATGACCTCGATCAATCCATACCACTACAATCAACGTACGATCAACTTCACTCGATCTTTCTCGAGGCAACTCCCCTCCCAACTGATTTAATCGATCTGATACGTGAATATCGCTTAGAGGTACTCCCATCACAGCCGCTTCTTATCAGCGCACAATTTGGACCTCGCAATAGGGACTCGCGTCCATTCAACACAGCTGCAATCGTAACATCAAGAGCTAGTGTCATCCATGAGCAAAAGCGATTTTGTGATGAGGCTGCATACCTTAGCCGAGTCATTGCACCTGCAGTTTGGAAGCATCGCACTGTCATCTGTGTTCGGTACGAACTGGATCGTGCACCAGCGGCATCAGTTGCTGCAGCATCAGATTCTGCAATATCCACGTCACAGCCGACAATCATTCATTCACTGTCAACTCTGCTCTATTCCGGCCTTATGATTCGTGAAATCTGGGGTTATTATGGTCGTATCCGTCTCTGCAAGCGTTGCTACGAACCGTCATGTTTTGGCGTCAAATTCGTCTACGGTCCTCAGATTGAAGTTGATCAGGATGAGAAGGAGGAGAAGGTAGAGGAGAGGAAGGAGGATCGACGTGATAGTGAGCGAATCCTGGCTGACCGCACCGATCTCGGTTTTGTCATGTCGAGTGATCTGCCGGTGAGTCGTGGCTATCGCCGCAGTCACATGCGACTTGATGTGGATGAGTACATCACTCGAGTGACATTACAGATTGGTTCTTGTCGATATGCAGTTGCGCTCATATTCGAAACGAATCAGCAACGAAGATTCGCAATCGGACCGGAAGTCGATGAGAAAGGAGTCACGGATGAGGCTAGAGTCTCTTTCGAGTACATTATTGATACGCCACCTGATTATGCACTCATTGCGCTGACGGGCACGGAGGGTCAACATATTCATGCGATCAGAGGAGTCTACGCTGCTATCAGCAAACCGCGAAGGCAACCAAATAATTCGGGTTACTAGAGCTCGGTCGCTCTTGGTGACACGCTGCTAGATATGTAGATGTGCTTTAATAAAGCTAGAAGAAAACATAGAACGGTCTGCATCGGGTAATCTTGAGAAATTATATCAGTCCAATCATATTGGACGCATGTGTGACTGGCAGCCGGTGGCTTGGCGAGATCTGATAACCCACCGATGCAAAAAGGATGATTCATCGATAATATAAATAGAGATGTAGTGATTGAGAAAATTGACTTGCCATGGTGTGAAGGTTGATAGGAGCGTGGCCCTCAGTCTGGGTGGGTCAGTAACAGACGATGATGCCACCACTGCAGATCGAAAGTGTTCTTGGCTTCATTCTTGTCTATGATGGTAGGATGCGGCATTGTTTTGTTCATCTCTTGGTCGGACTCGCGACAAGGACGCACAGCTAAGCACACAGAAGATTGGGTGTCAGCATGTCGACGGACTCGATACCCCATCGATTGATTCTCGATCAGTCGAATACTGACCACGGACTACTATTTGTGTGTTGAGTGGGTGTGATGTGAAGGATGGAGATCGTAGGTAGTGCTGTTGGCATCCACCCACTCGTTTCACCTCTCAATCTCTTACATCGTGCTGTACATGAGCGATTGAGACATCGTCTCCAACGGATTTCTTTGCTTGAATTTCTTCGCAACCGCCCTGAATCTTTGTCGCTGTAGGTGAGTGTCAATCATCTCGCGATGTGAATTGAATTGAGTTGCGAACTCGCTGCACCACTATGAACGACTCACAGCCACGCATTCGCTCACTGTTAATCACTATTCCTTCTCATCAGCCAGCATCTCCACCAGTGATGTCCGTCACTCCTCTCCTCCCCTCTCCACCACCTTCACAAATACCTCCTACCTCTTCACACATCTTCTCATCCACCTCCAAGGATGAGACATGTTCCTCCTTCGATTCGCTATTGACTTCGCTCCAGGCACAAGCAATTCAGGTAGAACAGTTGGTACAGATGGCACAACGTGAGTTGAGAATGCGAGTGGAGTGTGAGAGATGGGAATTCAAGAGAGTGCAGAGGAGAGAAGCGCAATGCAATTGAAGCAAGAAGGAAAAAGAAGATGCGCACCGCGTTCGTTACTCACCAACTCTGCTTCTCTCTTCAGCTTCACTCCACTCCAACGATGCCTCACTCCTCGCCTTCACATCCTCCCTCACCGAACTAGAATCTCTCATTCGCCACTCTCAACTCCTTCTCCAATCTGAGGAATCCTCGCTTTCACAAATGGAGCACACTGTCTTGCCTTCACTACGTCAACTGAATGCTGAGTTATTAGAACATGAACGTGCCACGACACAGATGGAGAAAGAGCGAGCTGTGGAGATGATTCAACAACAGATGCAGATTGAGAAGATGAAACAGCAGTTGAATATTGCATCACCACCACCTCGAGATAGAGGAGATGATTCGAGACTACCTCTAGCACCATCCACGAAATCTTCTGCTAATGCCAATATGCCACAATCACCCACCTCATCAACATCACGCTCATCAACAAAGACGAAACAACAACAGAGTTCATCGACAAAAGATAAATCATCTTCCTCCTCCTCCTCATCCTCTGCTTCCAACTCTGCACCTTCGTCATCTTCGAAGAAATCAGCACACGCTCATCTGCCCACTGATGCCATTACGATGTCGCATCTCACTGAAGCTGAATTTCTTACGATTCCAGGCTACATGCGTGGTCGTCTGGATCTTGCACGTGTGAATGCATCGATTGATGCATGGCTGCAGTTACTGCGTGAGAAATACACAATCCTCAATATGAAATCGAGTGCCATCAAACAGTTGAATGAGCAACAGACGAAACGATATCAAGCATGGTTGGAAGAAGAGACAGAGGAGACGAATAATGCATACTTCATCTCAGGTGAAGATATTCGTATCTCCGCAGATCTACAATCACTCGGTTCAACAAATTTGAAAGCATTATTCCTAGGTTTGAGACATGTTGGAAGAGTGAAGAATATTAGTGTGGCAGGACAACCGAAATATTTGCTTGTCATGAAGAGTTAACGATAGCTGGACGAAAGATTGTGTCCACTTAGTTCTGTTATCATACACCAGGAGAATGTTCAACCTTGCGTATTTTTTGTTTCGTCTGAATTTACCTCGCGTGCTTTCACTTATCTATCTTCACAGCGACTTCGGAAGACTCCATTTCGTTGGTTTCTGTCCCGCACCTGTTGCAACATGCCACTCCTTTTGGTTGGAGATGAGGCGATGCATGTGGCAGCAGCTCGACATTTCGCCCGACAGAACTTGCTATGAATAGGACTTGAACTTTGATCACTGAGCAATGATCGCGAATGACACCACCTTGTAACCATGCGAGGAATAAGAAGAGATTGGGATTGCCGATCAGATTTAATTGCTTTGTTACAATAACCATTCGACACTAATCTGATTAGTATCAATAGGAGGAATCCAGAATGGTGATGTCGGTCAATGGTGGTCATTTCCGAAAGTCCTCTCAAGAACAATGAACAGGTCTTAAAACTCTGGCGTCCCTTCATTGCACTCGAAAATGGGTACGGACCTGCTGAGATAACGTTCGTATGATCAAATATGTTGAGAGTGTGCGTGTGATCCTCTGCTGCCCTGTTTGTTGCTGTTGACTGACTTTTTTTCCTCCTCTCTTTTCTCTCATCTGCCTCTTCCAGTGTTTGTGCTACAACATTCCGATATGATGATCATCATCCTGCCTCGTGTATCGGTTCACCACAACCGAATTATCGTTGTTACGTATTAGATGAACAGAGACAATTAGTACCAGTTGGTGTCAATGGTGAATTGTTTGTTGGTGGTGCTGGTGTCACGCGAGGTTATCTCAATCACCTGAATTGACGAAGCCAGGAACAGACAACGGATGACAAGGAGATGGACCGCGGTTGCGTCTGGCTTGCGGTGATGTCACAGCCGCGGCAGGTACCCAGCTGCACTGAAGCAAAATATATGGACAGATATGTGGATGAGTGGCACCGCTGTTAGCAGGGCGTGAGATGAACGTAGCGTGGTTTGACATGTGACCAGTGTCTCACAGGTTGTCTCTCAGTCGCACTTTCTTAACTATTCTCATTCTGTGCATCACCCTCCTCCTCCTTCACGATGCTGCACACTCATACGAGTGCAAGTAGTAGTACGAGCTCTGGCGATGAGAAGTGTAGCAATCAGAGACAGGAGAAGATCACCAACAACACCAACCTAAGCAACAATTCCTCTTCCTCCGCCTCCTCCGCATCGCCCTCGACCAGCATCATCAGCAGTACCATGATGACACGTGAGTGTTGTCAGCGCTGGTCCCGAGGTGTTGTAGTTTATGGTCCGTCACGACAGGATGAGGATGATAGAGAAGTAACTGGTAGAGCGGAGTAATTCAAATCTTCTCCGACTCCATCGATGATGGTGCTGATTGCTGCCTGCTGCTGGTGCCTATCTCTGTGCCTGACTCGCTCCGTGCTCTTCCTCCCCCCTTTCCTGCAGCTGGCTTAGTTGCCTATCGTGGTCTACTCTGCCATTGTCAACAGAATCATTCCTCCTCTTCCTCCTCGGCTCCTACCAGTAACGATGATACCAATCCATCAGTACCGGCAAGCGCTACACCTGATGTCACTGCGACTGCTACAACTCCACTTCTCCCCCCAATCACAATTCCTGCAGCCACAGTAGTCACAGACGATATTGTCGCTCCGACTTACAGCGAACCCATACCAACACTACCATCACAGCGTGATATCGATGCCGTACTACTAGCACCGATCGCACCGTCGCCAATGACAGAGGACGATGAAGAGGAGCGTGCATCAAGCATCGAGACCGATGATCTTCGATCCAGTAATTCATCCGCACCAATATCGACATTCACCACACCGAAGAATCAACTCGCACAGAACTCACGATCACTACCGAGTGATGTCCTACTACTGAGTGCTGAGGAGATCAACTACTATCACTCGGCGCGCATGCGAGGTGACTCACTCGGTTCACACTCAAGCGCATGCAAACTTGTACTCGTCAAGACACATGCAACACTGTGTGGACTCAGCGAAGCCCAGGCGAGACTGTAAGTAGGAAGCGCGAAGAAAAGTGAGGAATGGCACAGCGATGGCAATGCTCGATGATTGTGTGCTAATCATTTCACCTTTGCAATTCTTGTCCTACTCAGTGAATTCGGCCTCCTGCTACGATCGAAGTTGCACGCTGTGTCTCGCACACCTGATGGTATTGAACCACATCAGCGTTACCTAGCCGATGGTCGTTGGGCACTCGTCTTCCCCGATCCTGGTGGTGATCTACTCAGCGAACTCGAGATTCAACACAAACAACGACTTCTACTATCGAATAATACGACACCACAGCATCTGCGACTCGACACGATCGAACGTGCACTACAGATCCTTCTCGATATCAGCACCAAACTCGGCGCACTTCACTCACTACAATTTGTACACAAAAATCTGACGCCACAATCAATACTCATCAATGAAGTGACACATCAGGTGGAGCTACTTGGATTATTTTCAGCATCGCTCTTACAAACGGATAAGGCTGATGTCGATCAGAGTCTGAGCGAGCATCAACATGAGAGTTGGATGTACAAATCTGCTGAGCAGAGTGGAAAATCGAATCGTCGCATCGATCAGCGTAGCGATCTCTATTCACTCGGCTGTATTCTTTACGAGCTTCTCGTTGGTCATCCACCATTCCAATCGGATGATCTCCTCACACTTATTCACATGCATCTCGCAAAGGCGGCTCCTCCTATTATCACCTCCGATATCACACCCCAATCACATCCTCAAGTGTATCATCCACTCTATATTGCAAGTTCGATTGCCATGAAGCTACTCAAGAAGCAGGCGGAGGATCGTTATCAGAGTACAGAGGGATTGATATCTGATCTTCGCGCTGTACTCGGCTTGATCAGACGTGGTGAGTCGAGTGCACTGACATCCTTTCAGATTGGCCTGATGGATAGCAACTCGACTTTTCGTTTGTCTCAGCGACTCTACGGACGCGAGGCAGAAGTGAGATCACTCATCAAGGCATATCAGACAATTGCTCACGCCTCGTCTCCGTCGACACCGATTTCGGCCTCACAACTCGTCGAATCACCGCCAGGCAATGATCGATCATCCGCGTCATTGGGTAGTCTCGTCATGACGCGAAGTTCGAGTAGTGGTGGTACTACAAGTGGCACTAGTCCACTCACAGATTCGCCGCAGATGGATATATCTCGACTAAGAGGTGGCGAGCAATCGAAGGTCGTCGTACCGCATCTATTTCTGGTTGCAGGCTATTCCGGCATTGGTAAGACGAGTGTTGTTGAGGAGTTACATAAGTACATCGTACAGTCGAATGGTCTCTATTGTCGTACCAAGTTTGATCTTCTCAAGCGTGAAGCATCGTGTTTACTACAAGCATTTCGCTCGTTGATACTTCACTTCCTCATGAGTGATGCACTCAAGTGGAGAGTACGACTATTACGCGCACTCGGTACGAATGCGCGTGTACTCTGTGATGTCATGCCTGAACTGAGTCGACTCATCGGACCGGAGAATGCACCACCGGTATCGAAACTGAGTGTCGCCGAGAATGCGAATCGATTCAATATGGTATTCAGTAAATTCGTCTCCGCACTCACCACCGATGCCACACCCCTCGCTATCTTCATTGATGATCTGCAATGGGCCGATAGTGGTTCACTCGCACTCCTCTCACTCCTCCTTCAACTCGATTCCTCACATCTCCTCGTGATCGGTGCATATCGATCGAATGAAATTGATGCATCTCATCCTCTCACCGCATTCATACAGCAGCAACAGCAACAACACAGCGATCGCGTCACGTCTGTTGTTCTGAAGCCACTCACTGCAGCGAATATCACGCAACTACTCACCGATAGCTTCAAATGTACACCAGAGAGTGCACAACCACTCGTCGAGTTGCTTCTCATGAAGACGAATGGTAATGCATTCTATGCTACTACCTTACTACGCAGCTGGTATGATGCAAAGTTGCTTCAGTTCGACTTCGAGCAAGGGAAATGGACGTGGAAGCTCGATGAGATGCGACTCACTGCTGTACATACGGATGTTGTCGATGTCATATGTCAGCAGATGCAGTCACTCTCACCGACTGCACAGCAACTTCTTACCTATGCATCGTGTCTCGGTCACGTATTCTCTTTGCACACCCTTTCTGTTGTGACAACACTGCCACTTCATCAGCTCATGTCAAGTGCGCGTGATTGCGAGCAGGCGGGTTTTATCATCTGTCTGACACACGGACACGACTTCGTACTCCTATCGGAACGATCATCACCATCACATCAACTGCTACGTAACAATGATGCACAAGCAGCTGAGACCCAACTCAACTCGCAGCTACAATCGATCATGTTCAAGTTTGCACACGATCGTATTCAGACAGCGGCGTATCGTCTGATACCGACGAACGAGTTATCACGTTATCACTTTATTATCGCGCGACAAATCTTACTCACGTACGATGAGACTGAACGCGCTGAATACTGCGTCGAGATTGCTGGTCACATCATGACAGGATACAGACTCGGTGAGTTGAATCAATCAGCTGGACCAACGGAGGAAGAGGATCGTAACATGTGGAATACCTTCTTTGAGACAGATGAAATGTATCAGATAGTCATCGATCTCATTCATGCAGCAGCGCTCCAAGCGAAATCGGCGAGTGCATATGAAAATGCACTCAGGTATATCACAGCGGCACTGCAGCTACTTCAGCGGAAGGCAAACTTCCTCAAGGCAAGTGAAACGGTCGTATCTGGCCATGTATCATCATTCGGTGATGAGCGCAAGACTTCAGCTGTTGCTGACACCGCCCTTACGCAAGCATTCAATACAACCGATGATACCTCCTCTGATTTCTACTCAGTTGATGGTGAATGTTGGTCTCGTAACTACGTATGTACACTGCGATGTTATGTCGAGCTGTGTCAGTGTCTCTTTCTCAGCTCGAACTTCAGTGCGAGTGAGCGTTGCATCAAATACGTATTCACACACGTCAGTGCACTCAATGATCGTGCACTGTTCATGGAGAATCATCTATTCTCACTCAATCGATTACTGCGATTTCAGGACTCGCTCACAATCGGATTATCGTACCTCGCTGAATTCGGCATCGTCCTGCTCGATGGTGTGACGGATGAAATCAACGAGTGGTTATGGCGTGGTGTCGATCCGTGCGACGAGTTGACTTACAATCGACACTCGATATTTCGTGCTGAGGAGATATCGAATCCACTTATGCTCACTCTCATCTCTGCTGTCGCACCTGCGATGTTCTTTCTCTCCTCACCACTCTTCATGAATATCGCCGTGACTGGTGTCTACGTCACGATGAAACACGGTGTATCACCTGATTCAGCTTTTGTTCTCTCACTGTTTTCGATGTGTATCTGGGCACGACAAGAGTACAAGCAAAATTTCGCGCTTGGTCGTATTGCGAAGATGCTTCTGCGACGTTACGGTGAGTCAGGTCGTCCAACTGCGGGTCGAGTGAATGCAGTTGTACATGGAGTAATTTATCCTTGGGATGTGCCGCTTCGCAAGAATCTTCGTTACCTCGAACTTGCGTGGGATGATGGCATGTCACTGTACGATTATGAGTGGCTCAGTTACATTGGATTGCATCTGTGTGAACATCCATTTCTCTGCAATCTTCGACTGACGGATGGGCTCGCGAGATTAAAACACTTTCGTACCGTACTCATCAATCGGAACCTACTACATACTGCACTCTTCCTCCGAAATTGGTTGACACTGACAGAAGAGTTCCTGTGTATTGAGTTGACACATGAACCTGATCTTACGGAGTCGAAAGAGACACTGAATATTCTCGAGTTGGGTCGTTATGTTCCTCTCGGCATTCGTCATTATTTCGCCAGACGAATTGGCGATGCACTTGTTGCATTCGAAGCAGCTGCCATGCCACTCGCCGCAGTGCCAGGTATGCCATCAACGATGAATCACTGCTTCTACTATGGTCTCGCCCTACTCGAATCGATTCCTATCGGTACGGTTACTTTCGGTACAACATCGATTCAGAGTACACTACCGACTCACTACAATGCTGCATTCACATGCGAGCGACTCGCTCGTGCGGATGCCGAAATCGTGCGCATGACTGTCTGGAGTCAGAATGAGGCGACTAATTTTACCCACAAGCTCAAGTTGATGCAGGCGCAACGTAACTTCGTGGCGATCTTCTCACACCTCGGCATGCACGCACTTATGATGCCAACAATTCAGTTGTACGAGGAGAGTATCGAAGGTGCGACCAAGCATCACTTTCTCATCGAGGCGGCCGTTGCGATGGAACTCCTCTCGCGTTTCTACAAAGCGTGTCGTCGTACATCACTCGCCGAATCGTATATTCGTCAGGCGTACTCGACTTATGCTCAATGTGATGTCGTACTTAAATTGAAGCAACTCGCGAAGGCGAATCCGAATATCGCATTTGACAGGACCTTGTCACCACAGCAACATCACCGCTCACTCTTACCGTATCGCGCTGCTGCCTCATCCTCCTCCGTACCTCTTCGAATGCGCCATTTAGCGATGCGACGACCACCAGCACCAACTGGATTGTCATCAGCACCTGCAAGTTCATTGCCGAGTTCACCAATGCCGACACGAGAACCAAAGCACTCGCAATTGACTCCACTACCATCACTCAGTCTCGCTTCGATCTCACCGAGTATCACTCCAACACCAGCACCACCGAACAGTATTCTAACAGATCTTGGTGGTGCGACATCAACAGATATTCTGAGTGTACTACGATCGACTTCGACATTTAGTACAGAAGTTGATCAGTCCAAGTTGCTGAAGCGTATCATGCGTATCGTACTCGAGACGGCTGGTGCGACGAGAGGTGCACTCGTCCTACGACAGCAACAGGATGAGTGGTGTGTCGAGTTGAGTGCATCAGTCGAGAAGGATGACCAACACGGTGCAACAAAGTTGGTTGGTGTCGTCGAAGAGGAGGAATCAAAGAAGAGTCTTTCGAGCGAGACGGAAGAGTTGAAGACAGTGATATCGAGTGCTGCGCAAACGTTGATGCTATCACCTGAATCACAGGTTGCTCATATCACAAATGTACCCAGCGGTCTACCTCAACTACCGATACTCACGAGCGGTAATACTGTACTCATCTCTGATACTTCGTCACAGACCTCCTCCTCATCAACCATTTCCGGCAGTATCAGTCACATCGAATCAAATCGGATCAGGAATGAGCAACCACGCATTCATATTGCATCATCACATCAAATATCGGATGCTGTACCGATCACAATCTTTCATTACGTCTTGAACTCGCAAGAGACAGTTCTCCTCGTTGACCCTTCTACTGCACCTGAATTTGCTGCGTTCAGTCGCGATCCATACTTCGTTCATCATCAACCGAAGTGCCTACTTTGTATGCCAATTTTGAAGGCATCGAAAGTATTTGGAGTATTGTACCTCGAGAATCAATTCGACTCGACTGCCTTCTCGACATCGCACATTCAACTCCTCCATCATCTCTGTACTCAAGCTGCACTCTCGATTGACAATGCACGATTGTACACACAGTTGAGTGAACACAATGCGAAACTCGAGAAGCAGGTCAGCGAGCGCACACGTGAATTGGAGGTACGAAATACGCAACTCACGAGTGCAAAGGATGAAGCCGAAAAGGCAACTAAGGCCAAGTCACAATTCTTGAGTAATATGTCGCATGAGATTCGTACACCGATGAATGCTGTTCTCGGCGTCTCGCGTCTCCTCGCTGAGACGCAACTATCACTCGAGCAACAGCAGTATCTCACGATGATCACCAACTCAGGTCACCTCCTTCTCACCATCATCAATGATATTCTTGATTATTCGAAGATTGAAGCTGGTGAACTCAAACTCAACCTCGCACCACACAACATCGTTGATACTGTAGAGACAGCTGTACTGCTCTGCTATGAGATGAGTGCAGCGAAGAATCTCAATCTCTCGTGGTTCATCGAGCCGTCCTTACCACCGTCACTCTGTTTGGATGCTACCAGAGTGCAACAGATTCTGCTCAACTTATTATCGAATGGTGAGTCTCGAAGCGGTTGTTAGAGGTGCAGAGCTTTGCTTCGCTCCTGTGTATGCTCGAGTCACTCATCTTCCTTGCTCACATTCTCTGTGTTCGCTTCTTCTCTTTTCTCTCACACAGCCATCAAATTTACGAAGCATGGACGTGTTGAACTTCACGTCACTGGTCGATTGATTGAAAATGAGCCACCAGCTCAATCTGCCAGCAAGGAAACTGCCAACCAGCACCCCTTTATGGGTCTATCTGTCGAGCAATCCTTTCGGACACTGAGTGTATCGAAAGGACCTGGACACAACAAACAGCCATCGCTCTCTCTCACAATACCAGCAACATCAAGTTCAATATCAACTCAGACAGCAACATCATCTTCATCCTCAAATCAACACCCACAATATGAACTCGAATTCGATGTCATCGATACAGGTATCGGATTGACATCGGCACAAGTACAGACATTGTTCAAGTCATTCAGTCAGGTACAGCATATCAGTGGGGAGTATGGCGGTACTGGACTTGGATTAGTGATTTCTCGTCGATTAGCCGAGAAGCACGGTGGCGGTATCACTGTTACGAGTCAGTTCGGCAAAGGCAGTACATTTTCTGTCAAAATTCTTGCAAGTATTCCATCTCCATCATCCGGTCAAGCCAATAGCGGCACCTCCTCAATGAGAAGATTGCCATCATCCAATTCTTCTTCTCGGGATAGTACACCACAAGCGGGAGCGTCCAGCCTTAGCGTGATTCCTTCACCTTCCTCCTCCTCAAGTGTCACTCCACCTACTAATCCATCACGATCTGTCTCGGTTGTACCTCAAGTACCACCACAAATTCATGGTCTAACACCGCATGAAGTCTACAAGCTACGTGCGCATTTCCTCTACATTGGTCAGAATGATGCATTCGCAAGGAGCGTGCGAGATACACTTCTTTTCTATCAGGCCGAGATTGTTTCATTCAACAGTATCGAATCTGCAAAGACACATCTCATGGCTGTTCTTGTAGCTGCATCACCTTCATGCGATGCAATTATTGTCGACCTCGATTCACGCGACTCATTCACGAAAGAGATCATCACAGAGGAGGCACTGCGCGATCGATTGATACCGCTCAATCTACCATCGATGCGCATTCTACTCATGTACTCACGCGCACACCTCAGTGTCTCAACTGATGAAGCGCTTATCAGTAGTCTTGCGTCAGCAGTACCACGTTCTCAGTCAGGTGCAGTGCCTCTACTCGCACCAAGCACTTCGATGTCATTGCGCTCACTTCATCTCGCTCAAGTCGGTCCACCGCAGTCACCACCGGAGTACACCGAATCGGCAAGACCGCTAACACCACTTGCATCGCCATCAGGCAATCAGCCATTTGTACCACAGCTTCCATTTACAGCCGAAACATCAGAGACTGGACTCTCACCATTGGACTCGACTGCAACACCACCCGATTCCACTCCAACTCTCGTCGTCGATGCTGGTGCATCCTCCTCATCATCATCTACTCACACTGCGAGATCTTCCCTCTCGACCATCACTTTGCCGATATCGTATGTGCCTCTCATTCGTCGTATCAAGAAGCCGTGGAAGATCAAACACTTCTTGTCGCTTCTCGTTGCGTTGCTCCAGGATGCACCTATCACTCCTTCGCCTAGTCCTACACCACCGAATGGCGATCAATCAGTAACCCTCTCATTCGCTGAGACTGATCCGGCTAATTCCAATCAACCTGCGCCTGTCTCTGTATCATCCACCACCTCATCCTCCGCCTCTTCTTCCTCGGCTCTCACAAAATCGCGTACCTCCTCGTCCTCCACGAGTGCACTCAAACCAAAGATTGCGAATCTATCACGCACACATCCGCTGCGAATTCTGCTCGCTGAGGATAATCTCACCAATCAAAAGTGAGGATGAGAAGGAGAAGTTCGAGTTCATCTACTCTCGAAATTGTGTCGTCTCACACTTCTCTCCTGTGTCTTCTCTTCCTCCTCTCTTCTAGATTGATGGTGATGGTCATGCGCAAACTCGGATACGAGATTCTAATTGCATCGAATGGTGCAGAGGTACTCGATCTGCTCGAGCGTGAGGCGAAGAAAGGCAAATCGCATGAGATCGAGTGTATCCTGATGGACGCTTCGATGGATGTTATGGACGGTATGGAATGTACGCGACTCATACGAGCACAGCAGCTACCTCATCGTACTCGTCCATTTATCATCGCACAGACAGCGAATGTGACGGAGGAGTATCGTGCGAAATGTCTCGAGAGTGGTATGGATCGATTTAGTGTCAAACCGATTCATGTCGAAGAGCTCGTCAAATGTCTCAAGGCAGCCTATGAAGTCGTACAACAGCAGCAACAGCAGCAGCAACCACAGTCACAGACATTGGCAGCATCATCAGCAGCCACCCAATAACTCACTCCGTATCCAGCCATCAACAGGTTTTTCCTTTCACTCTATCTAAGCTTCTACTATCTTTCCTCTTACTACAATCTGTATCCCTCATTGTTCTCTCGTCAAACTCGAATCTGATCAGGGTCGATATTGTTCACCTGTTACATTCTCAATTATCACAATGTTTATCCACCTTGGATTTGCAATGGCACGAAAGCAGGCATAACGTCAAAAAGTTGAAGTGGAAATGTCTGCGTATCGAGGATTGCTGCAGCTGCTTAGTCGCCTTCCTTGCACTTATCTTAGAAATCTGAGCAATACCTTCAGATCTGGTCTCCTTCGCAGAATCTCAGTGGATAATTTTTGCCTGCAGTGTCGGTCAAAACTCTGAAGAGACTTTTGTCCAATCCCGTATCAACACTCGTTCTTATCAGCAGAAGTGAGCAGAAGAGTGGTGTTGTAAGAGAGAATCTCCATTCACAAATCTTGTTTCATCCTCCTCACGTGGGCAACACAGAGCATTACTCATTATCACCAATTTATGCACTCTGTAGAAGGTGGTGGCATATTCATAAGTGGCATATTCAATTCGAATTGAACCTCGAAAGACATGTTGAAATTTGTGCTAGAAAATGAGGAACAAAGCGCAAACTGCGAGCGATATGAGCGGGGTGTCGAACAGTTGCGAACCGACAGTCATAAGTCGTTTCCTTTCGATGTCGGTGGATTACTTCTTCTTGGTGTTGAGTCGCATATACTCCTTCAACTCGAAATTATTATCTGCAATCGTTTTGAGTGCGAGTCCACTCCTGACGAGTTCTTCCTTCAACTTCGCATTATCGTGTTGTAGATCGAGGATTGATTGTAAGGCTGTCTTCAGCTCCGCTTTCTTCTTGTTCATATCAGATTCAAGTGATGCCAGTACTTCACTCAACTTCGCACGAGCGTGTTCGGACTTCCGAAGCTTCTTCTGCGTGTTATCGAGTACTTGTTGTTCAAAGTTTCCGGCACCACCTGTTCCACCAGTTTTCTTACTCTCTTCTAATTGCATCTTCAAATCTTTGATCTCGGTCTCATCAGTTACAATCTGTTCTTGTAAGATCTGAATCGTTTGTGACCAACCAACTTTTGCATTGGTGAGGGTAGAATCTAATTCTTTCAATTGTTGTGTTAAGAAGATATTACGTTTCGATAACTCTTCAAATGCAGTGATAAGATCCATCTGCAATTTATCTTTTGCATTTTTGGAACGATCAATATGTGATTTGATGACATTGAGTTCATCGAATTTCACTTCCCTCGCACGAAGTGATTCACATTCCAAACGAAGAGTATTCACTTGTGCTGTCAATGATGCCGTCAGCTTCTTCTCTGCATCTAACTTCTCTGTCAGATCCGTACGAAGATCTTCATATTGTAATTGAAGGAGTGAATATTCTTCACGTAGTTGTTGTGATGCGATGTTGGAAGAACCGCCGTTTGTAGATGCTGGTGATTGCATAGAATCATCAGCACGCTTGCCGTTACTCTTCCCACCAGCACCAGAAGATGAAGCTTCAATCAACTGCTCTCTACAATCTTCCAGCTCTTCATTCATCGCTTTTAATTGTTTCTTCTGTTCAGATACTGTCTTTCTCATCTCTTGATATTTCACTTCTAACTCATCATAATCTGTATTCAAGTCATCTTTTTCTTGTGTCAATGCAAGAAGTTGCTTCTTGAGTGTATCAACCTGCTTTGAACCACTGCTACTACCACCGGATGGTGATGCAACAGCTGCTTCAAGTGATTTCGTCAGTTCTTGATTCTCGTTACGTAATTTCTTTGTCTCTTTCTCAAGTAAAGATTTCTCTTTATGTATTTGTTCAAGTTCAGACTCGAGTTCGTGCGCATGGGAGGTGTATTCCTCTTTGTCCTTCTTCAATGTCGCAAGTTCGGCACGAAGAGCGGTGAGTTCAGCAGAGGATGCAGAGTTGGATGAGGAGGGCGAAGTAATATCCTTTCCCTTCCCTTTATTTGTCATCAATGCTGCCATTGCACTTCTCGGTGACGGAACCTTCTCTGGTGCTGGTGGTTGTTTCAACTTGTTTCGTGAAGAAGGTGTATCCTCGTCACTTCCATCAATCTCATCAAATCCATGTCCCTCATCTGCTTTACGTGATGAAGAAGGTTTGGATGATTTGTTGTTGTTGCGAGCTGATGGGGAATCATCGTCGTCATCATCCTCGCCGAATGGATTGCCTTTCTTCTTTGTATCTGCGGCAGTAGGTTTCTTATCATCCTTCTTATCATCCTTCTTACCTGTCAAACTACTGCTACTACCTTTCTTCGCGAACAGTGCATCCTTCACATTCTGACTTGCTGGTGCATCATTATCTGGATCAGAATCATCAGAAGCTGATGGACGTGAAGAGAATTTTTTAGAGGAGGAAGATGAGGAGGATTTGTCGTCGAGTAATGAGGAGGAAGAACCAGTCTTCGTCTTGTTCATCGGAGATGCAGCTGCGGGTGTTGATTTCTTGGCAAAGAGTTGATCCTTCACTGATGCGCTACTTGCAGCTGGTCCTGAATCTTTATCACCTCGCCTCCAACTTGCACTTTTCGCTGCTTCTTCATCGCTGTCATCGTCATCATCACTCACTTTGCCGCCACGACCACCCGATGAACGCTTGTTTAGTACGGCAGCAGTTGAGGATGCTGCGGAGGAGGAGGATGGTTTGGAAAGACGTCTCGAGGATGGTGTATCATCCTCTTCATCATCATCCTCACGACTATTCTTCTTCGTCAATGCTTTCTTCTTACCATCATCCTTCGTGCTCGCTGATGAACTTGCGCCTTTCTTAGGTGGCAAAGATGCTTCCTCATCGGAGAGTGAACCCATGTCGACACTATGTGCGAACGACATGATCGGCTCGTCACCACCATCAGCACCATCATCGTCATCGTCAGTATCGATGCGTGGTGGACGTGAGGAGGCGGATTTGTTGTTTTTGGTGTCTTTGGATGAGGAGGAGGAGGAGTCTTTTGAGGATGAAGAGTCTTTCGATGAAGAAGATGCTTTAGGTGAGGATTTTGGTGCTGCTGCTGCTGATGAGGATGAATCTTTCGTATCATTCTTACTACTACTTCCATTACTCTTGATGACAGCTTGATCCACAATCTGTGAGAATCTCAAGAAATATTCCAATGCATTAATCGATTTCTTCATATCACTCGCTGCAGCGACAGGATTCTTCGTATCAATCGGAATGCGAATCAGATTTGGTGCGAATACAACAGCGAGTGCATGTTTCGACATCTTATTCTTGGAGAGATATTGTGGTGAGGAGACTTTATTCAAGAAAACAACGAGAGTCTGAAATACTTTCAAATGTGGTGCAGGTAATTTAGATAGGATAGATTTCATCAATTCATTATTTGCTTGTTCTGTCTCTTCATCATCCTCCTCATCTGATTGTGGTGGTGTCATTTCACCTAGCTTTAAATACTCCTTCTGACATTTCTCCACAAACAATGGTTCCTTCAACTCACTGAACCATAGTTTCAATAAGGATGCTGCAACGGATGGTTCTTTCGTCACACGATACTCACCCTGTTCGAATTGTGCACGAAGTTCATCACGTGCCTTTCCTGGTGGTGAAGTACGAAAGATTCCTTCCACAGCTAGACCTCCACTCTTCTCGATACCACGAATCAATACATCCAAGATGACAGGAATGTCGAGCTCAGGAAAGGATTCACGTTGTGCATTGAGGATGGAGGAGATGGTGACACCGAAGAATGGAATCGAATCGTCATCCTGACCACCGCCGCCATCACCGTCATCATCATCGTGCATTGGTGGAGGTGATGATTTCAGATTCGATTTCTTTGGTGCTCCTGCAGAATTCGCATCGCTGGTGCGTCCGAGTTTCTTCGAATTGAATTTGACACGACGATCGCCATCCTCATCATCCTCGTCATCATCACTTCCACCGCCACGACGATTCTTCCTGCCTCCATCATCATCATCGTCATCATCATCTCTTTCCAATGCTTCGAGTGGATTAATATCTCTCGCATCATTCGTCGAATTCAAACTCGTCTCTCTCGATTCTGACAATACACTCTGATTCGTACTCTTCGATAATTCATCATCACTATTAATCTCTGCACCTCTTAACCAATGTGTATTCAGCCTATAAATCAATTGAGCTTTCTTATCCGAACACTTCGTTAGAGGCATAACAAAACTTTCGCTAACATCACTGGTCTTAATGTAAGTAGCTAAATCGAAATCAATATAACCGAACACAACTTCTTTGTTCTTGATGCTTTGTTTCACAGTGATTCGTGACTCCTTCTTCTGCCATTTCTCTTTCTTCTTATACATGGTCGACGTAATTTTCAATACTTTCTTACCGAAATCATATGAGGATGATGAAGCAGGCATGATTGTGGATGATTTTGCGGATTTCGAACCACGCTTCCATTCGATCCAACAAGGAGAGGAGGCATTTTCGGTACGCAGTGAGACGAGGACGAGTTCGATCTGTGGTGAGAAGGGTAGGAAGAGATTGTGAGCATCAGTTGTTAGTTCGCTTCTCCTCTGCCACTGCGCTTGCTGGTGCTGACCTCATACTTGTACGCTGTCGCGCCGATATGCGATAGGAACGACATAGCGTGATAGTTCTATCGCTGGTGGCTAGAACGAAAATTGAGAGAAGGAAGATCCGTTGGTTGGGTGGTTGATGCGTTGATTGATTGAATGCTGCTGCTGCTGACAGTGTGAGTTTAATAAGGGATGTGATCGATACAATTGGTGCTGATGTGGAGCATAAGAAAACAGTACAAGAATGAGCAATCAACACAAGGACACCAGCAGATGCAGCACCAAGCGGCACACGCAAAGAAAGGTTCTAACAGTAGTGCAGTGCAGTGCAACAGAGTTCACAGTGACTACTCACAGTCCTACAATTGTGAGCAATTTTTGCTTCCTCCTCTCACCTGCTGCCGTATTGTTCTGCTGCACCAACAAAATCGAAGCTTCGTTAGCCAATCGTAGTTAGCAAGGATCGATTTCTGACTGAGACTTTCTTTGACTTACTAACAGCAATATTATTGAGCATCGCACGACCTGCTGCCATCTTCTCACAACCATCTCCTTACCTCCTCGCCGATTACTTCGTGGCGACGAGAACGTGATTGGTGAATTAGTAGGACAACAAGCGATACATTCGTGTTCACTCCTCGTTCAACTGACAACAGCAAACAGTTGGTTCGTATTTCACCCTCTTCCTCCTACCTTATCATCCGCCATCGACATTAACGAGTTCGCCCAACTCGTACCTCGCCCATATTACTATCAGTAGTGTTGGAACATTTCTTACTCGCATCGAATTGTTGAGTGAGTGAGAAATATCAAATCGACACAGCAGTACCAGCAGCGACTCCATCCGACACAGCGTCCTCCACTTCCCACCATCCTCACCTCCGCCTTTGGCACTCTCACCCAACCTTGCCCACCTCGATGGCCGATCCACAGTTGATCTCGAAACCGACGTTTCATACGCATGACGATGATAGCATATCGTTGAGTGATGCACAGCAGACAGCACTCGCAGCATCAGCGAATGGCAGTAGTGAGACGAATGATCTCGATGGTGATGATGAGTTAGGTCTCGGAAAGAAACAGATGGAGGAAGTACAACTCAAATATGGCGCATCGACCGTACAAGGGAGACGTGAGTATCAGGAGGATCGATACTCAATTCATCAGCCACTCGCACCACTCAAGAAACCATTCGATCATGGTCAATCCCTATTTGGTGTCTATGATGGACATGGTGGTGAGTGGTGTGCTGAATATGTCTCAACACATATTCACGAGTGTATCGCGAGACAGCCGACATATTTCGCACAGAGTAAGACGAAAGATGTGGCATTACAGAAAGGATTCTTATATTGTGATGAACGATGTCTAGCAGAACAGGAGACGAATGGTGAGAAGAGTGGTTCGACGGCTGTTGTGGTACTGATTGATCATAGTGATATCCTCGTCGCGAATTGTGGTGATACACGTGCGATTTTGTGTCGTGCTGGTCTCGCCATCGAATTGACGCGTGATCATAAGCCAACCGATCCGGAGGAGAAGGAACGAATGCATGCAGCAGGTGGTCATGTACCTGATGGTTCAGGTTATGTCGAATTAGGTGATAAAGGTCTTGCTGTTGCACGTGCATTCGGTAATCCACTCTTCAAACAGAATCCAACGAAACCAGCCAACGAACAGATCATCATTCCAAATCCATATCAATCACGTCGTACACGAATGTATGGTGTCGATGAATTTCTTATCCTTGCCACAGATGGTTTATGGAATATATGTTCACATCAATATGCATGTGATTTCGTACGTAAACGATTGTTACAAAATATGGATGCAGAAGATATTGCACACAAATTGACACAACATGCACTCGATCGAAAGTCACATGATAATGTCACAATTGTGATTGTCACTTTCCCTGTCGCATTTAATAGTGGACTATTATCACAAGTCGCAGTACAGACACCACCGACGAGTAGCTCAACACCAGCACCGGCATCAGCGGCTTCATCGCCGGGTGGATCGTTATCCGTACCGAGTAGTAAGTCAGGCTCGTCACATGCAGCGACATTATAAACAAAAGCGAACATCATTAAGAAGATAATAATACGCTCATGCGCAATAGTACAACAAGCATCATCAATCAACAAACAACAGCAAGCATAGCACACCTACACGCATCCACGCTCACACTCACCAGCCATACTCATTTGTTCATGATTCGCGATATATAGCAAACACACCATTCGGACTAAGGTAAAGTTTGTCCGTGTAACACACAACGATAATTCGATCCTTCCTTCATCCTCCTTCCTCCCTTTCCTCTTCTCAGCAGCAACCAGCAGCACCACTCCCAGCAACCAGCGCCTTCTTTCCTCCTTCCTCTCATTCCACTCCACATTTTTTTTCACGTCAACTAGAGTATCATTAGTCTACTAAATTCAACCACCCAATCCAATCCTGCTTCACACACTTCTCGACCATCATCCTTTACAACACCGACACACAATCACAACGACGGAATTTCAAGGTAGCAGAAAGAAGAAGCAATCGGTAGTGAAGATGATATTAAGAACCAATCAGTCATCTTCCTTCTGACATACCTCCCTCAACTTCTTCTTTCTCCTCCTCTCTCACGCGCGCATACTTCATACTTGATCTTACTACTTTTACTTTCATATGACTCTATCAACATCACCTCCACAAACGCGCCTCGAGACTACCTTGATGGTCGCTTCCATGCATGTATTTCTCCGCACACCAACCAAACGCACCTATCGCTCATCGCAGCACATTACACACCAGCATAGCGCGTGCACATGTAGATGGAACAACCAAACATACAATGTTAGAGATCGACGCACACGTCGACACATTTTTACATTCTCAGTTCGCGATTTGAATTTGAAGTTGACAAATGTATGCGAATGCAAACGAACTGATTTACAAGAAGAAACGACGACGTGACGTATCCATCTCCTTCTAACTCGCGAGAAACACAGAGAGAAATTCGTGAGCATACTGCAAATCTCCCAATCCTCCTCTTCTCTCGTCTCTTCACCCACCTTATGCAGCCATTCCATCTCACCATGCTGTGAATCGAATACACCATGCTGAAGCCACTGTAATTTGAGCGTAAATTTCGGTCCAAGTTGTTGTAATCGTGCTTTCGTCGCCTTTGCAGGAAGTGATTTCGCTTTCAGACTCTCCTTATCCTCCTGCTCATCCTCCTCATCACCTTCACCACCCTGACTCTTCGGTGTGTCGAATATGTAACGATGATGCCTGAAGAAGATGAAATCGCGTTGATTGTGAAAAGTGACAACTCGTCTGCCAACGAATTCAGGCACTTGATGAAATAGTGATCCGAGCATGCGACCAACACGATGTCCGAGTCGTGTGTTGAAGTTGTTTAGGATCACTTCTGGCTGATGTGATGTCGTACGACCATGCCCTTCGATATCGCGACACAGTACAACATTCGTCAATTTGTAATAAGCAGTTGGTCCTTCAGGCAAGTGAATATGTGTGAGTCCATTGAAAGTTTTGTGATCTTCGTTGATGATGATTAGATCAGTATATCCGCGCTTTTTTGATGCTTCAGTAATCTGTTTGATACTGTACTTCGATCGTTTATAATAAAAGCTATTTGGGAATACATACAGTAAATCACGAATGAATTCGTACATCTTCTTCGTTGGCTTATAGCATGATGTGATGACAATCTTCGGTTCGACCTCACCGTTGAAATAGGATGAGAATTCATCCATTGATTCATCTTGTTGTACTTCCTCATCATTTGCTTGGACGATTGTCTCATCAGCCTCACGCGTGTTATCGAGAGTCTTTTGTTTCTTAGCCGGCGTCTGGGGAGAAGGAAGGCGGAGCAAGTAGTGGAAACGAGCAGTGAGTATTCGAAAGCGATGCAGTGAACGATCAATACGTCAGATTCATGCATATGAGTTCGCGTTCGTGTCATGTGAATCTCCGCGGTTCTTAGTGGCTCACGATCATGTTGAAGGATCGATCACCGTGGTACTCGCGTGAAGGATGAGATAAGAAATCTGTCTGCTTGCTGCTTCCAGTCTCGCTCTCGTGCGTCGCGCTGTTCGCTCATCTGCTCCTCTCTATCACTTATTCGTGTTGCCTGAACTGACCACTTCGACACCATTCTCAATGTCCTTCTTTCGTTTCTTTCGTTCCTTCGATTTTACGTCTTCTTTCGCTGCTTTCACCTAAGTATCGCATACATGAGTAGAGGAGGAGAATTTTCATGTCAGCAACATGCGTAGTCATACTACACACTCGATTTCATTAGATGCAACTCGCAGTGACGCGATTCATTACTCTCGCACTGCCTGGCACAACGGTCTGCGCCGCTCGATACTAACCTTGAGCCACATCTGCTTTCGCTTCATCTTATTCTGAATCTCACTCGGCTGAAGTTTCATGAGTTGATATTGTTGATGGGAGTACGGATGAGCGGGTGCAGCAGAGGAGGAGGCAGATGCAGCTGCGGCAGGTGCATCGTCGTCTGCAGACCTCTTCTTAGTTCGCACAGTCTTCTTCTTTGTTGAACTTGCGCGTGGTGTGGTACTCATCTCAGTATCAGTGTCATTAGAGGAGGTGGCACGTGATTTGGATGAAGCACTACGCTTCACCTTCGAGGAGGCAGAGGTGGAGGACATTTTTTTGAGGGTGTGCACAGTCAAGCGAGCAGCGAGACTGGAGGATGAACGAAGATAGCTGACGAACCCTTGTTTTAGTGACAGCTGAAAAAGATCATTGCGAGGCTATAAAATAATTAAGAGAATTAAATAGAATGTACTGGTGAAGATAATTAGGAAATATAGAGCTGCCCCCGTTAACGATATTTCTTCCAATGCATCGTCTGCGCTGTTGCTCGGTTCTCGTTGGATCGAGTCCAATTCATCGTTTCTCGACTTCACAAATTATATCACCTCTATTTGTACGACATCTCACTACTAACGCCACTATGAACTCGAGTCAGACTCCATCTGCTGCATCGTCCACAGCTGCAGCAAGAATAAGTGACGATGTTCGCCTGCAATCACCTCAGCAACAGCAGCAACCTCATCAACCTCGTCACACCATGCGCGCATCCGCATCAGCATTCTCACCTTCAACCCAACCAGACTCGTATTCCAACTCGAGTTCGTATCAGCAGCAGCAGCATCCATCTCATGCATCCTCATCTGCATCTTCTGCGAGTCACTCTTCACCTGCAAACAATAATTTGCTTTATTCATCTCATCCATCATTGGCAGCGAATCAGGAACAATCTATCATGAATCCGCAGTCTGCAGCAAGCAATGGCTACTCGACTCCACAGCGACCACAGCGACAACGCGATCATCATCACTCTCATCATGGTGGCAGTGCCCATCTCAGTGGTGGCCGAAATAACTCTCATCAATCATCAGCTTCCTCCACACCATCATCACATCATCAGAGAACACCCGGTTCATCACTCACAACAAGGTCGTATTTTGCGACTTCACTCGCACACAATGATGAGGCCGGTTACAGAGCTGCTGGTATCATCGCATTTCATCGAGGCGAAGGAGGCGAAGTACGCTTTCTATTCGGATGTGAAGGTGATGCATCGAGTAAAAAGAAGTTCGGGCGATTGAACTTGCTTGGTGGAAAGATTGATGATCGCGATAATGGATCGGCATCAACAGCTGCGCGTGAATTCATCGAGGAGAGTGGTGCACTACTTGGTGCAACTGAAACGATGGTCGAACGAATCAATGCACAGCAGCACGGTTGTATGTGGTATCGCAATGCGAAGTATGTGCTTTACTTGCATGAACTGACGACACCAGAGGAAATCAATATTGTATCAGCCTACACGAACGCCAAAGCGGCAGCTGTAGCTGAAGGTCGTCAGATCATTGCCGATCACAGCGAGATGTCATGTCTCACTTGGATTGATGGGAAGGAGCTCATACAATATCTCGGCACACAACGAGGTCGACGTGATCAGGATGTTGTCGACGATCCTGTTCGAACATGTGATGGTGTGCAATTCCCGATGATGAGCTTCACTGTGTCAATGCTCAATACACCATGCCTGATGTCGAAGCTTCGAGACCTTGTTGAACTCGCACCGAACTCTTCCCCGCACAAATCACACTCACAACATGCGACCCCTGATGATGATTCAATTGTGCAAAGTCTCTCCTCGCTCAGCCTCAATCCAAATACTCCACTTACAGCTGCATCTTCTTCTTCTTCATCCTCTATTGCTCCTTCTGCTGCTTCCTCCGTTCCGCCCGCCCCTTCATTCGATGCGTCTGTTGATGATGGTCTCTCATTTGCACCCTACTATTCGAGTCAGCTTTCTGCCGGTGAGGCTGCTCGTTACGGTGGCGCGGGTGTACTCGCATTTCGGCGCGTCTCCGGCAAGGTGCAATTCCTATTTGGGCGCTGTGGCTTCAAAGGCAGCAAGAAGTCGTATAAAACTCTCACCATACTTGGTGGCAGACGCGATCATGATGATACACATTCGGTTCATACTGCAGCACGTGAATTCGTCGAGGAGAGTGGCGGTTCGTTGCTGAATGAAGTCAACGCAATCGCACAGCGCATCTTGGATCAGAACCATGGTGTTATGTGGTATCGGGCAGGTCGTTATGTCCTCCATCTCTATGAAGTAACATCACAAGCTGAGATCGGTCTTGCTGATTCGTACAAGCATCTCTCGAAGAAAGAACGCGAATCAATCAAGCGCGATAAGTGTCACAACGAGATGCTCGATCTACATTGGGTCGATGGCGAGACACTACTCACATACCTATCATCAGACGCATCGATGAAGCGAACCGAGAACGAGAATCGCATCGATGATCGCATCGAATGTGTATCAGGAAAGCGACACTCCGTCTACAGCTATGTCATCTGTATACTACGACAAGCATGCTTGCGACCTAAACTCACAGCACTCGTACGTGGGAGTAGATCATAGGACCGGTGACAGGAGCGCACGAGGTCAAACACGGAAGCTTGGAAAATCCACCTCCTCCCATCGGTTTTGCGTTGTTCTTCTCGTTCTATGACATACACGAGATGATCACTACTTGTGACCTACCCATATCACTTCGCATTGTTACTTGTGATGTTTTGCCGCTTGTGAAGTCATCTTGAGTCGTGTGCGCAGTCTGTCAGCGTCTCACTTCTTATGGATTCGAAGAGTGCGTGCCTTTCTCGTCCTCACCGATGCGCCCGTTGGCATCATCATCTGCACTGCACCAAGCCGCTGTTGTAAGCTCACCCAGCACAAGTTGAAATATTCTTCATACTTGACCGTGAGCACTGTGAGGGGAGACTGTGAGCATGCAATTGTGCAGTTGCGCACTGCTTCGAATTGACAACTGTGACATTCATTTCCTCTGTTCGGCGAGTTCAACGACTTGCTTCGACTGTGCCACTGTGTTGCTCACAGTCGTTCATCTCCTTCCAACTCGACGCAGAATACTGATAAGCTTAGCCTTCGAGACACTACGACCACCACCACCAACAACATTGTCTCCAGCATCATCATGGTGTCATCTTCCATCACCACACGCAGCCTTCCACGCCACGCAGCTGGTTGCCTCTTCACCCTCATCTGCCTCGTCTTCCTCCTCTCTAACGGACACTCCTCTACCTCCTCCTCATCATCATCATCCTCCTCACTCCTTCTATCTGTCAGCGCCGTCAACTTTCCGCTCAACACCACAAATGGTTACGCACAGCCAGTTCTTACGCTGGGTGATGCATCAGCCGGTCCAATCTTCGCTCGTGTTGAATCACCAGCATCGTTAGTCGGTCTATTCGTCCATGCGATGGCACCATTTACCGGTTCGATGTTCGTAAATATGTCTTGTGTCGAAGGCGAAGATTGTCGTCAACGTTTTACCATACACTTACCGAATACATGGAATGATAGTTCCGCTACCAATGCTTACGGTTGTACGCTATTAAATCTCACATCAGATGCTGGTGAAGTATTTGATAAGAATACGATGATCATGGCATCACGTGATGGACCATGTGGATTTGCTGATAAAGCATTGACGGTACAGAATGCAGGTTTAGGTCAGTGCGCGGGAAGAAGATGGATGCGCAACGCATCGTGTGCGCACTTTTTATGCATCCGTTTTCTCTTACTCACCCCTCTCGTTCTTATCCTTCTCCTCCCTTCCTCTTCCTTGCACACAGGTGGTGTTCTTCACCAAGGAACCGGTGCGCTGACCATGACTCTCGGTAAGCTGAATGTCTCCTCCGTTCCATCTCCATACATTCAAAATGCAGATGGTGCCAGATTTCGTACCTATTTACAGAATCATTATAAACGTAAGAATGGAATTGGTAATATGTCAGTTATCTATGAAGAACCACTTGTCATCTCATTCTCAGCCACCGGTCCGCTAGGAATGGTACCGGAAGAAAAAGCTGCATTTAAACAAGTTGCACAAACTATTCTTGATACAGGTGGATTTAATGATGCCTACCTTGCAGCAACGAATAGTGCATTAAGATCATGGGCTGATGCTGTTAAGTATGACATGGATCCATGTCTGAATCGAATGGTAGGTCTCTGGTGTGAAAATGGTCATCTTACACTGATCTGGATCTCCTCACCACAATATATCACAGGTGTACTCGATGCAGCAATTGGTTCCTTCCCACAACTTCGTTTGATCGAATTATCCGGACATAATATTAAATCTGTTCCTGATACCGTCTGTAATCTAAGTAAGTTAACAACATTCTCATTGGCTACACAATCAGATGGTACAAGTACAGCAGGTGTATTACAAGGTCTTCAAACTGTACCAGATTGTCTCGGTAATATTCCAGCACTCCTCTCAGTTAACTTAGCTAATAATCGTATCACAAATGTACCATCGACACTGATGTCAAATGTAAACGGTCTTCAATTTATTACAATGAAGAGTAATGCACTAACAGCATTACACTCCAACTTTTCGACCAACTTTCGTAATACTATCTTAATTGATTTCTCAATGAATCAAATTAGTACACCATTACCATCATTTAAGAATTGGCCATACATGAATTCGATCACAATGTCACGTAATCTGTTCACCTCCGTACCAAATGATACCAGTTATCTTGATGGTCTCTTACTTTCGAACTTAGATCTCTCGTTCAATCGTCTCACCATCTTACCTGACATGGTGAACACAAAGAATGCACCTGCAGGTTGGAGTACACTACAGTTTCAAAATAATATGTTTCAAGGTGGTATTCCAAAGAATTGGGGTCTTCCAGGACAGTTACCAACGATTACTACCATTCGTTTAGCAAACAATCAGTTGACTGGTCCATTTGATGCGTTCGGAAACATGGTGAGACCAACGTTGATTCAGTTGAGTAATAACTCGATTGTATTTGATGGTGATGTCGGTCAATGGTTATCATTCTGGATTCCTGCTACAACCACACAGTTAGAGATTGATAATAATCGAATTAGTGGTTTCTGGTCAAATGGTTGGTTGTTTCGTAATAAAGCAATGGTAACATTGAATATGGCAAATAATCAAATGAATTCCTTACCAATTGATATCTTCGCCAATAGAATTGTCAATTGGGATTTTACAAATAACAATTTAACAGGGTCATTTCCAACAACTGGAGTCGCACCAACACTCGCTACTACATTGAATCTGCTCGGTAATCCAAATCTTATGTTATGGCCATTACCATCCTGGTTAACACAAGTCGGTGATCCATTACAAGGTGGTGGTGTAATTCGTGATAACTCTTACGCATGTCCTACGATCAAACATCCAACCCTTGCAACCTTTATTATCAATGTCGAACCAACATTTACATTGTATCATGGTTGTGTATGTATTCGTGGTAAGTTCGGTTATCCACCATTGTGTCAACCTGTACCAGAACGTGCAGAAATCTCACCAATCTATGGATTTTCATCACCAGAAGTTGGTTCAGATTATTTGAAGATGATTAATACAACATCGTCACTTCCAGCACCACCTGTTGTCGCTAACTCAACTAATTCAACGAATTTATCTAGTAGTGGTAAAGGTTGGGTAAATCTGAATCCATCAACTAACAACATCTCAACCAACTTCGAAGATATTACATATCCACCAGGTTTCTCTGATCAATTCTACGGTTCTCAACGTCTCACATTAGGTATCTCGACCACATTTGAGATTAACATTCGCAATCTCTTCCTCGATACACAACATTCTGATTCCGGCAAAGAAGGCAATGCAACAAATATTGTCGAGTTGTATGATGATATGAGTGGAAATCGTACTTATAAAGATGGTTCAACCATTACAGGTGAGGAGAGATATCAACCAGTTCGTACTATTACTATTCAATTACATATCTCACGTGCACTCTTCAAATCAGCGAGTGATGTGTTATTCGTATATGAGGGAGATGCTTCCTTATCAGGTACGCGTGTTGCCGATATTGTTGGAACAGATTATCTTCCAGATCCACCAACTGCAACATCAGGTGATTCATCCTCAATCACTCTTACACCAACATATCTCGCAAAATACAGTAAACAGATGTCAGCGATTCAAGATCGTGCTCTCGTTGAAGTACGTGTCATGAATAATGCTGCTGCACTTCACTTCTCATCACGTGCATCCGAAGGACAATTCTTTTTTGCAACTTATACTTACTCGTATACTTGTCATCCAGATGGTGAGTACTTCTTGGATGATACAAATGGTGTGTATAAATGTATTCCACAGCTTCCAACATATGAGGTAACAAGTGAAATTCGTATTGCTGTCTGGGTCGTAGCAGCCGTATGTTTATTATGGATCTTAATCAATCTGTTAGCTGTGATTGCGAAGTATGATTCACCACTATATCGTGCAGCATCACGTCCATTCTTACTTCTGATGTTAGTCTTCCTCTCGATGATGGCACTTGGTTCAATGTTATATGCAGCTATTCCTGATATGGGTGATGATAACTCTAATAGAGATACAGCAAAAGCGGTATGTATTGGACGTGCATGGTTACTCTGTTTCCCACTCGCTGGTATCTTAGCAATTCTCTTCGGTCGTGCGAATCGTGTCGAACAAATCTTTGGTTCGATGTCGATTCTGAAAGTGAAATCAGTCACAGATATGAGTGTCATTCAATATATCGTTGCATTCTGTGGTATCGAAACTGTACTTCTCTTAATCTTTTCTTTTATGCCATTATCACAACCAAAGTTCGCACGTGGTCAGGGTGGTTTATATGATCATATGGTTATCTCATGTTCAATGGAATCAGGTGGTAATGCATGGATTGGTGTACAGATTGCATTCTTTGCTATTCTCCTCTGTATGACCACTTTCATCGGATTTAAGACACGTAACTTACCATCTGCATTCAATGAATCACATCATATCATGAACTGTGTTCTGTTCCTCATGTTCTTCTCTGCACTGATTGTACCAATCGATTTTTATATCTCAGAATTACCGAATGCTGCTGTATTGTTACAAGGTTTGGGTCAAGCTTTCCTCGTTGCACTGATGACAACAATCTTCTTTGCACCAAAGTTGTATGTCGTCATGACAATGAGTGAGAAGATGCAACGTAACATGATGACACTCACTATGTCACACGGTGGTGGTCCATCCAACGATGGTTCAGGTCTTGGTAGTGGTTCTCGCGCAACTGGTCAGTCAAGTTCTGGTCAGAATAATGGAAGCTCACAAGGTAAGACTGTCATTGGTGGTACAGCAAAGAATTCAACTGGTTCAACTGGTTCAACTGGTGGTGTTTCAGCATCAGCTTCACCACGTGCTGCAGATGGTTCATCACCACAACGTGGCTCAGTTCATCATCAATTCCGTCAGTCACCACATGCAGCAGCGCGTGGTATGTCACCTTCAATCATGGTTCGTATTCCATCGAACGATGATCGTCTCCACACACACGCGTCTGCAACAAGTTCACCACGTGTCGGTGAAGAGCGTCGTACATCACTTGCATCACCTTCAGTCCCATCAGGTGGTGTCGAGATGATTCAGATGGTACCAATGTCACCGTCAGGTAATGATGGTGATGTCATTGCATCATCCGGTGAGGAAGGACAGGTTGTATTAGGTAATCATCCAGATGCTGCCGCAAGTTCAAACGTAGGTAATAACTCCGCTTCTTCCTCCTCAAACGGTGCAGATGTCGCATCCTCCTCACAAGATCCAGGTGCTGAATCACGTCGTGCGACGATGCAACCAGCAGCACAGGAGAATCAGAATGTCACGATCACGATCGAAAAATCAACAGATGACTCACCACAACTTGCAGCAGCTAGCAGCTCGACTGCTCAGGACCCAAGTGCGATGGATCATCCGATGTAAACGCTCACACTCACCTCTTAAACAAACTTAAAATCACATTTCACACCTCCTCAAGTTCATCACACCACCAACACACCACACACACACACACACACATGATTCCGTTTCCCCTCTCATTCCCCCATCTTCACCCCAACATGCGTATGTATTTATTACTTTTTCTACACACCTACTTTTACAACGCCTGATTCCCTCCATCATTTCACTGCACCGCTCTCTCTATCGATACCATCTCTCATTTCTTCCTCTTCCGCCTCAGCTTCTCTCGTGTTCACCTCATTATCTTCACCTTCCTTGCGTCCTCCTTTCTCATCTCTCGTCTGTACATATCCTCTCTCTCGCTCAAAACCCAGTCAAGTGTGGAATCACAACCTTTGCCCGGTGTACTGCAGTTTGAATCAAACTGCCTCTTCCTCTCTCTCGCGCGCGGGCTCTCTTGCTTTATATTTATCTTTCTCTCTCTCATTTCGTCGTTCTCACACAACTGGGATTTCGTGTTTTAGCTCAAGTCTTCATCGTTCATGCCGTACCCACGTCATCCACCACACTGCTCATCCCCTTCGTCAGTGTGGCATCTCTCTGTCTCTTTCTCTCTCTTTCACATTTTAATTTGTCTCGCGTCGTTTTATTTCAGTTTTCTCTTTCTATCTCTCATTGCATTTGTGCACTTCGTTGCTGTTTCTGCTGCCTTTCTCTTTCTCTATTCTATCTGTGTCTATCTATTTAAAGCACTCAACTTTTTTCGTTTTCTTCATTCGCGCTTTCATTGCGGATGGATCGAAAAAGACAGCAGTGTCGCATTCGGCAACTCAGGAGGTACGAGAACTTTGGCTTCTCACTCACCTCCTCACAAGCATAACATCGCATTAAGACCATGCATTATCACGTCCTCACCTTGTGAACTTGAGTCACCGTCATCCCTATGCACATACTCAACAGTACTTTTAGAAACCCAATTTGCCTTTGCGTCGCAAGATAAATCGCGAAAAGCTCCCGCGAATGAACGCAAAAAGCAGAATATTGAAGGTGTTACGTCATGCTCGGTGGCTGTACATGTGAGAATCGGTATCGATACGATGCACAATAGCATGCTTAGAAGGGTCGAATCATCTTCACGCAAACTGCAGCTTCGTTTTCTCGACGAGTTGTCGATAGACTTGCTTTCGCATCTCAATTTGATCCGGTGTGAGTGCTGATCCTTCTTCGTATGTTGTGATCCAAGGACGTAATTTCTCGAGTTGCTGTGGTTGAGTGATCAGCATCAGTAGCGCACGGCTGTGAGAGATGTAAGCCGGTGGTAGATTCAACTGTAGATTCGCAGCAGAGTCGTCGTCTGGTTTCGATTGGCTGAGTAATTCTGCACCGTGTTGCTTTCGTCGCAGCATCGCCTTCTCGTTCACGATTGCTTGCTCGTAAAGAAATAGTGTACGCTCCAACTCAGCTGCCATGCGTGCTGCATCGAGATCTTTTGGAATGAGTTGCTGACTCGCCTTCTCTCGTGTCTGTTTCTCCAAGTATGTCTCTGGATGATCCTTCTCTGTCAGCTTATAATAGAAAGCTTTGTACGCCTTTATGCGTGGTATGTGAGTGCTGTAGTCACCGAAGATGAGCGATGCAGAATTCGCTGTTGAGTCAACTGTCAATGAGGTTTTCTGAGCTTCTTTCTGCACTTGTATCTTCCATACCGTGATAAGGCGTGCCGCGAGACTCAAGATGGTAGTACGAAGCGAATCTTCAGCCGAGAGGGGTGGTCCTGGTAAGGAAGCATCGGTACTGTGGGCAGCAGAAGAGGAAGATGCAGCTGCTGCAGGTTGATCTGATTTGTGCTCGTCGGATGTCAGGTCGATCGCTTCCTCCTCTGCACTCACATCACTCGGTGCTGCAACAAGTGCGGAAGTTGAAGAAGACGATGCAGCGGCTGCAGGTGTATCGGACGCGCTTGTCGAAGTGACTGCAGCTGCATTCACTTGAAGTTGTTCACGCATCGCCTTCTTTACTCTTCCAACGGTAAGACCGAGTCCAGTCTCCGATAGCACCTGTGTTGTGACAAATACATCATCGTCGAGATGACGAAGTGTCTTAAGAATTGTTGAGAGATTTGAGTGGGTCAGTGCCGATTCGAGTGTCACACACATCGAACGCACTGAATCGATATCGGTCACCTTCTTCAGCTGTTGCAGTGTGAGTTGCTTTGGTCGTGACGAATAAGATGTTGCAGCTGGACGTGGATCGAAGTGAGTCACGATCGCACGATTTGAACTCGAACGCAGAGGTGATGAGGTCGAATAGGAGGAAGAGGATGGATATTTGTAAGAAGAAGAAGAATAACTCGATGATCCTGTAGCTGCTGATGGTGGGAAGCGATGTAGACCTGCATTCACACTCGGTAATCGACTACCACTGCTACTGCTTCTATTGATTGCTCCACCGCCGTGTTGTTTCTGCTTCTTCGTGGCTGCTTCGGCTGCTGCCTCTTCATGCGCAGCGAATGGTCGCTTGCGTACGAGGAAGGCGTCCATTGGAGGAGATGGTGAGGAGGATTTCAATGTATCCGATAACAAGCGACAACCCAATGTGAAAGACGAGAGGGAAATTCAAACGCGAAAGTTACGGTAAGACGTGCATTGAGATGTATCTCTCTCACGCAATGTCGAGTTCACTTTTTCATCGCTCTCACCAGCAACTCTCGCAAGTAAAAGGTACGTTGCACGTGTATGCGTATCAACAGATGTGGCTATTGGATGGTGTGAGAATCATGCAGAGTTTCATCGTCTACACGCTCGCAATCAGACTCTCAACAAAAGCTCGTCGTTTGTTCAACCACTCATCTTCTGCTCCTGCCGTGTGGTGTCATCATCACGTTTCCTGCTCTTCACACATTAGCTCCTTGCAACATCCTGACCTTCATCGTCCATCGTCCTCCCTCCTCGCTCTTCTGACTCGCCTGTGTGAACACTCGACTTCATCACAGCGCAGTCTTCCCTTTCCTCATTCGCACCATACTGGCCCTTGGCTCCCTTCATCCTTAATCGGTTGTATGACATTTAACCCTCACCTTCACTTAACTAAATCCGCTGTTCTCGCACGTGCACGTAAACATAACTCAATTGACTACGTACCATTCTCTTGGACTCTATTTGTATTAGCCGTCTTTCATCTCTGCGTCTGGTCGCTTGGTGTGGCAGCACCGGCTGCACAGGACTACTTCTCGAATCACACCCTATCACTTAAGATCTGCAATCAACACGGCAGACCATCGAGTGTAGAGGACCTCGTATTAGCACAACAACAGGTCGACGCATTGGTGAAAGAGAATATTCACCTCGTACGAGCGATTCGTGAACAGGAAGCAAAACACGCACACGGCACACAAGTAACCAATAAGAAGCACGGAAGCGGAACAGCGGATTCAGCAACTGGTATTATACAGCAGCTGGTGGCATTAGTATTATTAACATCATTCAATAGGATAGCACAGTCGAATAACGAGACTCCAGCAGCCGCCGACTCATCAGCCAACACACAGGTACTCACAGCAGCAGTACCAATCGTATCGAATCAACAAGCACTCATCTGTGTTTAAACAACAACTCAACACAAGCCGATTCGATCCGATCACACAAGAATGGAGTCAACATCTCAACTCGATCCTTTCTTTTTCCCCTCCTCACCCATCTTCTCATCCCACCACCAACAGCACATGCATCAACAGCAGAGTCAACAACAACACCAACGTGACATGATGATGATGATCAGCAACGAGGAGGATGCAATGATGCTCGCACCTACTGGAGCATCATCACTACAGACAGATTGCATGAATGGCGGTATGCAGCCATTCATTGAGCAGGATCTCTTGTTTGCACCACAGCACAATTTAAACTTGATGCAACAAGAGAAATTGCACCTACAACAACCAATTAGTGGTACTTGTCAGTATCATCAAATGGAAAGCACTGATGAGTTTGGTCTCATCGAGCGACCAGCCGAATTCGATTGGAATCGCGCAGTGAACGACACAGCGACAATCCTTAGTCAGAGCAGCGGTGATCTCTCACCTTCACTCTCACACTCTGATTCATCATCGAGTGTGAGTGTCAGTGAGGCATCAAGTGGTCACACCACTCCGACTATGGTTGCATCACCAAACCCAACCTTACAACAGCAACAACAACAACAGGCTGAACTCTTGCAACAGCAACAGCTCGTATTTTCGGTCGAGCAACAGCAACAACAGCTGCTCTTACAACAGCAGAATGCATTGAGATCAATGCAGGCACAACAGATGAATATCGTTGTTGCACCACAGCAACAGCAGTCGATTCATGCACCTTCGCTACTTGAGCAGTTCAAGGTCACGATTCCGACAATTCCATCACCACAGGCACGTCCACTCGTGAAGGCGAAGAGAGGTGCAAGACGAGCACCAGAACCAACGACCTCAGCAACACTCGAGGTACCGGTCAGCGTCAGCTCATCGAGTAGCAAGAAGAAGCAACAACAGTTGGTAACACCATCGCGTGGCAACAGTGGTGGTTACGCATCGGATTCCTCACATCCATCTGTGCACTCAACACCATCACCAACACACAAGCCAGCAGCACAGGTGAAGGCGGAGACTGCCACTCGCACAGCAGCAGCTGCATCAGCGGCGATGGCTGATGATGAGTATGAGAACAATGAGCCGAGTGTGGATGATGACGAGTCGACCAAGCGTCGCAAGTTATTGCGTAAGGCTGAACTCGCTCGTCTCGCACGTAAGCGTAAGAAGACACGATTGGGTGACTTAGAAGCGGAAGTAGCGAGATTGGAAGAAGAACTTGAACGCGTTAAGCGTACGAGAATGATTGCACCAGAGAGTGCAGTTAATGCGGAGATTGCCACAGAACAGAAGATGACACGTGCAGTAGAGCACATGATTTCAGCAGTACATGCAGGATTGACTCGTAGTACGACACCGTCACCACGTAGCAACACGAGTACGCCAACATTGACCGGAAGTGATGCAGTGAGTCGTTCATCACCGACACAACTCACTCCACTCATCGATGAGTTCATGTGTGCGTACAATCAGACACAACAGTCGTGCGCGAAGCATCTTGAGGCACTGGAGAAGCACATCAAACCACCGAAGACATTCGAATTCTTAGCATGGCTCATGAAACAACCACACGAGGTCAGTCACACACACACACACACACAGTGTCTCACACAACATACATCGACCTGAAGGGGGTCTGGATTTCGTTTGCACGTCGAATTCTCAACCGTGTACATGATTGTAATGATCCCAAGATTCTGTTCATCGCATCGCGCCCTTGCTCTCCTTTTGTCCGTCTGCTCACCATCTCTTCGCTTCTCCTTGTTCCTCTCATTAGTCTGTGTCGAGCATCTGGTCGTCATTGCTTCAACGCGAGTTGTTGTTGCCACCAGATAGTCGTGAGTATCGTGAGTTCGAATGCTTTCGTACTTCAATTGGTGCGCAACATAATTTCGATCTTGAAGTCGAGCGCACATTCATCAAGATGACTGGTTTACTTCATAAGCGTGCGACTCAGCATGCGAAGAATCTCAATCGTATTCGATCGATCCTGGATGAGAAGCAATTCCTCAGATTCGTCAAATGGAGCCACACTGCCAACACATCAGCACCAGCATCACCATTGGCTGCAGCGGCATCAAGTCTGTAAAGCTCTTCCTCCTCCTCGATCGTGTTCGTCGTCTTCAACCTTCTTCCGTGTCTCCGTCCATTCCTCTTGTCATCCATCTCCGTGTAAATACCAGCTGTACATACTACTCACTCATCGCGTTGTCGTCTCATCGCGATCATCGTCCTTGACCTTCTTCTACTAACCTGCATCCTTGTGCGCTGTCGTTGTACCTCGTTGGGCTACGCGCTCTTTGTTCGTCACTCACGCACCATACAATTCAAAAGCATTTCTATCAACACAAATTGAAACAAATTTAAATATTATATTTAAATCCTGTCAACGACAGTGAAATCCAAAGTTCGCGCTCAAATTTGATTTTCTTGGCGTTGCCCACCGTTCATCCGCAGCCCACACACAGCGCACACCCATGAATGCACCTTCCACCTCATCCTCATCATCCTCCTCCTCTTCCACCTCACTCAACTCGCTCATCACTCGATGCATCGATGAGAGTACAGTCCTCACCACACTCAGCTCGCACCTCTCGTGTCCGATCTGCTACGATGCGTATCATACACCGGCCACACTCCCATGCTTCCACTCGTTCTGTTCACTCTGCATTCGACGCACACTCTACTTCCACGCATTCTGTCCTGTCTGTCATGCACCAGCAACAGCGAGTGATCTCAGAGCGAACTTTGCACTTGGTGCATTGAGTGAGGAGGTGAAAGGAATAAGAGAGAAACTCACACATGAGTTGAGTGATGGTATGCGTGATGAGTGGAAGAGGAGACGACTCAAAAGGCCACATGAAGATGATGAGGAGAAGGAAGAGAGGAAGGAAGCACACCAGATCGACGATGAGGCGGATGAATGCTGTCATGAAGAGAAGAAGTCGAACGGCAATACCTCCGCAGCAGCCGCATCATCTTCAGCATCATCGATCGCATCTCTCCAGTCAGTCGATAAAGTTGAGTGTCCAATCTGTCAGCTTCGTGTACTTGCATCTGCTATCAATCGGCATCTCGATGTCTGCCTCGGAAAGGAGGAGAATCGTACCACTGCGACGAATAATCATGCGAATTCAACTACTATCGCTGCCTCATCTTCCTCTACTGCTTCTGTTACTTCTCGACGTCCATTTCCAGCATACAATATGCTGAGCGATAAAGCGTTGAAAAAGCTGCTGACCGATGCCGGATTTCCTTCATCCGCCTCCCTCGCATCTGATCGTGAATCATTGATTCGTCGTCACCGCGAGTTCATCCTGCGACACAATTCTGAATGCGACTCGCCACATCCTCTGAGTGATGCAATGATTGTGAAGGAGATTGTGAAGAAGGAGAAAGTGATGACGAGCACGAATATGAGCAAGAATGCAAAACAGAGCTTGCTCATCCAGGCATTTCATACGAATGGACAAGAAGTTAGTACCAATTCCTTGCCACTTCCAATCTCCTCGAAATCATCGAAGAAACGATCGCAGTCATCTCGTACCGCTGCTGCTTCTGCTGCTCCAGCCTCCTTTGCTTCGCCTCCTCCCACTTCACCGCGCAAACGCCTTCGCAATTCACCACAAAATCCTCCTTCGACGGATGTCGTCATTCTGGAAGATGCTGAGGATCTGACACGGGATGAGCCAATGGAAGGTGCGAATGATACGTCCTCAACCTCCGTTGCGCCTGCTGCGTCCGACTCACATCAGCTTTCACTCGACACCACTCCAACAACAGCTACTGCAATCCCTCCTTCTGAGCAACAAACTGCCAGTATCGATTCATCTTCTTCCGTCGAGCCTCAACTATGTCCAATCTCACCTTCTTCAACTGATCCCTTCGCACATCTCATCGCGGCGTACGAGAGTCAGCACGGTCCTCGCAAGCGCTGGAGGCGAGCGTGGGGTATTGATGAATCACTATACAAGAATCAATCACCTCCTGCTCCTGCTCCTTCTTCCACCGCAGCATCAACGACTGCGTCATCGGCTGCTTCTCCTCTCGGATCAAGTGGTGCATCAACAGAAGGAACAGACAAGCAGACTGAAACGGTGAAGACGCAAGAAGATATTGAGATGAGAGTCGATGGAGATGAAGAGGTCACCATTGATACTTCGCGTACCACTGCACCATCAAGCAAATCCAAGCCCGTCTTTTCATTGTTCCAACCGCACAGCAAGGAGACATCTTCTGCCGCTACTGTTGCAATTCCTCCTGCGTCCTCATCAACAAGCACCCCGTCATCAAATTCTTCATCGAACGCATCACCTTCGACGAGTAGTAAATCGTCATCTGGTGCGATTCGTGTGTCGAGTGCGATGTGTAGCCAATGTCTTCGAGTGTGTCGTGGCTCTTTTCCTCTCGGCGCATCAATTGTGTGTCCTCAATGTCGTCCCAACTGGACTCAATTAGCAGCAGCAGCAGCTGGACAGCAGCAACCGCAGCAGCAACAACGAACCACATCACAGACGCTGCCACCACTCACGCATCAGACGAGCACGAAACCGAACTGGCAGCAACTCGCTGCACTTGCTGTTCTATCATCTGCCACTCCAGTGTCTACTCCTGCACCATCTATCGATCCACCTTCGTCACTTACGCCAGAACAACGCGCATTCATCGAAGCACGTAAACTCGCTGCCTTAGAGAAGTTGAAAGCACAGCGGCTGCAACAGCAACAGCAATCAACTTCCGATATCATGTCATTAACTCTCGATCATAACGTCACGAACTCCGCGCAAGCTTAACACTCACTCTTGTACGTTTTCGTAATGCATTCACATGAACACACAAACATGAAGTTTCGAAAACAATTCGCAACCTGATTGCCAGCACGCGAATGCAAATTGAATGTGTTGAAAAAGATTGAAAATATATGAATTCAATCGAAATAATAGCACAAAGCAAGGAGAAGAGAGGAAATCTCAGACAATGAGAAAAAGAACAAGCAGTTGCTTAGAACTCTGTTCTTGGTTTGCTCTTGAGGAGAGCATAGTACGAGAGAACACGCCATGCACATCCGATCAAGAAGACGAGACCAATATCTAATCCAAGATTATCTGAATTATAACCAGCAGCATCGATAACATGATCCAAACGACCTTGTGCACCTGTATTTGATGTATCAAGAATGATAAATGCTTCACTTGCCCAACGATTGTATGAGACATACCAGAAGACACGAAGGATATTCCAATTTGATACGACATTCATTGATGGTGATAGACCACTTGTGACACTGAATGTAATTGCACATACAATACCAATCATTGTTGCACGTGAATATGGTACTACAATCGATACGAAATAAGCAACACCCATCGAAGCATAGAATGTCATTCCACATACCAACAACCAATAACCGTAACCACCACGTGGACCACGCATCAAGAAGAAGATTGACATGAAGATGAATAACATACGCAACATATGTCCAAGATCATAAACAATCTTTGCGAGGAAATAAGCCAAAGTAGATTGACCAGCAACACGATCACGAAAGAAAATAGACTGAGGACGACCGAATGTATTGGTTGCCCACATCATTGCACCAACTGCAATAATCATAGTATAATAGAATGGTGGTACAGTAAAAGTATTGAGTGTCAATTCATCTTGACAACGATCATTCACCATTCCAATACATGTATCAGCAACAACTTGTGGTAATGCAGGATAGAAGTTATCTTTTCCTAATACATCGATACCTAAACCTGCAGCTGGTAAGATCTGTAAGAAACAATCGATTGCGACATATTTCGCATTACGACAGTCGACGAGTAAGTTACGATACAGTAACACCCAAAATTGTGTCCATACTGAAGCAGACTGGATCGGGATGATTGGTGTGTGTGATGTGTAGGAGGAGATCTTATTTGCTGTTGCACTTGGTACAGCGAGTGTCTTTACTACTGGTGACTGATTCACGCTGATAGATCCCTGATGTGAAACATCGCCATCGAATTTCTCTTCATCAACGACAAGAAGATTTGATTTACTTGCACCATCCATATTTGCTTCAAGTTCCGTGCGTGTTTCGATTGAATCATCATAATGAATACGTACGGCAGCTGCATCACCCTTCTTACCACGTGCTTTTCCTTCACTCGTCGCTTTCATGACCATACCTTCATAACCGAGTGACTTGAATGCAGTCAAGAAATCATCCTCTGAAATAGTATCCAAATAGAAATCAGCTGGATTTGTATTTGCTGGTGGTACATAACCCATTGAAGCGAAGTGATCACGAATGTTCGCAACTGGTCCGAAATAGATCACAATACCACCTTTGCCTAGCAACAAGACATCTTCGAACTTCGAGAAGATCTCCCAACGTGGTTGATGAATGACACAACAGACGACACGTGATTGTTGTGCAATTGAGAGAAGACCATCACATACTTGTTGTGCTGCTGCAGAATCCAAACCTGAAGTTGGTTCATCCAAGAATAGAATCAATGGATCAGCAACCAATTCCATAGCAATCGAGACACGTTTCTTTTGTCCACCTGAAATACCACGATTCATATCATCACCAACAATCGAATCAGCTATTTCAGTAATACCTAATAATTCCATGACAGCATCGATACGCTGTAACTTGATCTCACGTGTCATTGTACCTGGTAGACGCATATATGCCGAGTGTGAGATCAAGTCACGTACAGTCAACATTGAGAGCATGATATCAGCTTGTGGTACATAACCAACAATATTCATTTTAATGACTTCTTCAACACTGTGCTGATGATTGATGAGGATCTTACCACTAGAGATTGGAATCTTATTGAGTAATGCATTGAGAAATGTAGTCTTTCCTGAACCTGATGGACCCATGACAGCAGTCAAACGACCACCACGTACTGTTCCTGTGATGTTGTGTAAGATATTCTTCATTCCTGCTTGTGTACTTGTTGATGTTGATTGTGATTGGTCAGCATTTGAATCCTTGACACTGACACTAACATTTTGGAAATCGAGATTCAACTTTGGTTGAATATGTGAATCAAATGCTTTCATTGCCTTGATACGAATTGCATGTTGTGTTGGTTTGTTATCGGCATTATTTGCATTTGCAAGTTTGTCTGCATCACGATTCTCCTTGATCATAGCAACACGCTTGTTGATACGTTGATGCATGAAGTAGTAGAGAAATGCACCTGCAATGAGAACAGCGAGTGTCACGATGAATGGTGTCAAGAAGAATTGTTTCTTTGAACCAGCACCACAGAGATCACCATCGAGACATTCTAGTATGAACATGAAAGAAATAATAAGTTAGTATTCAAGCAATGCATGATCTCACACTTGCTGCACTCTCTCACACACACTCATGCGTGACTGACTCTCTGGTACAAGACTTGCACGATGACACCATGATCCTTTTGGACATTCATATTTTTCAACTGGTGATGGACAATAGTAACCAGATGGACACTCATTGAATGTTGGTTGACCATCTGCATCTTCACCCATGTTACATGTGAATCCAGCGAAGTCAGAAGCATACTGTGGTGAACGACAATCGATGTGTTGTGATAGGTAGGGTGATAGTTCACGACCGACACAATCATAGCCGACTGGACATGATGGTGATGGTGCAGTAGTGTACTGTGAGTTGACTTGTGTCAGAGTAGATGTGGTAGTGAGTGTGAGTAGGAGTAGCGTGGATGCTACGAGCATGAGTGGATGTAACGTCATAGGTTGCATGATTGCGTGGGTGATGGGTGAGAGAGAGAGAGAGCGGATGATTGAGTTGATTTGAGTTGGTTGGGTTGATTGCTGTTAGCTGCTAGTGAGAGTGTGTGTCTGAGTTGTGTGCTGGTGTGTGTGTGCGATGTGTTGCTGTATCGACGGTGTAATCGTCATACTCGGCGGCGGCATCATCATTCATTCGTTCAGGTTGTTAATACTCGGTGCGGCGTGACCTTGCGGCAACATGTTGCAAAATGAGCAATTTCGGCGTCAGCTGATTGATCCGCTGATTTAAACGTGATGATCAGGTAATGCGGATGTGCATGATTCGATTCGCCTACCTTCCTTACGCCTCCGATGATGATAATGATGCACAGGTAGCAGCAAGTTGTCTGCACACACTCACACACACTCACAACTCAATCGACTACTTACTACCACACACAAGCTCACCGTCTCCTTATCCGCAATCTCTTTCTAATCTTCCGCTGTTCATCATATTATTAACCACCCACCCACGTCACTCTCATCTCTCACTCACGATGCGCCGTACTCTGACTCTACTCGCACTCACACTCGCACTCACTGTCCTCACACTCACTGCAACCACTACTGCTGTGAGTGCACAATCCAATAACAATTCCACCAACTCCTCCTGTCCACTCGGTCACTTCTGTTACGATGCCTCATTCACTTCTGCCGATATGGTACAATGCTTACCATCACAATACTGTCCAGGTGGTCAACGTGGTGTCGTATGTCCTGCCGGTTATTATTGTCCAACTGTAACAGAACAAATCCGTTGTCCTTCTGGACATTATTGTCCACCAGCATCGATTACACCACGACCATGTTCACCATTAGCATCATGTCCTGAAGGAAGTGAGAGATACTTTCATTGGGGTACACTTGTATTATTACTTATTCTTCTACCAGCAATGGCAAGTGGTACATTTGTTTATCGTAAATATAATCAGAGATATCAAGTCAAGCAACATCTTGTTGCATCCGGTGCGTCTCCATCACCACTCAACAGTGTCATGGTGGTGAAATCGAAACAACAATCTGTCGAGATGATCGATCTGAATTCACCAGTCGAAATTGCATCACCTGTTCCAGCAGAAGCACGTCTTGTTGGTGAGCGTGTTCCTCGTATGGATATTAAGTTCACAAATTTGGCTGCTGCTGTTGAAGTCAATGGTGCAGAGAAACTGATTGTATCTGATGTCAGTGGTCACTTCCGTTCTGGTCGTCTTGTCGCAGTCATGGGTCCATCAGGCGCAGGAAAATCTTCACTTATCAATGTACTTACAGGAAATGTGAAATTGAAATCTGGTACAATTGAAACACGTATTGAAGGAAGTTTAGAAGATGATCTTCGTCGTACTCGTAACTTAGGTATGATTGGTGTTGTACCACAAGCAGATATCATGATCTCTTCACTCACACCACATGATATCTTGACACACTCTGCATTTACACGTTTACCAGCAACATGGTCGAAGGAACAGAAAGAAGAGCGTGTACAACAGACAATCAAACGTCTTGGTTTAGAACGTGTACAACATACACCTGTTGGTGATGAAGATGTACGTGGTGTCAGTGGTGGTGAGAAGAAACGTGTTTCAATTGGTATTGAATTAGTCAATTCACCATCACTTCTCATTCTCGATGAACCAACAACTGGTTTAGATGCAACTTCTTCACAGACCCTACTTGCAACATTACGTGATATCACTATGACTGGTACAACCATCGTCGCAGTACTCCATCAGCCACGTGGTGAGATCTTTCGTGGTCTCGACGACTTGCTCTTACTCGCACCAGGTGGAAGAACAGTTTTCTTCGGTCCTGCAAAAGATGCCCAGGCGTATTTTGAGAAGATTGGTTATACATGTGATTTGAATACGAATCCGGCCGATTTCTTTATTGATGTCATTGCAGCGAAAGCGGGTGCACCGTTTGCTATGGATCATCAGAAGAAGGTAGCAAGTGGAGAGGAGGAGGAAGTAGTTCGTAGAAAATCAATTACAACCACAGAGGAGATTCAATCTTATTTAGCTGATTCATGGAGTTCAAAAGCTGGTGAGGAGTATCGTACTCAATCGAATCAGGTTGATCAACCATCTTCACCTGGTGCTGCACCTGTAGATGAACATAAGAAGTTCGTCAGTACCATTCAACTTCCATCCATTCCTTACTTAACTTACCTCTACACTTATCGTTCTCTCCTTCAACTCTGGCGTTCACTCACTACACTCCAACTCGAACTCTTCATGCATATTCTCGCCGGTGGTATCATCGGTATGGCATTCGTCGATCAGAATTGGTTTGTTCTACCGATTAATCCGGGTTATGTCAAATACTGCCCAGAACCGATGAGAAGATCGTGTGAACAGGATGCTATTAGAGATATTCTTGATCTCATGACAACATATACTGTGATGGCATTAGGACTTGTCAGTGCAATTATTGGTAATCGTGCTTATGGACAAGAGTTACTCAATATGAAACGTGAAGCTAGTGCTGGTCTGAGTGCAACTGCTTATTATTGGGGTAAGTCAATCTCTGAATTACCACTCATTATCATCTATTCCTTCGTCTACTGTGTCGCATACTTCCTCGTCGCATCACCTTCCTCTACATTCGCTTCCTTCTTTACAGCAATCCTTCTCTTCGAATACTGTATGTTCGGTATTGGATATGTCTCTTCACTCCTTCTCTCGAATGAGAATGCACTTCTCCTCTCATCCATCGCTGCATTACTAGCTGGTCTCGCTACCAATGCGAAAGGTATCGAGAAGAACTTCTGTTGGGGTCGTTGGGTTGCTGAAGCATTATTTATCTCTGAGATCAGAACTGATTTGTATGTTGAACCATTGAATACACTGGTACAAGTATATATGGATCAAAAGAATAAGTTTAAGGTAGATAATTATGCGACAGATATTGTGATTCTGTTTGTCATGGGAACAGTGTTGAGATTGTGGGCTTATGGTCTCGTTGCGAGAAAGTTTAGATCTGGTAAATAAGCCATGAATGTGGCCCCATCATCTTCGTTTGCTTCTGCACATTTTGCTGCGCTTATATTGTATATCTTCTCACTGATATTTGTCATACAAAAATAGATCAGAATTTCAAAAGCAACTCAACTTGAACTTGAAACCTGAAACTTGAAGTTGACGCGACACACGCATGCACTCCTTCTCTTCCTCACCAGTAAGCAAATCATCGACAAATCTAGAGTTGAACGCTCATTGTATATTTATGATCTCTCATCTGTAACATTGATGGCACAAAACGCCTTTGCTCTCGTACATTTTTCAAACTTCTTGTTTGCCTGCAGCCTCGACTCTTGTTCTTTACAACGACTTCGGTAGTCTCTCCATCATCGCTTCAAATGCTAAAAAAGCTGCAGCATTTGCTGGGAAAGCTCTTGCAAGACATGGTGAAAATCCACCGAAGAAACCTTTGAGTCCATCACGACGATAGATCATACGTGCTGTCGAACGCATTGTTGCTGTCTCTGGTGTCTGAATCGCCATCATACGTGCTTTAATGACATCGACTGGATAACAACTCAACCAATAACTAATACCAGCCATTCCACCTGAGAATACAGCAGCAGTTTTTGTTGGCTTCTGTCCTACACCCTGTTGCTGTAGTACTCCACTTCCCTTTGGTGCTAACACACGTGCATACACACCCTTCCACATCTCGTACGCACCAAAATAAGCATAGTTGGAGATACGACAGAACATGACAGGTAAAAGACCACGATAGAGACCTGTTGGACCTTGATGTTGAAGAATGTAACGAATGCAACTGATTGGACCGGTGTAGAGAGGTGCGGGGTGTGCGGCAGTGGAGGCGGCAGCAGTGGCGGATGACGATGCGGCAGCAACAGCAGATGATGACGATGCAGCCACAGCAGCAGCTCCCGTACTCTTCATCGCATGATACTGTACTTGCAGTCTACTTTTCACTCCTTCCATCGGTGTCACAACAAATGAGATACATATGCCACTCATCATTGCTGCTCTGCAAGTTTGTGATACTGTTGCTGGTGTAGATTTCGACACACCATCCCACTCTTTGACTTGCGCAGTGAACATGCCTTGCATGCCGAATAGCAATGCATTTACTACACCAGTACCAAGTAGAGGTGGTGTAACTCCTTTGTACAATGACAAGACTCCCTCATTCCTAATTGAATCCATGATACAATGTAAAGGTCCACGGAATCGTCCGGAGGAACCTTCAGTTTGTAAGCGAACTTTTAGTGTGTCGAATGGATGTCCGACCTGATGAGAGGAAGGATGAGGGAAGGAGTGACCGTGAGCAGCCAGCAGAGCATTTCTCCACCTTTCTTGTGCTCATCTTATTTCTCATTTCATCTCCTCCTCTCCATCTCCTGACCATCACTAGTGCTGCACCAGACGCGCATCCTGCAATGAAGTGACGCGTACGATCCCATACTGGCTGAGGCAGAAGTGTTGCTGTTGAGGCAGAGGCAGAAGGTGAGGAGGATGCAACTGTGGTGGATGATGCGTTCAGAGGCGAACTCTTCACTGTCGGTGATACTGCAGTGTTACTCATGGCGTAGGAGATGAAGGCAAGGTTCTTGCTTGAGAATGAGAAGGATGACTGTGAGGTCAACTCGGGTGTGGAGAATTGTGATTGCAGAGGCAGTGTGATATCTTAAGTAGCGATTCGATGCTCATCGTGCACAAAATAGCTAGCTCTTGCATCTAGCACAATGACAGATGATTGTACACGCACACTCACACGCTACAGCTTACGATCGTGTGACTGCGTATCGCTGTACCGACTATTCAAATTTCCAAAGGTCTGCTCGTCAGTGTATGCTATGACAGAAGTGTGAACGCGTGGCAATTGCCACCGCGAAGCATGTGATTCAGTGTCTCCATTCAGTGTCTCGACTCGCACGATCGTTCTGTCACCGAACTCAAGTGCTGAATCGACAAGGTGGCAACCGCTGTCTCAAGCAGACGATGATACGATTGTGTCAACACGTGAGATGATGCGTTCAGCATGTTGTAATCGTGTCGCAATCTCCTTTGCTCATTGTTCGCTCACGATCATCGCTGCATCGTTGCCTCTTCTTCGGAACCTTTATCAGTTACATCCAATATCTTGCTCAATCATCATTCTAATATTCAATGATGACCATGCGTATCTCATCACGTTCCTTTCTCACAATATTTATCCTCCTCGCCATCACCATCCTCCTGCTTCCGCCAACCACCTCCGCACTCAAATTCCGCTTGCCTGCAAATCATCATGATCCTTCTGCACCACCGAAGAATCCGAATCCACCAACACCCGAATTTGTGAAAGAGAGGAATGAGAGGAGATTCCCTGGTGTATGGTTCCCTGAAGGATACGATGTTGGTGAGCCAGCTAAAACTGGTAGTGCTTCGAGTGAAGTGTTATGGAAATCACCACTCGCACATGCTTCTCAACAAGAAAAACGTATATGGTATGATCCTGATCGTCCAGAATATAGACCACCTGGCAAGTTACTACTTAATATGTTAGTTATGAATGAGGAAGACCATTTACGCCGTACACTACCTCATTGGAAGCATGTCATAGATTATTGGATTATTGGTGTGGATGAGAAGAATACGGATGATAGTATTGATATCATTAAACGTGAACTAGGACACTTACCAGGAATGATTGCACTCGTCAAAGGCTTCGATGGACACGGTCCAACATGGACAACTCTCGTCACCTTAGGTGTCGAACACTTCCCAGGTGCAACACATGGAATCATCAGTGACGCTGATTTTCGTCCGATGCAAACAACACTTGATCGTCGTGAGTTAGATATACGTTGCTCGAAACATATGTATACTATCTTTTCATCCGATCACCGAAACGAGCGTCGTATGGATTGGATCTATCGTAACATCCCAGGTGCACGTATCAATCGACGAACACATCAAGTCGTAGAAGTTCCAACACTACCTGAACAAGAAGTATTTCAAACACTCGCAAATTTTGCTGTCGATGAACAACCAGGTGGATATGGTGATAGAAATGGTAATAAAGAGAAGAAATATATTGCATGGATGACAGCTGATTTACAAGACTTCCCGGATGATCCACGTGCTTTGTATTATTTAGGTTATGGAAATCTTGATCTGTTTCATTCGAATAATAAAGCAGCAGGTGAGACGAAGACAGATAAGCATTGGGCAGCACTCGACGAAAGTATTCATTATTTCACTCGTCGTATCAACCTCCCGGAAGGAGTCGGAAACACCGAAGAACGTTGGTTCGCGACAATGAAACTTGGTGAGATCTATGAGAGATATAAGAATGATTGGAAGAAGGCGGAGGAGATGTATACGTCGTGCATTAAACAAGATAAGGAGAGAGCTGATCCTTACTTCTATGTCGGACAACATTATCGTCTCGTACAACAGCCTCTCATCGCTGAACCATATCTCTACACAGCCTCGACTCTCACCATGCCACAACGTTCACTCTTCCAATGGCATTTCTTATATGAATGTTTAGCGAAGTTAGAATATGTCAGAAATTGGGGTCTCATGGCAGAGAAGGAACAACATGCAACAAAAGGATTGACAATCAAACTCACGAAACGTGCACTCTCAATTATTAACACCTCAAATTGTGCTTCTGAGACGAGTGATCCTGGAAATGCAGAGGAGATGCGTGATTGGAAGAAGAAAGTACAAGAGAAGTTACAGCAGTTGAGAAAGAGGAGAGATGAGAAGAAGAAAGAGATGGAGGAGAAGAGGAAGAGGAAGGAGATGGAGAAAGAGAAAGAGAAAGAGAATGGGAAGAAGAGTGATGATGAGGTGAAGCAGGGAGTTCCTGCACAACCAGCAAGTGTACTGTCTTCATCTTCTATATCTACATCTGAACCTGCATCATCACCATCCCTCACCACTCCTACCTCCGCTACTTCACCACGACCTCCACGTCCACTCTCCTTCGATCCTGTCACGATCCCTCTACGTGATCTTCGATCTCTCGTGAAAACTGATACTACAGAGAAACTCGGTCTGGTTCAATCTTTGTTGAAGGAATTGATGAAAGTATTGGAGACGATAGAGGAGAAGTTGAGAGAGTGTGTTGGTGATGCGGAGAAAGAACAAAAGAATGAATCAGTCTTGACACTTTATACACAACTTGTAGAGAGAAGTCAGGAGATGAGTCAATACTTGGAGAAATATCCGAAGAAATTGGATGACACGATCACATCCGTCACTACCACCTCCTCTACCACACCTAAACTCAAACCAAAACGTGCACTTCTTCTCGCACAATACGATTATCTCTCCTGTCGTTCCTATCGTCTCGTCACTTCGAAATATCTCGAATTAGAGAAGAAGAAGAGGAACGAGATTGAACGTGCAAGTGAGATGGAGCAGGATACGCAGAGACGTGAAGAGTGGCGCAAGGCGACGGAGGCTGCGCATGCATTGTGTCGCTAGCTTGCATGCCTGAAATATGAAGCAAACAAATTTCCAAATTTTGAAAAAAATCTCCTCTTCGTGTGTATCGATGCTGGCTCCAAATGCACAACAAGGAGCTGGAAAAAACAAAATAACATGCATGCTCAATAATGCTTTTCTTGCTTTCAATTCGCTATGTCGCTGTCTTGTTCAGTGGGCTGTTTTCATCTGTCGTGTTGTGTACTACAGCTACATTCGTCGTATTTGGATCATTTGCATAAGGAGATGCTGCTGCAACAGGTTGACCTGCAGCTACACCATAAGCTGGTGGTTGCATGGGTCCCTCCTGTTGATAGCTCTGAGGAATGTATGCAGCGAATGGTAGACCATTATCGGTGACATACGTTGCCTCGAGTGGAATGCGTAAGTTATGATGCATAGCTTCACCTTTAATATGAATACGCACGAGAAGGGAGGTACGACATGTCGCTGCAACTGTTGTGATATCGGGAGTCTGATTCTGTGCGACGAATGTGAGTGGGACAACTGATTTCGATCCGGCAGGAACGTTGCAGGAATAGACATTACGTGCGATTGTGACATAACGACGACTCTCACGCATATGTCCGTACGGTACTCTGATATCCATCTCATTCTGCATCGCTACAATGATCTGATCAATACCTTGTGCTTTCATTTTATTATCAATTTCAACTTCCATTGGTATCGCCTCACCATTCATGAAACATCGCTTCGGTACACGGACAACAGCACTCACGGTGCGAAATCCGAAACACATACAAAGGAAGTTGGCGAATTGCTTTGTTCCTTCTGCGGAGACTGGCAGAAGTGCTTGTGGTGTGATTGCACGTGAATAGACTGGATCAATAATTAATTCCACTTGTCCAACCAGATTCGAACTAAAGATTCCTTTCACGTGTGCGAGTGCTTTGATTTCATATCGAATATTGAGTGAGGCAGCATTAGCACGTTGTGGTGCTCTTATTCCGGTAGAGTAAGCACAGCATTGTGCTGGCTCTTCATCAACTTGTACAGCAGAATTTCTTCCTTCATATTGCAGCTCAACAACAGTCGTATGTGGTGTAATCTGCGGCAGAATAAAATTGAATGGATATTTCGTCACTGTTCCTGCTGCATAAGTCTTATTCGCTGAATCAACTGGTACAATAAACTTGAAGAAATCACCACCACCCCAACTTGTTTCTTGATGTGAATGCTTTCCGGATTGGACTGTGACAGTGATGGAAGTACGCTCGTAACCGCGGAGGTAGAATTCTGTGTGTGAAGAGGAGGGTGAGAGGAGGAGCGGGATGGGAGTGAATAAGCATAAGTAACAAGAATCGAGTATCGATGGCGAGAATTCAAATAAGATATGTCTCCTCACTCACTCCTCCCTACGAACCAATTCCTTTCTCATTCAGTACAATCTCTTTATTTCCAGCTGTCACAACTAAATTTCCTGCTACTGTATCGCCGGGTAGCATATGAAAACCAACACCGCCTGCAAGTGCAACAGGAGCAGCTTGTGCACCACCTGGTGCATTTCCTCCTCCGTTTTGGAGGATACCTGCACGACCTTCACCACCTTGTAAGCCAAGTGCGGCTGCAGAAACTTGGAGCTCGATTGAGAGATGTGACATCGTGCACGCACGAGATGGAGGTAGAGAGGAGGACGAGGAGGCGTGAGTGGATGCTGTGAATGAGAAGATAATGAAATGGCTTTGATCTGCTCAGATATGGCTGTGTGATGGGTGAATGAGTGTGAGGTGATTGACTGTGCAGTGCAACTGTTGAGTTGACTTGTGTGGCAGACGCGAATGGATGGTTGGAGAGCGCTGATTCGTTGGCTCGGAAGTTGCGTACCGACACTTCTCTCCACATTTCACTGTTGAGCATCAGCATAACGATTCGTATGCACATCGTATAGTACACACTTGGCTTGCACCCAGCGCAATTTGCAGGCATCGAACCCTCACGGTGGTGACGAAAGACTTGATTGAAAATCGCTTCATTTTTGAAAATGGTATGGTCCACAACGATCAACATCAATTCTCTAGTTGAGTCCAGGTGGCGGTGGATAGACAAGTGTCGTATGATGAACAGTAGGCGCGATCATCGGTTGCGCGTAGAGTGAAGAGTAGATGTCAATGATGGAGGTGGAAGAGGCTGGAGGTTCTATCGGATAGCCGAGGTGCTGCTGAGGTTGTTGTTGCTGCGTAGGATACGTCGCAGGAGCAATCGTACCGAAGTGGCTCGTATTCCATCCACCACCATTCGCAGTTGTAAACGTTGTTGCATGCTGCTGTTCGCCTTTATACTCTCGAAACGATTCCTTCGCTAATACTTGACGTTGATGAACTTGTCGTTGATGTGCTTCAGCGTGAGTCATTGGGATATCGTTATCGGTCATATCCTTACGCTCCTCGATGTATGAGGTGTAAGAGTGATTCGTTGGCATGAGTGCAAGTGGCTTCTGATCATTATGCGATCTGAGGCTTGACAAACCGACATTCGACGACGAGTTCTGACCAAAAAGGTCCTTCATCATCGCATCATACTCTGCATCATTCCGATGATTCGCATTCTGTCGTACGAGCTCGATCTGACGTAATACTTCAGCATGAGTGAGACCACGTGCACGTGAGCAGTCAAAGGTTGGATGAGTGTGAGAGCCGCAGAGATAACAGTTGATACCACTCGCATTCGATGAAGTACCAGCAGCAGAAGGATCATTCGAACCGCTGAAGTTTCGACCACGATCAGGACAATTCTTCTGTAAGTGTGCTGTCGATCCGCACGTATGACACGGCCTCAAGGTCATGCACATATCACCACATCCATTCGCATTCGCAATTGCTTGCAGCGCTTTTCTTCTCTCCTCTTCACTCTGTGGAATGAGTAACTTCTTCACTTCTTCCACACCCATTGCTAACCTCTCTTCATTCTCAGCTTGAATCAATACATATTGCGGTTCATTATCATCATCATACTTCTTTCTCATGATCTCTGGCACCGTATCGCTCCATGAATTCTTTCCTCTGATAGCAACTTTACAACCAGTACGTTTCTCGAGTTCCTGTTGTGTAGAACCTCTGACACCGATGATGCATCCTTTGAAATTGTAATCTGGATATTCATCTAACGGAACTGGAATCTTGGCTGTAAGTTTCATCTTCCCTGCTTCTGTCTTCTTCCAATTCGTTGGTGGTCGAAATGTCGGATTACGTGCGAGTGCTGCATCGACGATCGACTTCTGCTCCGTGACAAGTTTGGTTTTGTAACGAGAGATTCGTGTGTTGGTACGCTTACCTTCGCTGTTGTAAGTCGGCTCGGGTGAGGGTGAACGACATCGTGCTGGTGTTGGAGGTGCGCCGGGCGTGGTCGATGCGATCATCGGAATCGGATCAACTTGATCCATCGTATGTCCAGCAGCAATCATATGCAATTGTGCTTGAATCGCTTCGATACGTAGATGTGTGAGAAGACTGTCAGCAGCATTCGTATCTAACCCAGAGCAGAGTTGATGAATGTTGATACCGGAAGGAAGGGTAGGATGGAGTTGAAGAAGAACACTGACATCGTATGTCGTTGCTTGGAAGCGCGTGCGACGCGCTGGAGGAGTGACGTTGGATGGGACGGCAAAGGATGACGCTTGCACAGCGTCGGTCGAGCCTATCGATGCAGGGACAAGAGCGGTATTCAAGTCACTTGAATTCGCATCTCCCGTGCTCAGAATCGTTTGAGTTGCACCTGAGCTCCACCGTGTACGTTTCGCTGCACTCGGCTGAGAAGATGACGAGTCAGCAGTGGCATCCGCGGTCGTATTCGAGGGAGTTGATGTGCCAGCTGTGGTCTGTTGCAGCTGCTTGGATTCCTCACTTGTCTCGACACTCATCAGCGTATCATCTGGCTTCGATGCTGGCGGTACAGGCACATCGGTGATGTGTTGAGAAGATGCGTCTACAGATGATGAAAGTGATGAGGATGGAGATGATGCAGGTGCAGTAGCTGTCGATATCTGAGTTGTGGATGCAGTCGCAGTAGCACCACTTGATTCTTCAGTCAGTTGAAAGCGTCGTTTTCGTGCTCGTGGAGGCGATTTAGGCAAGGAGGAAGATGCTGAAGGAGCAGCTGTGGAGGATGTTGAGGAAGAAGTTGAAGCAGCAGTTGAGGTGGGAGCAGCGGACGAGGAAGCAGCAGCAACCGACGCGGCAGCTACTTTCGCTGCTCTTGCTGCTGTGATGCGAGCAGCAACTTCTGTTGCCGATGGTACAACAACGACAGATGATACAACTGATCTGACAGTACTACTGCTGCGAGGTACGACAACTGTTAGTGATGATGCAGCAGACGGATTGGAAGAAGCGGACGAGGATGAGGATGATGTGGCAGAATTCTTCGCGCGCACGGTGATGATACGATTTGTCGTCGTGCGAAAGGACGAAGGTGGTGCCGATGACAAATCAGACGATACTTTACGATTCATCTGAATGAGTGCAACGAGTGCAACTCGAATAGCAATCACTCTGATGATTTTCTGCTGGTGAGGTTGAGTTGAGTCTGATGAAGTGTTGAGTGAGTGCAGAGTCGCTGACCGACACGACGAATGACGAGCACTTGTACTGATCGTTGCCTGCTGCAATGCTGCGATGTTGTGCGATGCTGTCAGTTTAAATAGTCGGTGAGATGATGGAAAGACGCCAATTGACTGAGAACAGCACAACAGCAACCTGCTGCAGCAGCGCGTGAAGGTGAGTGTCTGACGGCTACTTGAGTGACTACGCAATTATTCTGCAGATGTGAATTATCATCGAGCTCAATGTGATGACCAGCAGTGAGGATGACTCGCAACGCGTGACAATGACAATTCGATGCTGTGTTCATTCTCCTAATCTTGCAACTACATGTTGAGAGCGCAATTTCGTGACGATTGAAAGTGTGACACAAAGATTGTTTGAATTATTGCGTGATGCTAGCAGGCAGTCAGAGAGAAGTTGAGAGTGAGCAGACTTCTCACTCAGCGCTGCTTTGATCTCCTCTCCTTCCACCCCAGTCCGCCTAATCATCACGTCCTGACAGTATCATCATGGCGCAGCGTCCGCCACCTACCTCCACTCCTGCTACCTCTGCATCGAGTAATGAGAAGGTTGGATTCTTCTCCAAGTTATTTGGTCGTAAGCCATCACGTCCGACACAATCCGATGCTGGTACACCGGCTGCTGCATCCTCCTCTGTCAGCGGTTCGCCTCCAACACCTTCCTCACTCCTCCGCTCTTCCTACCCTCTCCCCACACCACTCCCTCCGCTCAAAGAATATCGTTTCTCCTCCTCACTCAAAGGAGATCGCTTAGAAGGAATCTGGCGTGGTCTCCAAAATCGCCAACTCATCTTCCCTGATGTTGATACTCAGTTAGCATTATTAGATGCGTTGGAGGAGGTAGAGAAGGAATGGAAAGAGGAGGAAGAGAGGAAGTGGATGAATAAGGATGCTTCAGCTGCAACTACATCAACACGAAAATCCCACGTACGTACCTCGTCTCTCACCGCCGCTGTTCCAGCCTCTCATCATCATCTGCACACACATCACGGCCACCCTGCTTCATTCATTCGTCGTGTCGTCGCTGATTTCACACACTTCTCGATTCATGAATTCCCGGATCAACTACCTGCATTCATTCAACAGCATACCATCACACAACATATGGCATCACAATCACAAGCGAATTTGGCCTCCGCTGCATCTTCTCCAGCATCAGCATCTGCTTCCTCCGCAACAGCAGCAGCATCACCCCTCACAGCCACGCCTTCCTCCTCCATTGATGAGACTCTCCCTCTTGCTGAGTTGATGAATCAGACACCGATGTTTGTGAGGATGAAGATTATTGAACATTTAGCATCGTATCAGAATAATAGGATTGTCATGCATAGGTGAGAGGATGAGCATGAAGAGGAGGAGGAGGAGGATGGAATATGATCGCGTGATTCTCACATCCCTTCCCATTTTCTTGTTTCCTTTCCTTCGCAGCACCGATTTCTACACACATCTGATCAAACTCATCCAACTTCTCTGCAGTGAATATCTCACACTCCCTTCTCCACCTTCACTCACCACCGCTTCTACACCACCATTCTTTGGTGCTTCACTTCTGCATTACTATTTTCATCGTATGTTATTATCTTGTTATCGTATTGTCATGCTATGGATGGATGCGAATCAGAAGTGGAAGAGGAAGGAATCGGAGAGGATTGGATGGGAGGAGGAAGTGGAAGAACTCGTTGCATCACCTTCATCCTCAGCATATGTCTCCTCCTCACTCCCTTACATTCACTTCCCAATCTCCGGATCTGATCAAAGTATGTTGAATGAGCATACGATTCAGTTGTTCGTACATTTTCATCCACACTTGATTCAAAGGCTGAATAGTAATGATGCATCGGTACCGAGTACGATACCACCATTCTTTCCGCTTGATCTTTATCACACATTACTCTCGTTTATTGGTGCATCATCGTATCAGCATCCAGTGCAACAGGAGATTCTGTTGCAACATTCACTACATAGGAGACTGATTGAGTTGCTCGGATGGAAATTCGACCTCCCTGAAAGTGAGCCGCAATCGGAGGAGATGATGGAGAAGGAACATGATTCCTCTTCATCAACCGTTGCACCGTCGCCTACTCCTTCCGCACTCGCTCTTTTTTCATCCCTTCCTCTTCCATCCTTCACAACGCGTCATTCTCTTCGTCAAGCCTGGCATACCACACACATCCTCTCTCTCCTCTCATTACGTGAGCTTTGCTTTGCTGCCACAACGGCACAGTCACAACATGAATTAGAATTCGTCAAGAATGGTGGTGTTGAGAAATGTATGGATACTGTGCTGTGGACGATACATATGAATCAGAGGAGATTGGAATTGGCTGCGAAATCACATATGGAGATTGTGGATGAGATTGTTGCGAAACATGAGGAACGAATTAAGATGGAATACTTTGAGGATAATTTGAACGAGCATTCAAACAACAGTAGTGGTAGTGGAAACGATGCGATGTATGATAATGGTGCATGGATGCAGAGTCAACAAGCAAGGAAGATTCTATCAAGGAGTCAGCTGCAACAGCAGAGGCGGAAAGGCAAGTTCCCCTCCTCAGCATCATCCTCCTCCTCCATCATCCCTTCAGTACTCCTGCAAGCCTCACCTGAGCTTCAGACTGTATTCAATATCCTCCTCAGTATGTGTTGTATGGATGTGCAAAGCGCAGCATCTTCTAATGCTTCGACCGCAGGAAATGCTCCTTTGTCAACTACATCTGCTTCAGCTGCCGCAGCTTCTTCGTCGTCATCACGCAAACTTCCTCATTCCTCTTCATCTGGATCACTTCCCTCAGCTCAACCACCATTCAACATCTCTTATCTCTTCCTCCAAATGATTCTCGATCTCTTCAATCCGGAGATTAATTCGAATGAATGGAATCAGAAGGTGAGAGGATTTATTCATACACTGACAAGTACGAATACGTCAGTGGTTGCTGCTTCTTCAGCATCAGTAGCAGCAACGCCATCCTCATCCACCTCCTCCTCCCTCGTCAGCTACCTGCCATACATCCAATTCTACACACTCCAATTCTTTCATCATATCCTCTCACTCAAACCTGATCTCTTAGTTTTTGTCAGGACGTACAATGTCTATCATACCCTATTCTCAGGCAGCTTCTTCTTTATTGGAAGCGGAGGTGCGGGAGGAGTTGCACCGACGAATGGAAGTACGACACCTGTTTTGCAGCGAAGTGGAAGTATGACACCGATGAAGCCATCGTCCTCCTCCTCACATTCAGACGGTGCTTCCACCACTAACAACAACGCCGACATCGCACAACGCCTCAAGCTCCAAACTCACCATCATCATCGTATCTCCAAACTGCTGCGTATCATCGTACTCGATAGCATGTATGAATTCGCGACTCTCCATGCAATTCCTTCTTCACTTAGTGCACCGACATCAGAGTTATCATATTTGCTATCGTTATTGTATCAGAGATACTCATCTTCTACGCTCGTACAGCAGGTGTGTATGACGATACTGAGGATCTGGAGAATTCATCCGAGTGAATGTGAAGCGGCTCTGATTGCGCTCACGTGGCAATCACTCTCGGCATCAACTCCCGTCGCCACCTCATCCACTCCTGGCGCTTCGACTCCATCATCCTCTCCCTCACTCAAAGCTCAGCCTACTCCCACTTCCTCGCGTCCTTCCATGGCTAGCCTCGATCCATTCAAGATCTTCTTAAAAGTCCTCGTCTTCTATCAATCACAGATGCAAAAGTTAGCAAAGATTACGCTAGTGAATCAGACACTTGGTGTTGGGACGTCGAGTGGTGTGGCAGCAGGAGGATCGTCAGTGTACTTCACGCCAGCAGGTCTGAAACGTGGGAGTCACACGATGGGATTACCTCCAACGGTTCCGATGTCAGCGAAGCTCGCTCGCCCTCCATCAGGTGCTAATCTAAGTGGTGCAACACCACCGTCCTCACGCACGACCTCCTCGTCTTCGGCAGCAATCTCACCTAATCTTGCGATTGCTTATCACGCATTCCTCTCACTACTCGAGACCATCCTCTCCTCCTCCATCGAGATGCAACTCCTCGCACTTCGTGAGTCCTCTTTCGTCTGGCACCTCTTTAACATGGTCGAATCTCCCGACACGCCACGCAGACGATTTGGTATCCGTGTTGTAATCGGTCTGATCTGTTGTGTCGGTGGTGGAGGAAATGATGTCAATCCTGCGATGATGACTCCACCGAAAGGATCATTAGCGGCTGCGACGAATGCGAACATGCTCGTACTTCCTGCGATGACACCGAAGCATGGACTCGGTGGTGATGCAGAAGGTAATTACGCAGAGTTAGACGAGGTACCTTCACTCTCTATTGGTGATGCAACGAATGCACCCCCCTCTCGTCCAACATCACCTCCATCCTCTTCACTCTACTCTGCTGAGGAATCACAGAAAGTATCTCGTCTCCTCTTAACCAAATATATCGAGCTGTTTCCAACACATTGCACACCTTCGCTCAGCATTCTGATCGATCTGTCACACGGTTTACACGGCCTTCTGACACAACACACGAGGCTGCATCAGGATCTGTGTAGAAGGAGACACGTCTTTGTTCAACTGATGCATATTCTATCACATCTAGGGAATGCGACTGTGGAGGAGGATGAAATACCTACGACACAAACAGCGACGGAGATCAATGCAGCATTGCATGCTGCTGCACCCTCCTCTTCGAATGCTGCTTCCACCTCGTCTGCATCCTCATCATCCTCTGGCGTTCCGAATCTCATGCCTTCTACTCTCTTCATTCGTTGTGGTAGCGATGACAGTGATCAGTCCATCCCTCGTTCCTCCTCTCTCCTCCCTCAATCTTCCTCTACCATTCCTCTCTCCTCCTCAATGCGTCTTCTCCGTTCTCTCCTTCGCTGTCTCACACTCCTCCTCAACAACAACCTTCGCTCCAAAGAAGTCTTCCGTAAGAATATCGGTACGGAATTACTAGCGAAATTGATTCAGAAGGTGTTGTATAGAGAAGGCGGTGGTGTCGTGGCTGCAGGACTGCCGACGAATATGGCAGTAATGAGCTTGATGCAGTTGAGTGCGACACCACATGCGACGTCTGCAGCAGCCACACCGCATGGGTATCCGTCCGCTTCATCTTTCATCTCCTCCAGCATCCTTATTCCACCAGCACGCGTCATCTACGGTGAGATCTTCCGCTGCTTGATCGAGCGTGAATGGTATGAGATCTCAGCGTTTGAGAAGGGTGAGTTACTCATTCAACCGATTTATATCGAACCGAGTCTGACGCATGCACCGACACCGAGCAATGCAAGTGCATCATCATCACAGCCTATCACACCACGAATGAGCAATGAGAAAGATCAAGGAGAGTGCGTCCAACTCTTGAATGCCCAGACCTCATCAGAAGTACTCGAATCGATCTTACTTCAAGTTAGCACCATGCAACGTTCTGTCTTGATGAACAACCTCGTTCCTACAGGTGTACTAGCGACTCCTACCGTCCCTTCAACACCTGTCTCACCGGCCTCTCCATCATCACCATACCTTCCTCCTTCCCAATCTGATCTGTCTGCAATCTCACGTGGTTTTCTGCTGAATGAGATCTCGACTCCGGAACTGCGTAGACTTGTGCAAGAAGGTGCGGCAGAGATATTGATCGTGCTTGGATCAGCAGGTGATCTGCTTGGATATCTCCTCCTCACACCAATCTTACCGTCATCACTCTACCTTAGTAGCGAAGCAGCAAACTCACCTAACTTCCAACTCTTCTCACGTCTGGAATCTGATTGGACTTCCTTCTCATCAGCATTCTCGGAACTGACGGATACAGTCGATACATCATCTATTCCACAGAGGTTGATCTCACAAATTGTTGTCTCACCACTATCACGTGGTCTCGGTCATATTCTTCTCTTCGCTGCAAAGAAGCTCTATCCACGAGGTCTCCTCGCTCGTGTCATGTCTGGTGTACATCCATTCATCAATCAAGCTGTCTTAGAGTTCTTTAGCAGATCGAATTTTATGCAAGTTGCATGGGAGACTGTTGAATCTGCACAGCCAGAACCGCCAATACCAGCACCACCAACACTCACGACACTGTCACTTGCATCACAACACAAACTGTGTCATCGTGCGCAGGTGCTAATTTGGACTGAGGAGCGAGATGCGGCAGGAATGGAAGGCGCAGCACAACAGCAACTGCCTCCGAAGATCAATATCGTGCCTGTTACGAATACAATTCAACACACGGGTTTCTCCTTATCAAATCAACAGAACAATCAACACACCAACGGTAATAACACATCCGCTGATCCAACACAACCTGATCCAAGTAGCGTTTGGATACAGAATCCTGATATCATTCCTCTCCTCTTTTCACCACACCTCTTCCTCTCGATTCCCCTCCCAGTCCAACACGATATCCTCGCACTCTTTACCCATCTCGTCGTACGTTCGTATCTCAATCAGTCACATTGTTGTAAAGTGTTGCTGATTGATCTCTTGTTGGATCTCTTCCCGCATTTACCACCGATTACACAGTTAAGTGATGAACTCGTGTCATTGCAGAGATCATTCCTCTACCTCATTCAGATCATTGGAACCCACTCCATCAGCGTGAAACAACTGAAGCGATTCTTCTCACTCATGAAATCCACAGCAATTAAAGTCCCTCAGGAATGGTTGAAATTAGGGAATAATAAAGAAGCGATGAATTATATGACGACTAGTATGCAATTCAATGGCATGAATGGCGTCAATGGATTCGAATCACCATTTGGTGGATCAGTCGCACACTCACGTGAGACATCGAGTGCATCAATGGCGATGGTACCTCGTACTCCTGCAACACCAGCGATCGGTGGAGCGAATGCAAGTCCAGACGATACACTCGTCGAAGTTCAAGTCCGCCCGTGGTACGGCCCACTTCTCCTCGGTGCAATCGAAGCGATGACTTCAAAACATGGTCCAGATCATTTCTGGTTTCTGGATGGATTTAGTTCTGGGTTGACTATCCCACCACTAGATAAATGGCCAAGTAGAGCAGGATGGGCTTTTTCGAGTTGGATTAGGATTGAGAGCTATGAACAACCGATTGTACCGAAACCTGTCACGTCGGATGCGTGTCTGGTGGAGTTTCATGATGCACATTCGTCGGCAGCGCCCCCGCATCCAAGCGCGACTGGCACATCAGCAACTTCTTCGCTACCACCTCAGCACGCAAAACAACACACCAAGCACGACAACAACTATCGTCCACGTCTGTTCCACTTCAGTTCCTCACCGCACGGACCCTTCGTCGAAGCTTATTTCAACTCTCAGCGTCGTCTCACGATAGCATGTTGTTTAACAGCAGGTGGTCCAATCCATCAGCAATCGATTGATTACGAGTTACAATCACAAACATGGTATCATATCAGTATCACACAGAATGTCGCAGCAACATTCGGTGTGAGTGAGTTGAATGTATATGTGAATTCTGTATGTGTACACACTTCGAGTACATTGAAGTATCCTGCGATTACCAAACAGCTGTCATTCTGTTTTGTGGGAACGAATCAGGCGTCGAATCCACTTGGAACGGGTACTGGGGTGACCGGAGCAAATCCAGCACCTTCGAGTGTAGGTCCAATCCAAGCACTGTATGGTCAACTTGGTCCATTCTATTTCTTCGACGATGCTCTGACACACATACAAGTCCAACTCATGTACGCACTTGGTCCATCGTATATGTTCACGTTTGGGTCGGAGACAATGCAACAGGCATTGCAAGCACAAGGAAGAGGAAGCGGTGATGTACTTGGAGGTGGACAGTTTGGAGGACATCATTCACATGCTTCTACACCATCATCGTCATCCTTCCTCACACCATCTTCATCCTCCATCTCACAACAATCCTCTCACTCTCACTCACATTCCATGCCTTCCAACATCAGTGTCACACTCACTTCCGCAATCGCATCACACGCACGTTCACTCTCATCGAAAATCTTCCTCGCATACAACGCACGTGCACGTGATGGACATCTCTTCCTCGACAACACTCCTCGTGCGAAGAGATCCACATCAGGCGCAACCGCCTCTTCTTCAAGAAAGAGAGGCATGCATGCAATCGCACTCATCGGGACATATCAATGTTCCACACGCCATGTGTCACATGTCTTGACATGCTTGGGTGGTGCCCACATTCTCTTCCCGTTACTCACACAACTCGATCAACCTCTCCAACGTCGTGTGTTCGAAGAGCTCGGATTAGATCGTTTCACAAAATCGAAGAGGAAAGTGTTCTGGAAACTGGATGAAACTGAATCACATAACCGAATGAGAAGAAAATTACATGTCAATTATCTCGGACATGAACACAAGGAAGCATCACATGATTATGTCGCTTCGAACAAAGATGAAGAGACGGGTGATGATGAAGATGACTCGAATGGAGAACTTCCTCGTAAATCACTCGATGGATTCGGTGAAGAAGAAGATCTCTTCGCAGCAGCAATTGCGTTCTCGAAGTCAGCACAAGGTGTGATCTCGAGTGGAAATGCAAGTACGACGAGGTCATCTTCAACTAATCCGGCAGAAGAAGAAGATTGGGACTCACTCGAAAGTTCAATATCAAGTGCTAGCAGTGCTGCGAGTGGTAGTGCTACACCAGCTAGTTCATCAAAGAAGCTCGATAAACACGGTAGCTTGAAAGTGATCCCACCACTTCCATCCGAAGCGATGCTTGATGTTGAATGTAACTTAATCCATTGCATGGATGTCGTGTCCGGTCGATTACGTGCTAGTTCCACACACCTCCACTTCGAGCCGAAGCCTGAAGCACAACAAGAGAAGTTGAAGAAACGTCTCAACTCTACGTTTGCGACGAAATCACGGAAGACGACTGCTGCGTTACAGACTAGTATTCAAGAAGCACTTCAAGATCGCTCCTGGCTTCTTTCTCACGTCGTCGCACTTCACTTTCGTCGTCATCAACTCCGTCGTAATGGAATGGAACTATTCTTTAATAATCATCAGTGTGTATTTTTCGTGTTTTTAAATGAACAGGTGAGGAATTTTATTCATGCGAAGTTGTTGAGAGCGATGAGACCGTATGCAAGATTGCAACAAGCAAGATTGTCTGCTTCAATCGGATCGAATACAGGTGGTGTCGTCTCACCTCTCGCACACATGTCCTTCGTCTACGCCGGTTCGATCGGCTCTTATGGTATCGGTGGTCCATACGGTGGAAATGCATTCGATGTCATACGGAAATCAGGACTAGTTGCTGCATGGCGTGCACGTAAAATCTCCAACTTTCAGTATCTGATGCATCTGAATACGATTGCAGGACGTACATACAATGACTTAACACAATATCCTGTGTTTCCGTGGGTGCTCGCTGATTATACTTCACCTTCCATCCACTTAGACGATCCTCACAACGAGACTGGTGTATTTCGTGATTTAACCAAACCAGTTGGTGCACTGAATCCTGATCGTCTGAGAATGTTCCTCGAGAGATATCACAGCTTTGATGATCCTCTCATACCGAAGTTTATGTATGGTACACATTATTCTTCATCTGGTACTGTCTTGCATTATTTGATGAGAGTCGAGCCGTATACGACAGCAGCGATTGAACTACAAGATGGAAAGTTTGATCATAGCGATCGTCTCTTCCATTCGATCCCTGCAACATGGCATGGTGTCACCACGAACGCGGCAGATGTAAAAGAGCTCATCCCAGAGTTCTTCTATCTCCCAGAAATGTTCATCAACAGTAATGGAGTCGATTTCGGTACGAAACAACACGGTGAGAAGATACATGATGTCATCTTACCACCTTGGGCTAAGAATCCACACGATTTCGTGAGGATTCATCGTGCAGCATTGGAAAGTGAATATGTCTCGTTGAATCTACACCATTGGATTGATTTAATCTTCGGATTCAAACAGTTAGGACGTGCTGCTATCGATGCAAACAATGTCTTCTTTCACTTAACATACGAAGGTGGTGTGGATATCGATCGAATTGAAGATCCTATCTTACTTGAAGCGACATGCGCACAGATTGAACATTTTGGACAATGTTTAGCGGAGGAGGGGAGTGAAGTGCTCACGAGTAAAGGATGGTGGAATATGAGACAGTTGGAAGAGTATGCTGCAATGGAGAAGGAACAGAAGATTGCATCTCCTCTTCTCTTCGCGACATTCGATCCGAAATCACAACAGATCGTGTATCAATCTGCATCACATTATATCTTCAATCCACCTCATCAGGGTAAGATGATTCAATTTCGCAGCAGCGACGATGATGGTGTCAATCTCCTCGTCACACCAGAACACGATATGTTTGTCAAGTCGTCATCTCAGAAGGATGTGTATGTTAAGAAGTCAGCAGGATCTCTCGTTCATAATCGCAGTACGACTACGGAGAAGATCACGCAGCTCAACTCCGCAGTCAATGGAGTACAAATTCAGAAAGAGTCACTACCGTTCGCCAGACATCTCAACCTCACGACCTTAGAGCAAGTTCGATCATTCCTTGAATTCTATGGATCGTGGCTTGCGAATGATGAATCTGTCGTAACTTCCGCTGAGTGGGTGGACTACCTACGTGCACAACTGAAGGATCAATTCTGCGCGTGGGTTTGGCAACTGCGACAGGAGAAGTTGCAGATGATTCTGGATGGAATGATTCGCTTTAAGTCTGTCACCTCTCACAACGAATTCCGTACTTCATCTGCTTTATTCCGCGACGACTTCATCCGTCTCCTCATCCACGCTGGTTACGCACCGACATTCACTCTTGATGAGAATCATTCTGATTCATGGTTAATTCGCTGGCGCACTTCTCCTCTTGATAACACAACCACAATGAGCTCTGAGAAGAATATCACGAGTGTGCAATCATATACTGGACGAACCTGGTGTGTCACTGTACCGAATGGATTGATCTTGGCTCGTCGTGTCAATACTTCCATCGAAGCAGACGGTACACTCATCACAACCTCCTCTTCCTCTCCAGTTATCATCGGTAACTGTCCCTCTCAACTGTTCACCATTCCTCATCCATCCCGCTGCACGAAACAAGAACAATCCGAGCAAGAGATTCCTTCATTGTTTCAACAGATGAAAGATTATCAAGCACTGCAGTTGATGCATGCTGGAATGAATAGTGGTAATGGAAGTGGAAGTAGTAGTCAGAGTAGTAGTTTCAGTATTTCTGGACCATCAAGTGGTAGTAATTCAAACAACAATGATCCAGAAGCATCTCGTCTCCTCCTACAACTCTACACAGTTGAACAAGTAACCGCCTCCGCTGCAACAGAAAATCCTCTCCTCTTCCTCGGTCTCTTTCCTTCCTCCGATCGTCTTCTCTCAATCTCACTCGATCGTATCATGTCTATCCACAAATTCAAGAATACGATCCAAGAACATATCCCACCATTTTTGTTGGAAGTGGATAAGAGAAAAGGTGGCACAAATATTCTTAGCTCAGATAGAAATACGAGTGGTGTCAGTGGTGGTAGTTCAACTCTTTCAGGTGCACTGTCATTCATGGGAGGATCCACAAAGGGTTATGGTGCAAGTGGTAAGCGCGTCGGTGTTCATTTCACTGTTGGTTTGAATATCCTTCCGTTCTTCTTTCTTGTGTCGTATGATGAACGCTTCCTGCTATCGTGTGGTCATTGGGATAATTCATTTCGTGTGACACAGATTGAGTCAGGATTAGGTATCCAAGCCATCAGTGCACACAAAGATATCGTGACTTGTATGGCGATCTCGGAAGTCGGTGATTATATTGTAACAGGTAGTAAAGATACAACAACGATTGTATGGCAAGTCGCGAGCTATGTCATTGATATGGCATCACATCCGAACTTCGCAACGATGCCTGGTACACAGGGACAAGTTGCTGCAGCGGCGGCAGCGAATGCAGCAGCGGCTGGTGACTTATATTTACTTGATACTCCACTTCATGTATTGTATGGACATGACGATGAGGTGACATGCTTTCCGGAGAATGATACTCGTGTATTAACGAATCATGGATTCTTGTTTCTCAAGGACATTGAGGCGTTACTGGCCGATGCGAAGGATGTCAAATATGCATGTTACGATTCCAAGACAAAACAGCTCCTTTATTGTTCAGGTGAGCTCGTTTACTCGATTCCACCAAAACATTTCGTTGAGTTCGGGAATGAAGAAGAGAATATGTCTCTGAGAGTCACACCAAAACATGATTTGTATGTATCTGCTTCAGAGCATGATACGTATCGTAAGGTACCAGCTGTTGAACTCACCAAGAGTTATGTGTGTGAATGTGAAAATTCGACTGATTGTATTCATACTCAGCCTGAACTCGACATGCTCTCGTCTGCATCGAGCGGATATGCACCGGCTCAACCCTTCACATTCACTGCCCACGATTCTCCATTACCTTCTCATCTCAACATCCACACATCACAGCAGCTCGATGCATTTCTTGCCTGTTATGGAAGCTGGATACGAAATGGGTCTGCTCCTGCAACTTGGATCAATTACTTCTCTTCTCAATCCAAACAACCATCCAACACCCCTCGTCAATTCTTTGATTGGGTCTTCACACGATTGGATCAACGACAACTTCGTATTCTCATCAACTCTATGTGCTATGAGAATGACCATCGCTCTCAATACTTCGATACTCCTTCAGCAGCATTCCGTGATGCTCTAGTTCGTATTGGATTGCATGCCGGTATGTCGACACACTTTGAACTGCTACCAGTCTCAACTTCACTCTTCCGCATCACTTTTCTCACGCCACTCACCAATCCAACTATCCATCGCAGTGAGGTTCGCTACAACGAGTCTCTTGATCTCGTATACAACCATTCTCGTGACGGTCGAGTGTGGTGTGTGAATGTCGCTCATAAGGATCAACTCATTGTTGCACAGAGAGTATACCGAACTGATGATACACGCGAAATGATGCGTGCATCTCGCGCAGTCATCGTAGGTAACTGTGTCTCCGTCTCGAGTGATCTCGACACCGTCGTGTCCGGGTCACGCGATGGTACAATCATGTTACACGCACTCCGTAGTGGACGTTACACACGTGTCATCACACCAGTCGATCGTGAACCTGGTCCTATTCGATGGGTTGGAATCTCTTCTCAAGGTACAATCGTGACATACGCATTAAATGATCTCATGTTACACGCTTACACAATCAATGGTGATTCACTCGGTAGTAGTGATACAGGTGAGCGATTGTATTGTCTCCAATTCTCAAAAGATGGTGAATACTTAGTTACGGGTGGTGATAGGAAACAAGTCTCACTGTATCAGATGGCACCGAATGAAGATGGTGTCTTACCATGTGTACATCGTCTTCCTGCAACCGACGCAACAATCCGTTCGATCGTCTTAACAGATACAGAACAACATATTCTTGTAGGAACAGGAACAGGTAAACTGTATGTGTATGGTCTGAATGCAGATTATTTGAGAAAGAGATTTCTGTTGAGATTGAGTCATATTGGATTGTAAGATCAAAAGCGTGTGAAGTTGTGAGACAGAAGGAGATGAAGCAATGATCATCGCACGCGTTTCCCCTTATTCATTTTCCATTGCTTTTTTGTTCTTTTTTTCTATTTATTTTTCTTCTTCTTGTATTTCGTCAGCGGCAACTCATCCATGTTGTCAATGTGCGTGTGTGAAATGTAACATCATCTCAGTGCATCATACACTCAAGCTTCATTCTACCAAAGGCTCACCATGAATTGCCGCAAGCCATCGCAAATCTCGAATGTCTTCGCTTGTATGCAACACAAGAAGACTGCAACAATTAATCAATCAACTCCTCCTAATCACTTCTGCACCAGCTTCTTCGCCTGTGGTGCCGTCATCGGTTGTTCCTCCTTAAATCTCTCATACGATTTCATATTCTTCACTGCTTGTCTCTTGACACGTTTACGTGTTTCAATCAAGTGTCGTTGTTGAAAACGAGCGAATTGATCTTCCAGGATATGTGATGATGGTTTCAGTGTACGTAATGCACCTCTCTCCGGTAGTTCCTCCGTCAGCGCAACATCCGGAAATTGTTCCTGTTCTTCATATCGACTCAAACGTGGTTTACGATCATTCTGTGTCTCCTTCAACACTTTCACTCTCTCCTTCTCCTTCTTCTTCAACTTGTCTTCCTTCTTCCATGCTGCAACCATGACTGGAATACGTTTGACAATCTTCGCGAATTCTTTCGAATCTTGTTCGGCTTCATGTTTCGCACGATTCACTGCTTTTTGAGCAAGCTTGTTACGCTGAGTCTTAGAGTATTTCACTGAGGTAGTTGCTGGATTCTTTTTCACTTCACTATCATCATCGATCCAGCTATCATCTGCAGCTGCTGCAGCAGCGGTCGCTTCTGCTGATGGTTCAGGTAACTTGACATTAAACCTCGCTTGAATCTTCTTCTTCTCTTCTCTCTCCTTCTCATCTAATTCATATGCTTTATTTAATAATCCTTGATGTAACATGTAATCTGGATGAAACGATGCACCTTCCTCAATCTGCTGTGGTAAGGTACTTGGTAGAACAAGTGATTTGCCATTCTGTGCACCTGCATGTCTAAATCTCGTCTGCTTTGTACGTCCTGTACGAAATCCTTTCGCATCTTTCGAAGGGATGATACCACTCTGAATATCTTGTTCAAGTGTTGTTGCCCACAGATCAAATAATTGTGGATTTGCTGCTGTCACGGCTGCTTCTTTCTGAGCTTTTGTTTCCTTTGCTGTTTTCAAACGTTTCGATTCACGCGCACTCACCAGTTGAGTCAATCCTTGTTTGTGTGCGGTACGCTGTGTACGATTGTAAGTCTTTACAGCAGTTGGTTCGTCGTCACTGTCGTCAGCGAATGGATTCACTTGCTGTTGTGCTGCTGCGTCGTCGGAGGTATCCATCTCATCATCCTCGTCTTTGTCGGCTGTATTTGTCTTCTTCTCCTCTTCTGCTTCTTCTTCCTCTTGCTCATGTTTACGTTTATTTCCAGTCACTTTCTTCTTCTTACTCGCTGCTTTTGTTGCTGCTGATGATGATGAGGAGGATGCGACTGATGCTGCGGCTGATGCTTTCGCTAGTGCGGCTTTCGTCTGTTTGATTGGTTTTGCGACGGTATCGATGGTGAAGAGTGAGGTGGCATTTGGCGCGGAGGTAGCAGCTTCGATACTGGAAATGTGAAATGGAATGAGAATCACGATGCGATGAGTAACAGGAACAAGCAGCAGCAACGCACTAAACATCTCGCTGCCTCTGCTCTCCTACTGACTGCTCCTCGAATAGTTGCTTCGTCTCTGGTTTGAGTTGCGTCGCTTTCTTCTTACCCATGACTGTGAGAGGATTAGGAGGCGGAAAGTGAGATTAGAGATGAGAGGAGGAGATGCTGCAGAGAAAACAAGAGGATTCACGGCTGTGAGCGAATTCATTCATGCGGAGTGCATTTCTCTGCGCGCTAACTCGATACACTCATGCGCAAGGTCGATGAGATCCAGTGCGCACTGGTGGTGGTGCAAACGAACCTCGAGAGCGTGCGAGAGGAGGCAACGAGGTGAATGACTGCGACAATTGCGGTGTGACTTTACATCCCCGAGTTTGTTGCCCACGCTGTTTGCTCGAGATTGTCGTCACAGAAGCATCAGCGATCACTCAGCGCACTCACTCTTGAATCACCCATACCACTGTGCAAATTCACAGTTGCTCGCCTCAATCGCACTGATCATCCTCGTATCCTCAGCGTCCTTCAATCATGTCCTCCTCCACCTCCTTCCAGCTGCAGCTACAATTAAATCGTCTCGCAAGTGCTGCCTCATCTGCCGTGACTGCTGCGAGTAGCAGCGATGCATCAGTCGTTGCTGCAGCAGCAGCAGGTGCCTCGTCAACTTCGTATCGTCTGCTGTTGAGTCAGACTCTTGGTGCTACCGTGTCAATTGGTTCTGCACGTGAGTAGTGCGAGGAGGTGTGATAAGAAGAATATAATACAAGCAACAGTGAATCTAACCTTTCTCCTCTCTCCAACAGTCGTGAAGCTCCCTCAACTTCTGAATCTCCTCCGTTCCCACTCCACACTCGGTCTATCCCTCTCGATGTACTCACTCGAACTCTTCACTCAATCCATTGCTATATTATATCATCGTGTACACGGTTTTCCTCTAGCGACATACGGTGAGAATGTTTCACTAGGAATTGGAAATATGGCGATATTGATGTGTTTTGTGAAGATGAATAGAGAGTGAGTTTTGAGAGGATGAGAGCGAGATGGGAATGCAAGAATCTAGTCATCTCATCATTATCTTCTCTCTGCCATCGTCATCAGTCCTCGTGCCATTGTCTCTCTCTTCTTTCCACTCCTCCTGCTTCCTCTCCTTCGTTTTCCTTCCTTCCTCGCCTTCCTTCAATCCTGTTCGATCCCTCTCAACATTGCATCGAAACTCCCTCAAATCTTAGTGAATATACATGTCATTGAAGTATTGAAGAAACAGATTGCGAAGGAGAGGAGTGAGAGGAGAGAGGAGGAGATGATGAGAGCCTCGGGTGTCGCTGCTTTACCATCACCAGCATCCGCAGTCGTCCCATCATCACCATCCTCCTCCTCCTCTTCACTCCTCTCCTCCCGTCGTATCACCTCCTCCGTCGCTACTACTCAACTCTCACCTGTTCCATTCGCACTCAACTTCCTCGGTTCGCTCAGTCGCTTATACACGACAGTAACTCAACTCGATGGTGATAGACTGATGTTGGTAGGGTTTGTGATTTCGTGTGTGTTGAATGGGGCGATCGTCATGCAATGTAATCAGATTAAGACACTGCAAGCGGAATGGAAGGAAGAGAGGGAGAAGAGGACGAAAGCTGCTTGAGCATGTTGCGTTCGATCGATCAAACATTCTTCTGTTTCACTTTGATTTCTCTGATCGCGCGGATTTGCAAAAGCGCTGCGCAATAATTATAAGTTGTTAAAAGCTTTGGATTGTTTTATGTGTTTGCAATGACACTATTGTTGCCTCAAGCTATGAGAGATGCGTATTGTTACAGGGAGGGAGTGCGAGCGCGACTGTGAAGAGAGAATGTGAATGTGAGTGTGAGTGTGATTGCGTTGGTTGGCAAATAAATAGACGAAGCGAGAATAGACTGTAGCAACAACAATAACATTGATGAATGAGACCTTATTGACGCGACTCTTGACGAGCACCACCGCCGCCACGTCCGCTGCTATTGCCACCGCGACCACCGCGTCCACCACGACCGCCGCGACCACCACGTCCACCGCCGCGACCACCACCACGGAAGCGACCAGCAAGACGATTCTGATTGCCTTCACCTGATTCCTTTGAAGCAGCAGCATCCTGACGCTCACGACGCTCACGATCCTGTGGGCGAGAATCAAGGAGACGCTCGTTCTGATCGAGGAAGACGAGTGCCTTATCAGTGAATGCCATTGCTGACTTCTGAAGCTTATTGCTCAACTTCTGCTCAATGACGAGGAGACCAGCTGGCTCATCCCAAACAGCGTGAAGTTGCTCATTGACCATGAGTGAGGAAGCAATGCGTGATACAGCCTCGAGTGGAAGATCGAACATACCAGCGAGGTGTGCGTGTTGAATATGCGCATAGAATTGTGAGTAGGAGATGAGATAAGTACGAAGTGACTCCTCCTTGATACGCTGGACGAGTACAGATTGAATGTGTGTGACGAGAGGTGCACCACTTGTTGCACGCATACTCTCCCACATGCGTAACTTCTTGATACTTTGTACACACGCATCCCAGTCACCCTTCGTGAGTGCACGTGTTGCGTTCATGATCAGATCTCTTGTGTTCTCAGGTGGACCACTGAATGCTTGACGCTGGTGATGATCCCACATACGACGGAAGACGCGTGACATGATACGACGCTTGTTAGCATGACCATGGAGTGCAAGATTTGGCACTTCGAGTAACATGGCACCAATCAGGTGAACCGCCTCGAGTGAGTCGATATTCAGGTGTTGATGGTATGGATACTGACGACGACGATGTTGCTCCTCCTCCTCGAGATCACGCTCCTGCCAGCGATTCATACTCACACCTTGTGCGAGGAGTTCCTTGATACGATTCGACTGATGAAGCTCAGCGAGTGCATCAACACACTGACGGAATTCACCATGCTTGAATGCACAGATACCGAGTTGTGCGAGTGCACGATTGTAGAGGATACGTGTCTTCATACCGAGCTCATGTACACTCTCATGAAGGTGTGACATGAGGAGGAGATCGCGTGACTCCGCGTAACGTGAGTGAAGTGCGAGCCAGAAGACGTGCATGAGAAGACCACGAGTACGTGACTTCTGATCACCGTATTTGTAGAGGAAGTGTGCGAGCTGTGGTACGACGACGGCGACACTGTCAGCACGAATCTGAGCAGCTGGTGTTGATGGGACTGGTGTACCAGCAGCGGTCTCAACCTGCTTCTTGAGTACATCTAACTCAGCGTGATAGCGGTAGAAGAGGAGTTCGAGACGGAGGAGTACAACCTTTGCTTCCATCTGCTTCTTCGACGCACCTTCCATGCGTGAGTAGTACTCTTGGACGCGTGCGACGAGATCAACGAGCATACCTTCATGCTTCAGACGCTCGATGTAGTCAAGTGAGTGTGGATCAATGTGAAGGAGTGACTTGGTATACTCACGACAGAGTGATTGAATGAAACCGAGGAGTGAACCAACGACGTAGTAGACGTGATTCGGATCAGCCTCACGTGCAACACGCTCAGCGGCTTCTTGTGCCTTCTTCTCCTCAGCTGCCTTCTCGCGTGGTGAGAGTGCAGCCTGTTGTGCATCATCTGACTTCTTCTCATCTGACTCATCAGCACCAGTTGCTGGCTTGACATCCTCATCAAGAAAGGTTTCATCTTGTTTCTCATCTTCACTCAGGCGTACATTCTTATTCTCACCGAGTTGTACGAGAAGTACGGATAAGACATCACATGCCTCCTTCCAATCACGAATACCCATAAAATCATCTGTAGCGTTTGTGGTCTTCTCAATCACAATACCACCAGCAGCCGCAGCGGCAGCGGCAGCAGCTGAAGGATCTTTTGTAGTGGATTTATTCTTGAGTGACTTGTTCAGTTGAAGATCGAACAGTGAGGCCATGAGTGTGACGTTAAGTTTCAGTAATGCAGCTGGTGTAGCGAGATTGGATGCCTTCGAGCGGAGTGACTTGAGCTCACCAATAAATGCAGCAACATCAGTACCACGTTTACCACGAAGTGCAAGGAGATCCTTCAGACGACGAAGTACTTGTTCTGGCTTGAGTTCCTCTTCAGATGCCTTCTTCTCTTCTTCAGCATCCTTGCTGACGAGTGCAGCACGCATTGCGTCGTACTTCTCCTTCTCCTTCAGTTTCTTAGCAACACGTGCTGCATGCTTTGCACGTTCGATCTCAGCGAGACGTGCCTTCTCCTCTTCATCACGTTCACGCTCCTCATCTGACTTAGCCTCGTCATCCTCATCATCATCCTCCTCGTCATCACCACCGACAGGTTTTGGCTTTGGTCCGGTGTAACCCTTCTTGTACTCCTTCTTCAACCAAAACTCACGTGTGAACCATGCACCACCAGCTGATGCACCATCATCGGAGTCACTGTCACTGGCATCCTCTGAGTCGGATGAGGAGGACTCATCACTCGACTCATCACTCTCATCATCGCTTGACTCATCACTCGAGTCATCGGAGGATGAAGATGATTCAGAGCTACTCGACTCATTCTTCTTTGCCTTCGCAGCTGGCTTCTTTGCTGGTTTCTTCTTCGGCTTCTCCTCTTCCTCCTCGCTATCCTCATCGCTTTCTGCTTCCGCTTTTGCTTTCTTCTTCTTCTCCTCGACATCACTCGGAGAATCTTCAAATGCATTAGCTGGTAATGGATTCTTCTTGAGGTATGCTTCTAATTCACGTGCGAGTGGTTGTGTGGCGAGTTGTTTCTTCACTTTACTACGAATTGCACCTAATGCTTTCGCATTCGATGTTGACATATCTTTCACTTCCTCCTTATTCGCGAAAGTGTCATTCAAATTCTGATTCAATAATCCAAGTGCAGTATAATAGAAGCCAGGTGTACCTTCCTTTGCAATGACAGATTTCGCTTTCTCCATCTGTTTTCCTAATGCCTCCCAATCTTTCGTAACAGCATTGTAATCCTGAATCTTCATATGATTCTTCATGGCTTTGATAGTGAGGAGGATGTGATCGAATGCCTTATCTTTGGCACTACGGATGGTACGCTTCTCCTCCTCAGACTAAGATCGCGTGATGCAGATGAAGGTAGTGGAAAATCGTACATAATGCAGCGTTTGTCGTGGCGATGATGTGAAGATGGATGCAGTGATGATTAGTGCCAGCAGATCGATAGATACACAGCGATGGAGAGAAGTGGAGCAGTGATTAGAGCAGAGGGGAAGAGAAAAGAAGTGACAATGGACGAGGATGAGCAAGTGCGCACTCCCTCTTCTCATCTCTACATCCTCCACACGCTCTCTGTCACCTCACTTCTCCTCCTCTCCACTCGTACTGACCTCTGATGAAGAGTAGACAAGTTTGACCTGTCCAGCGCCACCTAATTGTGTTGACATCTCGACCTCCTCCTCCGAACCGGATTGCGAATGATCAGACTCATCGCTAGAATCGCCTGTGGCGAAGAATCGAGAAGAGGACGCCATGACTAAACGAGAAGAGGAGTAGGGATGGAGGCAGAGAAGTGAATAAGCCAATGCACTACAACAAACAGGCTCTGCTGCGGCAATCGAGGTGCAGAACGCGCAATGGCAGAGGCCGAATTTGAGGCCAGAAGGATACGACGAGTGCACTTTTGATACAACATGTAGACAAACACTTATACACATCATACACCTCCTAACGACGTTGATTCCTACCTGCTGCAAGTGTGAGGGAAAAACAAGACGCGTCTCTACCGATTGTACGTGCACATTAAATGCACTAATATCATCATGGCGACTTATTATTCAACGCATGTATACATACAGATATAAATAAGTTCTAGCTGCAATATCAAGATCTGATACCTTTTATATCGTCTGTAAAACATGTTCTAACACCGACTCGAATCGAAGGAAAAGTACAGTCATTTCGAAATCGACGATCCATTCATGCCTCACAAGGCCGCTTACATCACAGACCAGAGAAGAATGATTGACCGATGATCGATCGACCGAGATAGCGCAGCACCGTTGCTTCTTGCTGATCAGACACAACAGCACAACTCATACGCATACTCAAGCAATCAACAACCAACCAACCCTTCTTCTCTTCTCCTTCCTCTGCCATCATGTCAACCTCATCAGTCGCCGCACCAACTAACGCCACACTTGCCAACGCTGTTGCACCAAAGGGTTAGCACAGAGGCAATGCAATGCATAGTTGCAGTAGGCATTCTTTCTCTGATCGGTCTTGTTGCTCACCAATCTCCGCTCTCTGTTCTCTGACACACCTCACCTTCTTCCTCCTCCTCCTCCCTTCACACAGACCTCGCCTCCCAAAAGAAGCATCTCGATCATGTCTCTATCGATGAACGTGCCTCCTCCGTACATCTTGGTCCAACCAAGCAACAAGCAGATTTTCCACCAAATGCCGTACATCAACATTCCTCAACATCAGCAATTGGTACCATCTCAGGTGGCGGTAATCATGTTGTAGAATCAGCAAAGAGTGGTGAAGTATCAGTACAATCATCTGTCACTATCGATACCACACAAGAAATTAAGCCACAAGCTGCAGCACAAATTCAAGCACTCCTCGCACGCCTATCAACTACAACAACACAGATTGATGAATACTCACGTCGTGCAAATGAACAAATCTCAGCTGAAGCGAGTCGTGAGATTCAACGTATCATTGCAGAGACACAAGCACAACAGGATGCTCTCCTTAAAGATGCATCAACACGCAGCCTAGAGATTGAGACTGAATATTCAAACAAACTGAAATCATTCCTTCAAGAACTCGATGCATCAAAAGCATCGAACTTGGCTAGTCTTGAGAAGGATCTTAACTTCAAACAGGAACGCCTCCTTTCAGCCGCACGTGACGACATGGACCGCGTACATCAGATCTCAACACAGAAGAAGATCTTTATCATGCAGAATGCAAATGAATCTGCTATTCGTGATGTCAATCAATTGACAGAACAAGTCAAATCACTCGGTGAACAAGAAGTTGAGCGTCGCTTAGCTTCAACCACCACTACAGTCATTACTACTCAGACATCAACCGAAGCAGCCAACAAGACGATTGTTATGGATGAGCAAGTCGGTGCAATCAAGGATCGTACAACTGTTGTTATGACTGAGAAGGATACCAAGATTACAAATACCAAAAATGTTGTCGAGCCAAGAACTACCACTATTACTCGTATCTAAACATATTCACACTCACACGCCTCACCTAATTTATTCCTCACACCACCTCACCACAGCAAACAACGAGGAAGTAAGAGCCTGAACTGTCAACCAGAACATCCTCTCTTCCTCGATTTGCATTTCTATTCCCTCCTCGCCTCATTTTGTGTGCTTTGCGCCTTTTTCTTTGAAAATACGTTTGTGTTCACAAGTTGTTGTTGATTTCGTGTACAATCGTATTTTGCATACATTAAATTTGTTTTGGATTCGACTGATTTTCATGTTTTGCTTGCGCTTGCTGCAAAGAGAATCGAATCTGGTCGCATGAAATTTAACAATGCTGAATGCACATGTAGATGCATGTGATGATGCTGGATGAAGAAGTGCAAGCCTACTGAGGAACAGCAGCGGTGGAGGTTGCAGATGCAGTGGCAGCAGATGCGGCAGCGCCATCGAACACCTCAGTCGATTCTTCCTTCGTTGCTTCCTGAGTTTCGATCTGCTTCTCTGCCTCCTCTGCCGTCGTCTCCTCTTCGACCGCTGCTGCTTTCGTCTCCTCACCTAGTGGAATCTCCTTCAACAGCTCCAAATCCTGATCATGTTCTTCCTTTTCACCTTCATGCTGAATGATCTTCGCAAATTCCATTGAAGGACACAGACGATGAAAGATGGTCTCGGCTTGTTTCAGACAAGTATCAAGAGAGAATCCGAGTGAGGAGGAAGGAGGTGGTGTAGTCACGATGGCATAAGGGAGTGGAAGAGGTGGAGGCTTGACGTTGGCTTGTGAGAGATCAGTTGATTCAGCTGAAGGAGCATCAGATTTCGTCGCTCCCTCATCACTCTTCGTGGCTGCTTCTTCTGCTACTGGCGCTACTGTTGCATCTGATGGTGCTGTTGTTGTTGCTGTAGGGTCAACTGAAATTTCTCCTATCTTCGAAAATACTGGCTCAGTAATCGGCACTTGTCTCTGGAAAGTCGCAATGGCGAGCAATCTCGGTTTGCCCTTCAGCTCTGAGTCAATCGGTCTCGTGATCGCCTGAGCGAGCGTGCGTAATCTCTCCATGCTCGCCTCTGCTTTCGCACTATCACTCGTAATCCACAGATGCACTACAGTCCTTCCTTTCGGTGCATTCGCCGTATCAAACCCGAGTTGCAATCCGTAGATTGGTGCTTCTGCAGGTGAAGATGGCGCGATCGAGAAGAAAGCGGAGTTCGACATTTGTGTGAGCTGATCGTTGCCAGATGAAGTGATGGTGAGAGGATCATCGAGGAAGAGGACGCAACGCGAGACGACGCTGCCTGATTGCTCGACAGGAGCAGAAACAGCAGCGCTTGCAGAAAGTTGATAATCATTCTCTGCAACCAACACATCCGATGTAATAAATCTCTTGCCATCTGGAATGATGACACCTTTATATTTCCTCTCTTCACCATCCCCTTTCGACTTCTCATACACAATTGCTTCCGGCATCATTCTTAACATATACGTGCCTCCACTAACTGCACATAATCTCGTAAATGCTTGTGAAAGTTCCGACACACCGTAGCTTGAGTATAAGAAGGAACCTGGACCATAACGACCGATCGAGGAAAGATAGGTACGCAAACGTGCGACACCGACAGTCGCAGAGATCGAGGATGCATCTTCGATACTCTCATCTAACAATGCAATCGCGTACACAATCATCTGAATCAATGTCTGTGATAACTTCTGTTCCTTCAAGAACTGCAGGAAGCTCACACCCTCTTTCATGACTGCAGGTAAATGCTGTTTCTGTTCCTCCTCCGTCTTTGCGGGTGATTGATGATAATCATCCCCGAGGATGAGATGCATGAATTTCATGAGCAAGCGCTTGTCGAGCATGGAGAGTGTGGTGGTTTGGAAGATCGCTGATTTGGAGAGAGGAAGTTGGTGGAAGGATGGTGCTGATGCAGACGATGCTGATGAAGATGAGGAAGATGACGATGCTGCAGGTGCAAAATATGCTTGATCAACCGCTTTAAATTCAAGATAGTTATGAATTCCAGCATGTACAAGTAGATCGATAACTTGTGAACGTGAGAAAATGAGTTGAGGTGTTAAGTCAATCGCGTAACGACGTGAGTCGGAGGAGAGGAGTGGGATGGTTGTAACTGTTGGTGTGGCTGCAGTTGCTTCGGCAATGGATGCTTCACTAGTTGCCATATTCTCTGTAGCAACCGTTGGATTCGCAGCTGCTTCTGTAGCAACAACTTGAGCTGCTGCAGCAGCTTCATCTTGCTTTTTCTTCGTCTCCTCCGTGTAATCCACGAATGTCGCATTGAAGTAGGATGATTTCGTTGTAACTGGTTCGTACTCATACTCACCCTTCTCATCTTTCACTGCCTCTCGAAATCGTTTCAACTCTTCTTCAGTCAGCACACGAGACTCATCCTTCGCCTTCGAGTTGACATCATTCAGAAAGGAACGAAATGAGGAATAATTTAGTGTGTTGTAATGTGAACCATATTCACTTGCGGCATCTATGTGGAGTACACTGTGGTTCGACTTGGAGAGACCACTGATAGATGAGAGAGCGGAAGAGATGATGACATGATGAGCTACCACTCACACCACAGAATCACATGTCTCATTCACCAACTCTTCTCATTCTCACCTCGCGACAATGGTATTTGTCAATCCTGTGCCGAGTAGAATTGCACTGTAGTGCGATGGATCAACTTGAGGTTGAGGTTGGGAAGACATGATGGATGAATGCAGGACGATGAAAGTGAGGGTGAATGAATGAAGGAAATGTGAGAAGAAAAGGAGTTGAGAGTATGAGCTGCACTAACTCGAACACTAGTTACTGGTTGGTAAGAATGATACTGGTCGTTGATGCTTATTCGAGTATGACGAGGTGCGAGCGCGGCTGGTGGGTGAGAAATGTGAGACGAATGTCTAATCGACCAATTCAGTTGCTGTCATAATAATACAGCAGTCGCAAGGTAAACAGAGCAACAGTGAGCAATAGTACAGAGCGTGTGTGTGTTCCTCCATCGTCCTCACAACTTCTCTCACGCTCCTCTCATCCTCTCTTCTCTGACGCACCTTTTGTCTGCCTCATCTTCAGCTCCCTCACATCCACTCCTCACCATGACGAGCTTCTCGTTCGGTACGAGTGCATTCAACACTCCAGCTGCGCCAACATTCGGTGCAACACCTGCACCTACATTCGGTGGCTTTGGTGCTACTGCACCTGCAGCAGGTTCATCCATCTTCGGTACAACCTCAACAGCTACCGCACCACCAGCAACAGGTGGATTTGGATTTAATGCAGCTGCAGCACCAGCACCTGCTGCAGGCACAACCACATTCAGTTTCGCACCTGCAGCAGCGCAGCCAGCGCCTGCAGGATTATTTAGTAACACGACTGGACTGTCAGGTTGGGGACAATCAGCAGCACAACCACAACAACAATTACCGCAACTTCTGCCACCACAGACAAAATTCGTGGATCTACCTGATCAGTTGAAGAAACAATTCCTCGAATTTGAGTCAGTGTTGGAGCAGAAGAAGAAAGAGAATGACGTCGGTTCAAATTCCATTTGCGCATTCATTCCATTTTGCTCACATATTTCATTTTTCTTCCTTTCCACAGCAACTTCCTCCACCAACAATCCCTCATCCGTGACGAGATCGGCGCCCACTCCTCTCCACTCGACGCTGTCTCTCCCACAATCCTCACCAACGGTACACAAGCCGCTCCTAATGCCTTACGAACCTCCATCGATTCCATTTCAACTTCCATCTCATCACTCTCATTAAAACTGAATCAAGAATTACTGCAACTATCGAATTTCGAATCGATTGTCACAGAACAGTGGAGAGAGGGTGAGCACGCACAGCGTAACGTGAATAAAATATTAGTTGGTGGTGGTGTTGCTGGAGGTGATAACAAAGGAATGCAAATGTTAACACCAGGTCAAATCAGGATTGGTGGCAATGGCTCATCGTTGAATGAGCGTATCCTCCTACCATCTCCTTATCACTGGGCAAAACTCCAAGAATTCGTCACATCGATTCATGCACTCACAACACAAGTCGAAGTAGTCGAAGAATATCTCCACGGACAACAAGTCATGCAAGCACAAGCACAACCGAATACACTCACGAATATCTTACATGCACAGCATACTGCATTAGTGAGTGTAACAGGACGTGTAGCAGCGATGCATGAGCAGATTGATCTTGTACGGGATAAGTTTGTTGCTATGTACGGAAGAGAGGGTGAGAAGCGTCTGACGGAAGAGAGAAAGAAGGAGATGAAGAAACGTGAAGCATTTGATCTCAATGCACCGAATCATCAACCACTTGTATCATCTGTACCAACAACTGCATTACCAACTGGTGCACTGCAACCTGTTGCTGCTGGCACGGCCACTGCTCCTGCATCTACGACTGGCTTCACCTTCCCTGGTGCATCTCCTCAACCTGCAGCAGCTCCAACAACTGGCTTTAATGGATTCAGTCTTCCACCTGCAACTACACCTGCTGCTGGTACCGCACCAGCGACTGGATTCCCAACATTCGGTGGATTCGGAACAACGCCTGCTGCCGCACCAGCCACTGCACCGACTACAGGGTTCGCTGGCTTCGGCACAACACCTGCACCAGCTACGAGTGCATTCGGTACACCAGCCGCGACAACACCAGCACCAGCCACTGGTGGATTCGGTGGATTCACTATGCCGGCAGCAGCAGGCGCAGCAATTTCAGGTTTTGCTGGTTTCGGTGTACAACCTGCTGCAACATCAGCTTTCGGCACACCAACTGCTGCACCTGCTGGTGGATTTGGAAGCGCGTTTGGTGCACCACCAGCTGCTGCACCGAAACTTACACGACAGAATTCGACTTCGAGCAGACGACGCTAGACGAAATGAGCAGATTTTTCACAATTGTCGGATTGCGCTAAGTTATTTGAGATACAATTGCACATTTTCAACACATGCTGTCATTGCTCTCGGGCCATGCAAGTGTGCGAATCAATCACAGTGCAATGTACAATTCTGCCAAGTTGAAAGACTTAGAAGAATTCTGTGTCGTGTTTGTTTGAACACAACAATTTGAACAGAAATTGAGTGTGTCATCAGAGTCATGAAAGATGCAATGTGTCGGTATCAATAAAAAATGCTGAGAGGCGTGCTCAGGTCGAATAAAGCAAAAGTTGATCGAACAATGTGTCAAAAGCGAAAGAGAGAAGTAAATAAGAAGATGCGGAGGATCAAGATGACGATCAACGCTATCCTGTCTGTTGATACGTCATTGGAACTGAGGTCGAGTCTGTCATCGAGAATGGTGCAATCGTAGCAATCGTGGATGAGGCTGCAGAGGTCGGATTCGTGAATGTTAATGTGAATTGTCCATTTGCGAATGATGATGCGATGTCTTGATGATGTGCAGCGACGGCCATGAGTGGATTATTGGAGGCTGATGCTAGAGAAGAAGATGAGGCAGCAGCAGCTGCAGCTGCTGATGGAGGCGGTGATGATGAAGATTCATTGTCAAGTGCATCTCCAGCATTACGTTTCCTACTATTCTGTGCTGAAGTAGGTGAGATGACATTGTTCGCTTGATTCATCATCTCCTCGGCTGCTTGATACGACTTCTGTTCCTCAGCGACTTGTTGCCTGAGGAAGTTGATTGATGCCATTGTCGCACCTTGTGGTCGTGGCGCAGGTGCAGGTGCAGGTTGAGCCGACGACGATGACGCGCCTGGTCTTCCTCTTCTGGATGATCTCACGCTCGTCGGTCTCATCAAGCTCGGTTCGAATACATGTGCAATCGTGTGTAAGATATCGACGAAGCGACATGGATGTTGAAGTTCATGAAAACGAGGATTGGCTGGTAGTGGAAGTGGTGGGAGACTTGGAGGAACAGGAGGAAGAGGATGGGAAATTGATGGAGGCACGACAGAACCATCGTCTGCTTTTGTACGCTTACGAGCCTGTTGATTGCTTGACGAGGATGGATGAACTGGAGGAGTCGGCGAGTGTGGCTTCGTTGTAGATGGTGCATCAGGCATGGCTGCGAGTGGTGGCGTGAGTGCGATCAAACCCTGGAACGGATGCGCAAGTCGCGTGAGCGCATGTAGTGTCGCATGTGCATGCTGGAGATCAGGTGCATCGAATAGTATACACGGTGGTAGTAACAACGCCAGCTCATCATCACCACCAGAGAATCTTCGATGTGCATGCATATCATGTAACCATCGATGAAATTCTTCATGTCCCGACCATACTCTCACACAGAGACCAACAGATTGACACATTTTATGAAGGATAGTAAGTGAATCATGTCGCTCCTTCTGACCAATCAAGAAGAGTGGCATATTTGTGAGTGTTTGTGAGATTGTTGCATCGAAGTATGGTCTTAAGTAGGTAGGACAGTTAATCGATGATGAAACAGACGGTGCACTCTGTCCAATATCACTAGCATGGCATGGTAGACGAATATGAAACGTATTTCCGACACCCTCGACTGATGTTAACCACAAACGACCACCCATACGATCGACAAGTTTTTTGGAGATCACCAGACCGAGACTATTCTCACTCAATTGACGCATGGAGGAAGCTGATGATCCTGCTGCAACTCCGGTCGCTGCCGCTGACGTTGGTGATGACAATAAATTCTGTTCACTCGCACCATTATTCGTATGCTTCGAATCAATCGGTTGTTCAAATGGTTGAAATACTTGTCTTACAGCTTCCGGTGATAAACCCGCACCTGTATCACGAATCTCAAATTGAAGTTCAATTTGTTGTTGTGTCTTACTACCTGTGGAGGAGGTGAGAAGATCACGTCGATTACATTGTGTGACTTTCAAACATATCGATCCACGATTATCTCGTGTTGATTGGATAGAATGATACAGGATATGGTACAGTAACTGAATAATACGTTTCTGATCACCAATGATCGACTCGGGGAGATCGTATGACATGTGATAGTACAGATCGATTCCATGACGATATGCATTCTCCCAGCAGCTCGCAATCGATCTTTCAATACATTCATATAATGAAAACGAGGAAGTATGTAGTTGGAATGAATTGGTGTCGAGTGAGGAGAGATTGAAAATATCGGTAGAACTTGTGAGGAGTAAGGAAGCGGAGGAGTGGATACGATCGAGAACTTCAGAGAAGGTGCTGAAGGAAAATGCAGAGGAGGAGGAGGAAGCGGGGGATGGTGGCGAAAGTAACGAGGAAGAAGGTGTCGACACGGTGCTGCCACTCACTGCAGTCTGATCTTTCAACACTTTCGCTTGCGATACAATCTCTCTCAACGGTTGTGATAATCCATTCGAGAGGTTCATCAAGAAAATTGATTTCTTCTCTAAATTACTCTCAGCTTCTTCACGTAGTTCTGTAGCTTCATTAAACTCACGTGCATGATCGAGTTGCGACACGAGTTGATGACAGAGAAATGTGATCTGCTCCAGACGATGTGATGTGAATGTTGATGGTGCTCCTGTTGGTGATGAAGAGACATCGTTCTCAAGATAGATAATACCATAGAGAATATTACTATCCTGATTGATGATCGGTACACCGAGACATGATTTAATTGGTTCGCGAGGCGTGAGGAATGGTGCAAGTGAAGGAGATAATGTTGGTGATGCGACGGAAGTAGCACCAGCGGATGCAGCGGCAGTAGTAGTGTTTGTAAAGTATGAATCTCTCGAGAACGGAATCTCAGTCAAGTCATGTTCATGCAATGTGAGAGGTGCGCGAGATGAGACGACATAATTAAACACACTGAGTGGAATCGAGTAGGAGAGTGATGGTTGAGGTACATCGAGCTGTGCTGATGTGATTTGGATTGGACGGAGTGTTGGGGTGGTGATAGAAGAGCTGCTATTTTGTGCAAGGTGCTCGCGCAACCATTTCGCACCTGCTGCTGATGCATTTGTCTCATCACCCGCTGTCACGCTGCCCGACACGACGATTCTCCACTCGTCGCTCGATACAGCCAGTGATGTGAGTGACGATCGTTGTTGTTCCTCATCCGTATCCGGAATTGGTGCAGCCAGACGACCGCGTGAAGCACCTGAATATTGAAGTAAAAGCCAGAGGAATTTCTCAAGTAAGACAGCACGATCAGTTTCGACCATCAAGAGTTGCATCGCGTGACGTAAGACTTGTGTATCATTTAGTAGCGTGGTGGTGGATGTAGTCGCAGGTGAACTAGTCACTTCATCATCCACCATCGTGAAATCATCCGCTGATGCGGCGGCTGCAGCTGCTGCAGCAGCGGCTGCATTCGTTGTAGCGAGATGCTCAAATTTCTCACTCAACTCATATTGGAGTGCTTCAATCTTTTCACCGTTGGATGACTTCGTTGCAGAATTGGAGGAGGAGGATGCAGCTGCCGCAACAGCACCAGTTGCAGTCTCCATACTCATTTTTGTTTCGTCGATGCGATACATATCCGGATCGGAAGATGACAAGGCTCCAGCGAGTGCACTTGTTCGATTCTGTGAGTCGGTATGTTGTGAGGCCACACGACGCCCAGCGAGAAGGAGAGAATCGCTCAGCTTCGATGGAGGATTTGAAGTTCACGTCGCTGGAAAGAGAGGGCCAGCAAAGGGAAGGAAGAGGACGATTGGACGGTCTGGGTGGTAGACGTAATGCAGGATCAGTTCTTGGTTGGTGGTCACACGGTGGAGGTAACCTAACAAGTACACCAGTAAGCCGAGGATGCAGCAGAGTCGAACGGAAAGGCGAGCGGCAAGCGCGTGGGGAGATGAAATGAACATGAGTGATCAATACTTTCATCACAAATCACACACATCACCTCTCGGCTCAACCTCACCTCACCGCACAGTGGCACAGCAATGGGTACAGAGAATAAGGTGGTGCAAATGGGACACGCTGTGGGAAAAGTGAGCCGAGGACGCACTGTGAGCAAACGATCCGATATTAATCGGTATTAGTCGAGAAAATATATCACCATTCGGTCACCTGAACACCAGGTATCCCATTGCTTGTGGGTGTGGAACTCGACAACTCACCACTCGGAGATAGTACCATGCTCACAAGCGCGAGCCGAGTCGACCCTGAGTGTTGTTTTTCTTCTTCCAATCTCCGTAGATATGCTCCACATCATTCCATATGTTAAGTGAAGCATATTGGATTGCTCTGCTACATCCTGCTCTGCCACCATACTCATACAATCATCGAATGTCTGTGCTACAGTTTGAGCAGAGAAAGCACCGAAATTTCATTCTTTGTTTCATTGCTCCACAACGCAGCAGCACAATTCCATTATCGTCGTCTGAGGTAGGTGTATGCATATGTGAGAGTCTGTCTGCGTGAATCATCATCCTCTGCAGCACGAATCCTGCACTTCTCTGCTTTTCCTTCGCAACGATCACCCTCTGCCTCTTGCTACACTTCTGTGCTCCTCGTTTCCACAACCGACATTGCTACATGCCATATTATTGCGGTGCAAGAGGAGATGGGGATGAATATCGACAGGACAATATCCACAATGCAGCGACAAAGGATTTGAATCGGCTATTCTTTATCGTTGAAGCAGAAGAATATTTTCCTCATCCCGACACTCATCAATATTTCCATCCTCCCATTCCAGACCATCATCCAGTGATTTCATCACTTTTCTCTCTTTCTCCTTCTGAATTAATCAACTACCTGTCAAAAGGATGAGTCTCGCATGGGGTGACGTGAAGGCCGATACGCCTGTTACCGCACTCGCAGCCGCTGCACCTACACCAGCTGCGGCTGCATCTTCTATACCTGCACCTGTCGCTGTCTCAGCATCATCACCACCACCTACAGCTGCTGTTGATGCACTCGCACAGAATCTCGCATCAGCAGCGACGATTGGATCACCGGCTGATGATGCGAAGGAGGACGATTCGGATGCTGCGAAATTGAATGCATTTGGTGGTCTTCATCCAAACGATAATACAGCACAAGTAACTGTCACTGTCGCACATGATGACTCAGCATCCTCTAGTTCCGCACCTGTTGTGAATCCATCAATCTTTCAAGCAGTCGAATCATTCGAACAACTTGGATTGAGTAAAGAATTATTGAGTGGTGTGTATGCAATGAAATATACAGCGCCATCGAAGATTCAAGCAAAAGCATTACCGATTATTATGGCACCGAAGTCAGTGCGATGTGAATGCGCTTGATGATCGATTAGATGAGCGAACGAGATAATTTCCTTCTTCTTCCTCTCACGATCCTTTCTCTTTTCCTCCTTCTCTTCACTCTCCTCCACCTCATCTCTTCCTTTCGCTCAGTCATCCAAATCTGATCGGTCAAGCACACGCCGGTTCAGGAAAGACAGCCACATTTAGTCTCGGTATTCTGAGTCGTATCGATGTCAATCGTAAGGTACCACAAGCAATTGTACTCTGTCCAGTACGTGAGTTGGCTGTACAAGTTGCTGAAGTTATTCGTACACTCGCACAATATCTCCCAATTGAGGTATTTACTGCTGTACCAGTACATCCACCAAAGAAGGAGCGTGTGAATGCACACGTTATTGTCGGTACACCAGGTACAGTCGATAACAAGATTCGTGCGAAGGAATTAGACACAAGAGGTATTCTCATGTTCGTTGCAGATGAAGCAGATCAAATGATTGCACAAGAAGGTCTCGGTGATAAGACTGTACAAATCAAGAAACAACTCCCGAAGACAACACAGATTCTTCTCTTCTCTGCTACATTCGATGAGCCGACACGTAAATTCGCGAAAGTCGTCGCACCGAATGCTGTTGAGATTATGGTAAAGACAGAAGAACTGTCACTTGATACTATTAAACAATACTTTCTGCCATGTCAGAGTGTGGAAGATAAGATTGTTGCACTCACACAAATCTATTTCATGCTGGAGACTGGTTCTTCGATTATTTTCGTTCATGTACGTATGCTGAGCAGGATGCGCGCACGCAGAGGCGTTGCACCATTACTATCCTCGCTGCATATCATCTTACTCTTGCGCTTCTTTCACTCTTCTGCTCCTTATTGCCTTCCTTCTTTCTTCCTTCCTCTCAGACTGTTGCCACTGCCAAGACACTGGCGAATCGTATGCGTAAAGAGGGGTTTTCAGTATCTCTCCTGCACGGTAAGGACATGAAGCCGGATGAGCGCGATCGGTCAGTACGCACGATGAGAAGCTATTTGTTTGTGTGCTCCCTTGTGATCTCTCCTCCGTATTCCGTCGTTCTTCTCCTCACTCGACCCTTCTTTTTCTCCTCCTTCCTCACAGCGTCATGAACGATTTCCGTAAAGGAACTACAAATATTCTCATTACCACCAACGTGCTCGCACGTGGTATCGATGTTCTCGCTGTCACACTCGTCATCAATTTTGATATGCCACTGAGTCGTAATGGAAAGGTTGATCCTGAGACATATATCCATCGTATCGGACGTACTGGACGTTTCGGACGTATGGGTGTAGCAATTAATTTGATTCATGATCAGACATCGAAAAATCATCTCGCTTCTATTGCGTCACACTTCAAGAAGGATATTAATGCATTACCGAGAGATGACTTTGAGAAGGTCAAGACAATTGTGGATGCTGATATTAAGGCAGCAATCGCAGATGCGAAGAAGGCGGCAGCGAGATTGGCGGCGGAAGGTGGTGCAGCTGCGAAGTAAGGAAGCGAGTGAGATGGATGCATGTTGCATTGATTTGTCGCTTTGTTTTCTCCTTATCACACAATTCACTCCGATGCTTGTTAGATGCTTCTCAATGCATTGAGACTCGCAAACTTCACTGCGTTTCAGTAAACAAATAACGAGTGTTGACACTGCATGTCAAAAATCGCAAACAAAAGGTCCAATTCAACTGCCACGTTCGTCACATTTCAAGCAAGCCATCACTCGCTCTCACTCAATCTACCTATTCAACTCTCGTCTCTCCAATCATGTCGAAGGCACAGAAGTACAAGCAACAACAGAAGGTGAGCGAGGGGTGAGGTTGCGTGAGATTGCTCAGATTCGAACTTGAGAGGACTCTGTTACAGTGAAGCGAGTGAGATTCAGTCCCAGTGGCACTGCCATCACGTCTGCCATGCTTCGTACTATACACCTCAAGTTGAAGTAGACTCAATACGATCGTACTCAACTCGAACGAACTCGAATGAGATGGATGTGACAGAAATCTGCGCAGTTGTTACTTCCTCCTCCTCCACTCAATATCTTCTTGCTCACCACTCCCTTTCTGCCCTCTCCTTTCCCGTCCTTCAGGAAGCAAAGGCAGCCAAGCAAGCAAAGAATACGACACCAAAGCCAGCAGCTGAGCCGAAGACATTGAAAGAGAAGAAAGAAGAGAACCGTATTGCATTACAGAAACGTTAGTTCAGGAGGAGAGGATGAGAAAGAGAAACGGAGATTACGAACGGCACTTGCTCACACTATGAACTCACCTTCTCTCTCTTCTCTTCTCTTCACTCTCCTCCTTCTCCAGATCAAGCAGCGATGGCTCGCTTGAAAACATTCGAAGAGAAGTTGCATCCAAAGCCAGAAGGAGTACAGGATGAACCAGAGAAGGAGAAGAGTGCTCTTGACTCCATGTTTTATGATGGTTCGTGGCAAGGATAGGAGAAAATAAGAATGTAGCTCAGCTGTACAACTCAAAGCGGCCTTGTGACTTTGCTCATGGTCCCTGTTTTGCTTCCTCCTCCTCTCTCCTTCCCCAGGCGGTAATCTGAACAAGGATCAATCGCGTACAACGGTCGCGCCTGTTGCTCGTAGCAAAGATAGTCCGAGCATTATACCACGTAAGGTTGATGGTACACCGATTGCCCATGAGAAGGATACAGCAATTAAGATCTAAACGACTCAGCTTATTCAAGCTCGTACTCAAGTCTCATCATGAGTCGACCATCTCTTTCTCAAGTCTCGCACCATTGCCAAGCGCATCATCACACCATGCATCCCTTCTCTCCGCATAGTCTATCTTTACCCTAACACCACCTATTCCTCCTCTTCCTTCATTCCTTCCTTTTTCTAACACGTACGGTCTTGATCAACACATTGCCTCTTGTTTTCTCACCATCTCTCACACACAATCACACATTCATCTCTCTTCTCTGCGTGTTCCTGAGTTCATGATCTTCTCGCCGCCTCTTCAGTGAGTCGTTCTGCTTTCCGTACGTAACACTACGCCGCTGTACGAAGAACGCGAGTCTGATTCATTCATCCCTGTCATCCATCAACAGAATATTCATACACAGTCTCAACTGTTTGATAACAATTCACCTACAATCCAGCAAAGCGAGTTAAGCACGAGGAAACTGTGAAAGGGACTTGGCTAATTGTATGATGAGGAGAGTAATGCGATCGGAAGCAACAGTGTTAGTTTTTGTTTCAAATTACAAGTGAGTGGTGAGATTGCGGGTGCCGAATGACGAGCGAATATTGAGTGAGCAAATACATAAATGTGAGCAGACGGGTGACAGGTGAATTGTAAGAGAGAAATGGTGTTCGTACAGCAGCGACATAGAATGAACGAAATCGGTTGGAGGTACGAAAGGTTGAAGTTGAAGTAACGATTAAGAGAGATGACGAAGACACACACTGAGAAAGAAACACACACAGTGTGAAGTAAAGAGAGTACGTTGAAGTGTTGAAGTGAACCAAAGCAACTTCATGTTGGTGAGAGATGGGAATTAATGTGCAGACAAGCAAGAGCAACGAGAGTGTAAACAGCATCTTACTTCTGTTTTGGCATCATCGCTCTCATATCAATTCCCATCGATTTCGAAGTTGCCATACCACTTCCCTTCATCTTCTTTGCTCTTCTCATCGCTTCACGTAGGGATTCACTCTGATCTTTCCATGCACCAGGCTGGGATGTATTCTCTTTCGTTTCTTCCGGATCTTTCTTCATGCTTGACTTGCCAGCGGATGTCATTGGACGCATACCAGCTGATGTACGTGGACGTCCATCTTCATCCGGTTCTCCTTCACATGCATCTTCCTCTTCCTGTGTTGCATCTTCATACTGAATTTCCAATCCAGCTGTTCGGATTTTCGCTGTATCAAACTTCTCACGCTTACCTTGCTGGCCGAAGACTTTGGCACAAATCTTTTGATGCTTCATCAGAGAACCACGCTTGAAACGACGACGACAGTCAGGACATTCGAAGGTTTGAACTGGACGTGCGACGGAACCATCACCTGGTGATGTTGCGGATGTGGCGGAAGGAGGAGATTTGAGTGAGGATGCATTGGAGGATGTGACAGCGGTGATTGGAGTAGGACGACCTGATGTCGCAGCAGCAAGAGGTGGTTTTGCTGCTTGTTGTTGCTGGACTGCCGGAACAGTCTGCGTCGGTGCAATCGTTAAACTTGGACTCGCACTGCCATATCTCGCAACTGCTGGATGTGTCACAGCTGGTGTCGGTACACTTGAAGCTGGTGCGACAGTATGTGCAGATCCACCACGTTTCGTTTTGAGTGCAGACCAATTTACAGGTGTATTGTTTTCAGAGAGTTTTGTTGTGAGAGATTGTGCGAGGGATTGACCGAGTGTGGAGGAGGAGGATGATGGATATTGTGACGGTGGTGGCGATGACTGATAAGATGGTGATTTTGCATCCGAGTATGATTGTTGCTCTTTACTGTACGACGGCATGCGTAGTGCTGGAATTGGAGCTTGTTGTTGTTGCATCATCGGCTGTTGCTTCTCATATCCATAACCACCCGAGCGTGCGTATGACTCCTTGCTATCATACTGTGAGGAATAGCAATTGTTCATGTTACTACCACGGGAGCTGTTCATACCACTGTTGTTCATCGGTAGTATAGCGCGACGTCCGGCTGATGGTTGGCGTGTGAGGAGGAGATCGAGACTGTCACTCATTGCTGTGGATGTAGGAGTGTGAGTTGAAGTGTACTGATTGACTGAGAGTGTGAGGAGTAACGAGAGTGTGAAAAGGAGTGTTCAATGACTGTGTGCCGAGTAGTGAAACGCGAGTCAATCAGAGCACGATGGAGAGGAGGAGAATGTATGCAGTGACGAACGTGCAATGTCAGTTCTGTCAAGGTTGAGTGTTGATTGAAATTGAATTATTGGATAGTACACAAGAGGCACAGAGGGGTCGAGTGAGGTGTGTGCCGCGGCCGAACTGAAAAGTATCGATCACGACAGTTACACGCAGTGAAGAAGTTGAAGCTCGTGTCGTGCGTTAGATGATGGTTTTGAGGGTGATTTGAATGTGCTAACAATAAATATGTGGCTGTAGTATTCAATTCTCAACTTTGGACAGATCCAGAGCTGATACTGAAGGGAGACAAGAGGGTCACGCGATATCTCGATTTTCAAGCTGAGAAGAAGAGTGTGGAAGCTCAAAGGAAAACAGGATAATGAAGTACACTTAAATTACATTTTGCACTCCTTGGAATCGGCTAATATAATGCGGTTATTGAGAAATATCCAGCCGACCTGCTAAAGTTTATTCTTGTTTGACAAGCTTAATATCAATGAAGATGATTAGCAATTCCTTTCCAGATAACATAACATTATTTTTCGTTAGATAATGATCTCTTATGCAATCAAATGCTATTTGGAACAGAGAGACAAGGAAGTGGAAAACGTGTAGTCGACATCATTTATGCTTGCATAGAGCTCAAAATTTTGATGTAGCTTGATACAGTCATTTTATACTAAAATTTCGATGAATATCACACTATTAAAAACAAGTGCGGAAATAGATGAGTTTTCTTTGTTTTGTTTTGCCAAGCCTTTTTTTCCTTCTCATTCTCTCGTTTGAGTTTAAATTGACTGTTGATCGCATCGATTCGGAGTCTATTCATACTAGAGATGTCAGTAGTAGAGTGGTGTAGGAAGAGGTGTGCTGTCTGCAGCGAGCAGTTCAGAGTTGCACTAAGTGAATGCGCAACTCAACCTTCTCTCGTTCCTTCCTTTCAGGTCTGATCGTCGTATTCGTAAGGAGAAGTTCGTCGCGAAGCTGAAGGATGCTTTCGCTGATTACAAGAATATCCTCATCGTAGGAGTCAGTACGCGCAACGCTAGCAAGCAGAGAGGTGAAATGCGAGTTCCACTTGTGCTTCTCCTGTGATTGCGGCATTCGATATTCATCTCCTTCCTTCCTTTCCTTCCCTTCTCCTCAGGTTGATAACGTCGGTTCCAACCAGATGCAAAAGGCACGTCTTGCACTTCGTGGAAAGGCAATCATTGTGATGGGTAAGAACACACTGATCCGTAAGGTTATGCGTGATCTTATCGAGTCTGGCATGACCAAGCTCGAGACCCTCCTCCCAATTGTTGTTGGTAACATGGGTTTTGTTTTCACTAACGGTAACCTCGCTGAGATCCGTAAGACCATCCTTGAGAACAAGATTCCAGCTGCTGCAAAGTCAGGTACTCTCGCACAGCGCGATGTATATATCCCACCAGGTCCAACTGGTCTTGACCCAGGTCAGACTAACTTCTTTCAGGCACTTAACATTGCCACAAAGATCGTTAAGGGTGCAATTGAAATTGTAAGTGAGGTTCACCTTATCAAGGTTGGTGAGAAGGTTACACTCTCACACGTTGCTATGCTTGATAAGATGAATGTTCGTCCATTCTTCTACGGTTTCAAGGTAACTGATGTCTATGAAGATGGTACTGTTTACTCAGCAGATATCCTCGACATGGATCAGAACGCACTCCTCGGAAAGTTCTTCGCAGGTGTACGCACTGTTGCTGCAATCTCACTCGCAATCGGTATCCCAACTGCTGCTTCTATCTCACACGAGATCAACTTCGGTTACAAGAAGCTCCTCGCAATTGCGCTTGAGACTTCAATTGACTTTCCAGAAGTCAAGAAGTTCCGTGACTACCTTGCTAACCCAGGTGCATTCGCTTCCGCCGCACCAGCTGCTAGCGCTGCTGCTCCAGCTGCGGCTGCAAAGAAGGTTGAGAAGAAGAAGACATCATCAGAGTCAGCTGGTGGTGGTGGTTTCTCACTCTTCGATTAAACATCGAAGTCAGTGACTCTCCATCACTCCTCGCAAGAATCAGGCGTGGTGACCGCCTTCAACACACGATGCAAAGACGACCACAACGATGATGAGAATATTCGAGTACGCAGATCGAAAGCAAAGTGCGTGATACGCAAGTGTTGTGCATGCGCCTACAGTTTCGAACTCACATATATCATCAACAAAAAAAAGACGAAAATACTACCAAATCTCATCGCCTTTCCTTTGCGCTTGCCTCTGCGAAATTCTCGTTTGATTTGCGTTCAAGGTTGTTTGACTGTGTATGTGTGAGTAATGTTCATACAATGTTTGGTGATCAGTCGAATAAATAGAGGACGGAAAAGGAAAGGAGATGGTGTTGCGCTCATTGCTTGAATGTACCAAGAATATCACCCTCTCTGTACATAACGAGCTCATCTTCTGCCTTCTTTCCAAGTACAATATTTGTACCACCATATTCTGGGAGAAGTACATTATCACCAACTTTCACGGCGACTGGTGTGAGTGTACCAGTTTGTGGATGACGAGAACCTGGTCCGACGGCGACAACGACACCCTGGAGAGGACGAGGACAAGGACGGTGAGAATGAGTGTGAGAGTTAGTAACACATGCAATCCCTCAATTTCACTTTCCGCATTCCAATCAACTCGTACTTGCCACCGCATCTCGCTCTGGCGTCTGACCTCATTGAGTTTCGTTTGCGCACCTTCTGGTAGGAGCAGACCACCTGGTGTCTTCAGTTGTGGGAGAACGCGACGCACCAAGATGCGATCGAAGAGTGGGAGGAGAGAGCGAGACTAGAGAGGAGGAGGAGGACAGCAGGAGAAGGATGAGATGGATGGATGGATCGCGAAGGAGCGAGCGAGAGGTGCAGAGCATTGATGCTGAAGCGAGTGCAGTGCACTTCTGGCAGTAGAAGTTCACAGATAATATACTCTCAACTCAATTATTTTCAGCAAACTCACCATGATGCGAGAGCAGGAGAAGGAGGCGACTTTTTGAACAAGGTAAAAAGAAAACCTTGTGCTGACTTTCGAAAGAGAAGGCAACGACCACAGAGGCAACAGAGCAGCAAGTACGTACAAACAACCGGATAGATAATCTGAGTATAAAGTACAGTAGCAGTGCACTCCCTCTCACTGTCGATTCTCACACCCTTGTCTGACTCATTCAGCAGCTCTGACGTCCTATCTATTCATCGAAGAAGATGCTACGTATCAGTCGTATTACGAGTCGCAGCTCTGCTATTAGCATCAACAATATCAATGGTCGACTCGTAGCTGCAGCATCCTCGTCGACTCGTCCATCTGTTGCTTCGGTAGCTGTTGCTTCAGTTTCTGCTGCTGCTCTCGTATCTTCGACTCTGCATCAGCCATTCATTAGTTCGTATCTACAGCATCAACACCATCGATCATTCACTTCGTCAACATCACTCTTTGCACCTGATAAATCATCCTCGTCCTCGTCACTCTCCTCCTATCTTTCCCACGCACAACCATGGCTCGATCATCGTCCCATCACGCCAAACTTCTCGCACACACTTCGTAACGCGCACAAGTCAAATATCATCTTGATGGGTCCACCAGGATCAGGTAAAACTTCTGTGGCGAGAGTGTTATCGAAATCACTCAACCTCCCCCTGATTGATGTTGATGACGATGTGTTGGAACCAACATGGCGAACGAGTGTTGCAGCAAAGTTGAAAGAGTTAGGTGATACGAAGTTTGTTGAAGCGGAAGGTGAAGCAGTGAAACAGATGCGTGTTGAAGGAAGTATTATCGCACTCAGCGGATCGAATCCATTGCATCCATCAAGTCTGGAGCATCTCGCAAAGGACGGAGTAATCTTCTATCTCGATATCGATCCACAAGAGATTCTCAATCGTTGTGAGCGAATGAAAGTCGATCGTATTGTTGGACAAGCTACAACTACTTTAGCAAATATCTTAGCTTACAGAAAGAGTATCTATGAGAATAGTTATGATGTGAGAGTGATTATCTCTGCTGGTGAGAAAGTGGAAGAGATTGCGGAGAGGATTAGGAAAGTGGTCGAAAGGAAGAGAATGAAACAGAAATACGTCTCGACGAGAGGATATAACAATGACAAGGCAGCAGCATCATCTTCCTCTTCCTCACTCGATTTCCTCGACGTCGTTCAGATGGGTCTCAGTCCTGATCGTGGTTTGTTCGTTCCCTCAGCATTGCACGGTTTGGAATTCACACACGGTGAGCTGACACGCATGTCACATGAGAAGCTACGATATGAGGAGATCGCATTGCGAGTGATCGAACGTTTTCCACTTGGTGATCGAATTCATACGTCAGAGTTGAGGAAGATTCTCTATCGTGCATACTCGACATTTGAGGAGCCACAGAACGTGTTACCGATTACGAAATTGAATGTGAAGAAATCAGCGTCCAACTTTCATTCTGCGATGTACTTAATGGAAACATATCATGGTCCGACAGCATCATTCAAGGATCTCTCGCTTCAACTTCTACCACAACTCATGTCTCACATTCAATCGAAGACTCCACCTGAAGCACGTGAGCGTGTTGGTCTTTTAGTTGCGACGAGTGGTGATACAGGAACTGCAGCACTCGATGGATTCTCACGTCAAAAAGATGTTCCAGTCATCGTCCTTTATCCGTTCACTGGAGTATCACTCATCCAAAAAGCACAGATGCAAACCACACCTGGGAAAGAAGTGATGGTACTCGGTGTGAAAGATACGGATTTTGATTTTTGTCAAGGATTGGTGAAAGATATTTTTAATGATAAGAAGTTGAATGAGGGTTAGTTAGGATCAGAGAAGAATGGAGGCAAGAGCATGATGGTGATCGATCCTTCTCACTCATGCGCATTCTTTACTTTCTCCCTTCTCCTAGAATTTCGCTCCCTCCTTCCACACTTCCATCTCTCCTCCGCCAACTCCATGAACTGGGGTCGTTTCCTGCCACAAATCGTATTCTCTGTCTCATCTTACATTCAACTACTTCAAACGCAACAGCTGAGAGTAGGTGATGCGATGAATCTCGTTGTACCAACAGGTAATTTCGGAAATATCTTAGGTGCGATCTATGCAAAACTGATCTTAGGCTTACCGATCAAACGCGTGATCTGTGCATCGAACACAAACAATATTCTGTATGATTTTATTCGTACAGGGACGTATGATATGAGAAAACGTAAGTTTCTCACAACAGTTAGTCCTTCGATTGATATCCTTGTCTCTTCGAATTTAGAGCGATTTATCTATCTACTCTCAGATGGTGATGATGTGTTAGTGAAGAAATTGTTTACAGAGTTATCAAATGAAGGTCATTTCACAATCTCACCTCAACTGGTGAAGAAGATGCATGATGTAGTAGGATTAGAAGCTGGTTGGTGCAGTGAGGAGGAATGTCTCGCGACAATCAAGAAGACGTATGATACGACAGGAACTCTGATTGATCCACATACTGCTGTTGCAGTACACGTCGCAAATCAATTGCTGACAAAATCTGACCCTCAAACTCCAGTCGTTGTTTCAAGTACTGCACATTGGGCAAAGTTTCCGAATGCAATGTGTCGTGCGTTTGATCATACGGTACCGAAGGAGGATGAAGAAGACTTGCAGAAGATGATGCAGCACTTGGAGAAGATTGCACCTGAAGCGTACAGAAAGACGATGCACACGCAGTTGCAACAACTCATTCGCAAGCCGAAGTTACACGATAAGCAGTGTCGACCGAATAAGGAGGAGATTGTGAATGAGATCAAAAAGTTCTTGAAGAGTTGTAGATAAAGTGATCGCATACACGAGATTTTAATTTCGAAAATGTGCAGCAACTTCAAGTCAAGATTACAGGTTGTTGAATGATATCAATGTCTGTGCATGATTGAAAACACTCACAATTAAGTTGTGCCTTCTGTGCTTATGCGTGCTTGATTGCTTGGTTGATGACGCCGTGCGGGGAGTGAAGATGCGATTGCCTTCATTGGTCCTTTTCTCTGATATCTCATTCTCCTGCTCCACCAATGATGCGATTCATGGTTGCTGTCGATAAGTATCGTCGGTGATATGCAACTCTAATCTTCATTGTTTGTGAGAGGATCGCTTGTGCCTCATGAACACCTCGCTAAGATTGCATCATGCTTTCGTGATCATCCAGTTCGACCTGTACTTAATCATTCCTAACGCGAGTTCATCTTGACTCTTCGTGTTTCACTGCATTCTCCTAAACTCAATCGCTGTCGGATTGGGAGTGATGAGTAGCGTGCCAGAAGAAGAAACACTGACGGGACGAAGGTTATCTGATCTTCTCCCTCTGCTGTGGTGGTTTCGCTGGTGTATCATCAGCATCTCCCGCAATTCGTTTCGCCACCTTCCTCACGATGATGCCCTTCACCTCCGTGATAGTCTGCGCGATCGATGTGTGAATCTTATAGATGAGCTGATCGATTTGCTCCTCACGCGGTAAGAAGAGTGGTCGAATGACGTATGCGTAAACGTAGCTGCAGCCGCATGTCGATGGATGAAAACACCATACGAGAAAGACGATTTTCAGTGGATGATAATATGACAGTTTGTAGAAGAAGAAATCGGCAACATACTCGAGTACACGAAACAATCCGTACACGACCCAGTAAGTTAGCCTGCGTGATGGAAATGAGGAGAAAAGATGAGAAACGCAGCAAAGATACGAATAGAAGTTACCCAAACATTCTGAACTTCCCATCAGGTTCCTCAACTCACCAGAAGCGATGCACTTCAATCGAATGATCGCCTTCAATGCTCTCTTCCTGTTGCAAGAATTTGCCTTCGAGTGTCTTGAATGTGCGATATGCTGGATAGACGAAACAGATGAAGTTGCTGCAGTGAGAGAACGAGAAGAGAGAAAATTAACGTGACAAGAATGAGCAAGAAAGCAAAGGAATGGTGCCATGAATATGCTCCGGTGCATCTCAGACTGACGCAACAGCGAGTGGTCCGATCCAAAGGAAGATGCCAATTGCGAGGATGAGTACGAGTAGCACACTCCAATAGAAACGAGGAATCGATGTGTGTGCTTCGAGGAAATCGAAGAGGGCTGAGAAAAGAAGAGAGCGACGAACAAAAGATGTGCGAGTGAGCAAAGGAACGCATCGATGCCTCACCAATCTTCCTTCTCGTCCGTTCCTCACCAATATTCTGTAGGATGCTCGTAATTTTCTGAACGAGTGGTGAGCGAACGAACTCCTCTTCGTCTTCATCGTATTCGAGTGGAGCTGAAGAGGGTTCGACTGGCTGAGGTGGCGCGAGTGATGATGAGGAAGAGGAGAGTAAGGAGGATGATGCGGATGTGAGTGAAGAGGATGCTGATTGGAAGAAGGATGATGCCGATGAAGATGCTGCAGCAACTGCTTGTACCCCCGCTTCATGTATCTCCTTCCCCTCAAGTAGAATCGACATCGATGGGAAATGTTTCGACGAAGGTACACGAACGAATCCTTCATGACCACTCTCCGATTCACTCCCGCTCCCACTACTTGCTGAAGCAGCAACAATGTCCTCCTGTGCTGCACGTATAGCAGCACGATGTTGTCGTATGAGATCAATATAATATTGCTTATCTTCTGGTAGTGATGCTGGGAGTTGAAGGGAATGGGACCGGCAGATCTTGAGGAGATCACGTAAGGAGGAGTTACTCAACTCATCATTGACAGGTGGATAGGAGGAGGAGAAGGACATGGAGGAGGGGACTGATGGATTGGACTGGAGTGGACAGAGGACTTGATGGTGTTGCGATAAGGAGACGATGAAATGGGCCAAGGAAATTAGGAAACGTTAGAGTACCTTTCGACCTCTCGCTCACAACAGCGCACATACATACGAGTCTAATAATTTGTCAGTAGATCTATAATTGTATTATCTATATAATTCAATAACAAGGAGGCATGTCACGAGTTCACAGTCGTGTCAAACTCGCATTCCTGTTGTGTTCATTGCTGTTGCTCACCTCAACACCATCGTTTTAGGGATGAAGTTGTCTACTATCATGCGCAGTGTACTCCTCTCCCTCACCCTCCTGAGTTGTGCTCTGCTCCTCAGTGGCCTCACCACAGCCACCTCGGCTCAATCCGGTAGTGGTGTCATTGCTGCGACCAATCCACTCGGTCAATTCTTGACCAACGATACACCTGATCCTGATGTCATCAGAATTGATGATCCTGTTGAGGGTGTGTACTATGTGCTGACACATACGGTCATGATCGAAGGAAATGATATTCGTCAGTGCAGTTTGAGCGAGACATGGAGTGCTTCTGTAGTCGATGCATCGATGCGAATGTGCGAGACTGAATGAACATTCTGACTCCTCACATTTCCTCCATTCTTTTCTCTCATTCCAGCAATCTACTCCTCACGCGATCTCGTCAACTGGGAGCTTCAAGCTTATGCATTCGGTATTACACCTGTCATTGATATTTCTCCACATGTCGGAGATTATTACTAGTTCGTAGTTGAGATGAGAGGAGGGGAGAGGAGATGAGAGAGGGAGAAGGGAGATGAGCTTTCGCGAGAGAATCGCTCCGCATCGAACTCCGGCTCAACTTTTCTCCTCTCTCCACCTCTCAGCTGTCAACTCTGGGCCCCAGAGATTCGTGCAGCGACTGTCAATGGAGTTGCAGGTTATCTCTTCTCCTTCACCGGTTCGCGTTATGCTACACAACAAAACTGTACCATCACAACCTACGATGAGGGCAGTGGAACATACGTTGCATTCGGTTCATCACCATTCGGACCATTCGTTATTCAGGATGGTACAGAGACTACCATGCAACCTGAACCAACTGGTGTAGATACGACATTGTGTGCACAGACATTTCAATCACCATTCTCGTATGTTACTGATACACCAGACTGTCATCCACAAGATACGAATTGTCAGAATACCATGCGTCTTGATCCGGATATGTTTAATGATACAACGACACAGGAAGCATGGTACTCTTACTCATGGTATACAAACTCTCAACCAATCACACCATTTGATTTTCAACAATCCGGAGAGCATGTTTCGATTGTCCGTCTGAATTACTCGGATCCACGTCATGTCTCATGTGAATCAAGCGAAGTTGAAAGAGTATGGGCTATCTCGTCTCATGATGAACAGATGCGTCAAACACTGAGTGAATATTGTCCACGTTGTAGTGAACAACTTGCATTCTGTATCGGACGTGATGGTTCAAAGATGCATCGTGGTAATACCACGTGGTGTATCGCAGAAGCAAGTATGATGTTTCGTCGTAACGGTTATGTCTATCTCCTCGCATCACACTCTGTATTTGATTCTGCTTTCTATTCAGTCATGTGGATTGCTGCACCAACCATGGAAGAACTATCTTGGGAAGGTGGTTCACCGAATCGTATCATCGGTCGTTTTCTCATTCCATCACAAGATCAATCGTTCGGACATGGTACAGCGATCTTAGGACCAGATAATCAACATTGGTATTATATTCATCATCACTTGAATCATACTACCTGCAATCTGCCATCTGATCCATGTCCACGTGATATCTATATCTCACCACTCAACTTCGTTGATCAACAGGATGGAAGAGGTGATGTCTGGATTGAAGCAATCTTTCCAGCAGAGATTGATCAGGTCATGGTATATCAGGCGAATGGAACTGCAATCGCAGCGAAAGGTGCGAAAGTGGAGTTGCAGTAAGAGAAGCCCGGCATCAATACGAGTAGTTTACAAAAAGAGAGGAGGAGGAATGAAAGTGCATCAATCCTTCACGCTCAGTTGACGGCTTCAATGGCCTAAACAACTTCATCTTACCATCATCACACCACAACCACCATCACATCACCATCACACACCACGCATCCACAGCACAGCACAACAGAATAAGTATTCATGACGTATCAACGCGCGTCGCACCGCATCCTCATACCATCACACAGCAGCGCGCGTCCACATCCATGCTTGCACGAAGGACACGAACTCATTTGTGAGCGTGCTCGAACTGCAGTTCGGATCGATATAGTTTCATTACATTTTTATTGTTTTTTCGATCCACATTCCTTGCTCGCCTTCGAGACTCACAGACAGGACTGACATCAAATTCCCCCTACTTGCATCGCCTTGTCCTTTCAGACTTTCATTTCCGTGGTTATGAGAAAACATCGATCACCGAATCTAAGAGTGTCAGCTACGGTGGTGATGATCTCTTTAAGCTCGAAGCTGTGACGTACAAGAAAGGACAGACGAGAGTATTCCCATCTCAGACGAAATGTCCGTTCTCCTTTACAGTTCCGCAAGGTGTACCACCATCGACTCGCGTGAAAGAAATCAGGTGATAAGGAATCACAACTTGCTGAAGAGCTTGGTCGGGTGTGGAATGCTCACAGCGAATCTCATGACATGTAATGAGATTGTCGTATTGCCAAGACGAGCTGGTTGCAGTCCTGTTAGTTGTGGCTGAGTTGGAAAGCAATAATGTTGCTCGCATCGGGCACACAATCTTTTCCAATTTCTTCTGAGCAGCTGCTGCACAATACCCTTTTCGTTCGTGAGAGTGCCTTATCGTCATCAGTGACAACGAGAAATCCCTTCAGAAGCTGTCCCGGACACTAAGGCTGCTCCGTTAACATTTAGATGCTCAGTGCTGGCTGCTGTTGTTGTGAATAACTCGTGTGCAACAACATGGTTGTTGGTCGTTCTGTTCACCAAACAAGTCCATGTGTCCTGATTCACTCGCATCCACACCTGAATGCATCCTCTGAATACATTCGCCTCTGAGTCTGATTGCCTAGATGCATCTGTGCAAGTTTAGTTGAGTTCTTGATGATGTTACTACCATTCCCGAATGACTTCTCTAATCCAGCTGAGCATGTGTTTGTGACTGATCCTAACATGCAGGCACGATTGGTACCAGCTCTACTGGAGCTGTATGTCAATGTAGAAGATGGGAGAGGGATGTTGAATTAATGTACCAACTCATAACTCGCACCGAAAGCATCGAACTTGGCTAGTCTTGAGAAGGAGCAAGAACGTTTATTGAAGAACCCACTTTTGGTGCACTTTCTTGAGAATTTTGTGATGCAGCTTCTCAGTGCATGATGATCGATATTATGCACACACTGCTCTTCTATCTGCATCAAGAATCTCACTTCACTGGAGTTGATTCCCATCCCATGAAAAGTGGTGAAGACGACACAAGATGAAAGGAATGCAGCATTCTTGTTATCTTTTGCGCTTGGAACAATCCATTGCTCCGCAGCATTCGTTCGTGATAAGAAGAAACAGAAAGTGAAAAAGGAGGGAAGAGGACAACGAAAAACTTTAAGTTGTAACAACTATACCATTGATGTCATGCAATTTGAAACACGAACAATATTGACAATGCCATCGAAAGCCATAATTTTCTCTACGATTATAAGTTCAAGTTAGCTTCAAGGTGAATCCAAAATTTGAGTCAGATTTCATCTTTGTCTGCTGCACTTTGATTCGCATCTTTTTCTCGAGTTGTCTACTCATTTTCTCCGCTTCCAGGCGCCGCGCTTTGTGTAACTGTACTTGGAGTTGCTCAGCTTTCAATTTCTCCTCCTTCTCCTGCTTCTCCTTGAGTGCCAACTCATCCCTGCTTTTCGCCTCCTCTGGGAATTTCGATCGAAATTCTCGATCCTTCTCCTGTTAGATTCGTTGCTCCTCTGCCCACACCCGTTGCTTCTCCTCTTGTACCGCTCGCTCCTGCAGTACCAACTTGTGTCGAGCGACTGCACCCTGCCATCGGTCAGTAAGAAATTTATCGCGCAGTTGTTTCGTCACAGCATGATCCGGCTCAATGAATTACGGAAAGAAGTAACGATTGAGATTGTGTTCGTGTAATGTGGTGGCGTATCTGACCCGCACGATCGTACATCCTTGCAGCAGTGGATTCGCTACCACTTCTCGTTGCCTCTGCCCTCATTCTGATATCAGCCCATTTCACTTGCTTGAATGGTTTCCTTTGGATAAGATCACATTCGGGGTGGACCAGTGGAGGCGACCCTGACTGCGTGCGCTTCATTCACTCATCAAGAATGTCGGCTGTCCGCTCGTACTCCATAACTTACTGATCGTTCCATCCTCTGCGGTACAATTGCGACACCAATACACCCGGTAAATTTTGCACTCTCACGCCGACCCGAGCCAGTGACTCTGTCCGTGATTGAATCTCGGCACGAGCGCTGATGCTATACGGTCTCACAGAAATATTCCCATGGTGAGTGCTTGTGCTGTTGTTACTGCTACTGATGAGCGAGATCCTTCTTGAATGGAATTCGATGCTTACTTCTCTGTCCTCTCGTCGTCCCTCGTGTTCTCTTCTCATCAGGCTTCCTCTCGCACTGTCGCTGAGTGGTATCGTCGACTGGATGAGATGTGCGATAATACAGGTGAGTCGATGACTGACTTCCTGAATACTCTCCAAGAAATCGAAGAAAGTGGACTCGGACGTGCGGTCGCTGCAGCAAGTTTCAAGTTACTCCATCTTCATTACAGCGCCAATTTTCGGCACAAGCCTCAGTGTGCACGTCAGTTTGCCGCATTTTTGCTGAGGAATGGATGCGAGGATCAATTGTTTCGTGAATTTCGTTATGACTACGATCGAAAAATACTCAGGCCGGAGCGACTCGAGTGGTATCAACTCTACGGCGGTGAGCCACTCTCAGACGATGAGGAGGAGGAGGAACATCAGGGCAAGGAACAAGATGATGATGAGGATGATGATGAGGATGAAGAGGATGATGAAGAGGCAGAAGATGTGAAAGAGAGTTGCGCAGGATTATAACATTGAGTAAATACAAAAGCGTGTATTGAAGCATTTAATACTTTGTATCCCTGAGCGGACGATCAGTCGGGTGCACCATGGCAAAGTGGCATCACCACCTCTCAGCTGTTCTTTAGTCTACTTGTAAGGGAATGCCTTAGCTACACAATCAACCAGCAGGTATGCGACGACAGACGACGATGATGTTGAGATGCAGGTACCGCTGACGCAATCAACTACCACGCACCATCACCAACCACAATCATCCTCACAACACTCGTCTGCACCTTCACCACCACAGCGACGACGATCGCCTCAACTATATTCAATCAAACCAACACTACAATTAGATTAACAACCCACTGATCCATCCTCCTCTCAACTGCGACAGGTCTCTCATACAAGACTTATTCTGCAATCTCTCATCCACAGCATTCCCTATTTCGTCAGGAGGAGGCATCCAGTTTTGTATGTAGTACGCGTGATAGAGATGATTCACATAGTAAAAGTTAGGAACAATCAGAAGTATCATTCTTACTGCACCACCATCGATGATGCAACATAATCAACATCACAATCCATATCTACGTAGTGATGATCAACTTGAATCACCATCGATACAGGTATCACTACTCGAATCACAACGACAACAGATTGTGGGTTTTGGTTGATAATGTATTGAGTCGGTATGCATTGTACAATACATGTATGGGTCCATACTTTTCCTTGATGCTTGTTGCAGGATTGGCTCCTGACGTTTCGATTGACTTCTTCACTGTCTTCAGCTCAGCTGCTTTGGGTGTTCTTTTGCAATTGTTCATTCATACATGATTCCTTGCACGGCAAATGTGGAGTTGAAATTTGTGTGATGTAAGCTTAAGAAGAAAACAAGGGTGAGCAAGTCGGCTACTCATCAAGATATGTCTTTCGTGAGGAAGGCGCTGAAGACGCCACAGAGGTCGAAGAAGATGCAGCTGATGCGGCGCTACTCGATAAGTGTGTCGGTGTGGTCGATGTCTCCTCTTTCTCATCCTCGCCACCCACGGTGGCTGCTGCCTCTGCTGCTTCTTTCTTCTTCGCCTCACGCCAAATCTTCTTTCGTTCCTCGATCCATTTCTCGATTTCAGCCTTTAACTCTGGCTTCTCAATTAACATATCTTCAGTGAGAGGAGTATTCGAGAAGGGATCAACCTTCTTGTTCATTAGCTAGATAAGAAGAAAAGAAAGCAGACAGAAAGGTGAGATAAAGAGCAACAAAAGTCACTAATGTCTCAAGTCAATACTGACCTGTCGATGGATCGTCGCACGATCAACGAACTGCTTTGATTGTGGCAACTGTACTGGATCCACCATCAATGTTCCCATCAATCCGTCAGCATATTCATCTGGCAGATCACCGAGAATCTCATCGAGTGCAACCAGTGATTCACCGAGTTGTTCAAGTTCACTGTTCAGTTGCTCGAAGCGCGCAATCGTACGTTCGGGCATGATGGCACGATGACGCATGATACGAGCAGCCTTCGCCCAGAGAGAAGGACGATACGAACTGAGAGGGGAAAGAAAGAAAGAGTGAGTGAGCAAGCACAAACACGGATGAAACAACAGCAGGATCCATTCCATTACTCACCGTTCATCTGCTGCAACCTTGTTGAGAAATTCCTTATCGTGAGCGAGGTGCAACCAGATGCCAATAATCTCCTGCAATAAGTCGCGTGGCTTGAATGCATATCGTTCACGATTCTTCACTTTCAACTCGCTGATCTTTGGACCACAGAGCTGCATGATGTAGTAATCGAGCATATGCGCCATTCGTTCTATTGGGAGAAGATAAAAGCACCAAGTCAGCGATCGAACAAACAACAGTCAAATGTGATCCACTTTACTCGAGACTGACCAACAAACTCCGGTGCAACGAATGGTGTGATGATCTCAGTCGTGAGATAGAACAACATATGAACCGTTGCATTCGCAAGAGTGAGACACGATGTTGCGCCTTGTTCACTCTGTCCGTACGCACGTTCACGTTCTCTCAACACATCTGGCGCTTGTGATTGCCACTTTTCCTCATTTTCCATCTCGAGTTGTACTTCACGAATCGTGTTGAGCTGTTTCAGACCTTCGTCGAGTAGAAAAATGAGATCATTTGCGAGAACGTTGATGAACTTGACGAAGAGCTGTGGAGATACATTGACAGATGAGGAAGAGGAAGAAGAAGATGCAACGGTAGATGAGGTTGCAGCGGTTACAGCTGTTGTTGCAGGAACATGAGTAAGGCCAGTCGCGTGAGCGATCTCAATCAACTTCGCTTTGTGAATCGGTTGAGCCCATAGAAATTCAAGTATCATATTGATCTGATTACGAGCACTGAATTTTTGGTAATACATCCCTCTCCCATCTTCTACATTGACATACAGCTCCAGTAGAGCTGGTACCAATCGTGCCTGCATGTTAGGATCAGTCACAAACACATGCTCAGCTGGATTAGAGAAGTCATTCGGTAATGGTAGTAACATCATCAAGAACTCAGCTAAACTTGCACGGAGATGTGGATTCTTCAATGCGTAAGTACCAGCACATAGTGAGAGAACGAGATCAAGAATACCAGAATAGGAAGTGGATGGAAGTGAATTGAAATGAGTGGGTTGAAAACGAGCGAGATAGATGAAGAAATCAATCATTGTCTCGATGATGGGTTCAGGAATGAGACCGTAGTAAGATGGTGCACGAGAGGATGCAGAAGCAGATGCAGCTGTAGCAGGGGTTGTCGTCGCAGCTGCTGAATCGTTCGCATGCAGTGCGTCATTCTCAGCCTGAGCGAATCGTATCCATTTCGCTGTCCAATCGTAAAATGCGATCACTTCATTCACAAATATCGGATCTTGTAGATGTACGCGCGTTGCTAGGTTGATCGAAAACAGATGATCAAGTTGTGCTTGTAGCTGTCCGTACATGATCGCATTCGGATCCATTGCCTGGAGCTGACGTGAATCACGACCGATCTGTTGCATCAACTCAGTGTACTGACGTAGGATCGAACCTAATCCTTCGTATAGGATCTCGTGTGTCAAGAAGAAGATCTCAGTCACGAAGTTGAATGGTGAGTATGGCGCTTCGTTCGGTGTGAATGAAATCGACTTCGGTAACGCAGCGCGCATAGCTTTTACATCAGCAAGTGTCGATTGAATGCGTGTGATGTTATCATATTCGATGCGTCCTGCACCAGTGGTCTGCAAGAGGTATGTCAAATTGACCTTCTGAAAGTCTTCACGTCCTGCCTTCTTGATGACAGGTGCCGCAAGTCGGAGTGTGACAATCATCGAATTGTAGAATAGTGCATCGCTACTTACTTCGAATGGATGATACTGCATGCGTCTTCTCGCTGTGTTTGCTTGAATCAGACCAGCGAACCACTGCAGCAGACCCTCACGAACAATCGGATGCTTGATGCCATTACGACAGACTGCGACGCAGAGACCTTGATAAGAAGTGTAGCTCGTACGTAAACGAAGAATCTCACTCTCAATCTCTTGCATTGGCACACGATTCACAACTTGTTGAAATGCTGGTTCAGTAGATGTTGTTGAGAGCGAGAAGAGAGGACCGAGTGTAGTCACAGTCATAAACAGACGACCTGATGGTGCTTTCGGAATCCAGCTCGGACTCTGAACAATCAGTTTACCTGTCGGTGCAAAACGGAACATCTGTGCAAGTCCGACGAGCTGTTTGCATGCATCCTCCATTGTCGGTTGGATCTCACCAAGTTGACTCTTCGTTGGCGCGAACTTAGTTGGTGTAGCGAGTGCTGTTGCGAAGTACTTGAATGTATCATCAAGTGATTCAGGATCGGCGGTATATGAAGTGACGAGTGCATCCCACAATCCGACTGGGAGTGTGCGTGATACATTCGCATCTGAGCAAAGTAACTTCATACAGTCCTGACGTGCTGAGTCACGCTGCTTACGTGTCTGAAAGAGATCTTCATCGGAGATGAGCAGGCCGATGTAACGAACGATACAAGTTCGTGCGACAGTGATCGATTCGAGACACGCATTCCATTCAGATGCTGCAGCAGGATAGATGCTACCTGCTGGTGTGGATGCTGCAGTTGCTGATTCCAACCCTGTGCGAACTTTCTCCTCAATGGCGATCACTCGACGATATGCTGCAATCATCCAAGTGAATGAGGTGAGCCGATCGCCACCGCTGCTGCTGTGCGAATCCGATGAGGCAGAAGAAGCTGGCTCTGACTGGAACTGTGTAAGTCGTTCCATCACCAATGAGTCTAAGTGTTCACGGTCAATAAGTAGTGGTTTGCTCAGAAAGTCCATGTCTTTGTCAATATTCTTCTCAGTCGCAGTTGATGCTAACTCTTGAGAAAGTCCAGGCAGGAATGTGCGTGATACACTTGCTGCTGTCTTATCCTGTGTGACACGTACAGCAAATATCTCGGAGAGGGCCAAATGCTCCCAATTCTGATGCAACTCCTCTGGTGTGAATATTGCACCTGAATAAGTCAGTACAAGACTCGCTGGTAGTGCTGATCGTATCGAAGAGTACATTGCTTGTGTGATTGGATGGATACCTGTCTTCAAGCTGACAGCTGCGAGTGAGGATGTGACGGATGTACTACGCTGTGGTGAGATCGGAGGCATGATACCTGGTGAGGATGAGAGTGGCGTCGAACGAGGTGATGGCGTTGTTGCTGTGGCTGATGATGGTGCTGCTGCACTCAACGTCGAGCCTGATTTTCCAGTCGCAATTGGCTGTGCACTTGTAGGGCGAGATACAGGCTTGACTGTTGTGAGAGACGAAGTTGAAGTAGAAGATGAGAGGTTTGAAGATGAGGATGAGGCAGATGCTGAAGTTGGAGGAACGAGCGTCGGGGGTGCTGTTGTTACTGGTCCAGTTGGTGCCACTGCTGTTGCCGCCGCCGCCGCCGCTGCAGCTGCACTCGTCGCTTCCAGTTTTCTTAATCTCTTCTCACGAATCTCCGCTGCAGTCTCAGCAGGTGGTGCAGTAGTGGGTGCTGAGGTGGATGCTGATGTCGGTGCATCACCACCACTGCCTGCTGAATTTTCTGTACCTGCTTCGTCCTTATTCTTGAACCATCCACTCATCCAACCGCTCATCGTGAAGTAAGATTAGTTAAGTATGGAAAGGAGGAAGAGAGAGGAGGGAATCGGCGCTGATGAATCTTGGCTTTGGATTAGATGGGGATGTTAGTGCAAAGGGACGACGGAGAGACAAGTCAATTTACACGAACAACAGTTGGTTGAATATTCGTAGTAGGAGGAGGAGTGACTTGTTGTTGCTGATGCTTGATGAGGAAAGGAGCGAGATCGAAATTCTGTGTCTTGGTCGATTGATTCGTCTCACTTCGCGCTCTTCTGCTCGTACGCGTACGATCGTACGGTAGTATCATCCACCAGTATCTACGTATCCCGAAGCGACACACCCTCGCAGCAAGACTTGGGAGGCGCCAGAAGTCTTGCGAATTTGAGCTCGTATGAGCCTGCAAGTCGATTGTTGGTGTTGTATGAAATGTGAACTGAAAAAAGTGGAAACAACTGATGCTTCAAGGTTGCTGCTAATGATTGATGGATGGGTGTAGGTATGTGAGTAAGTAGGAGTAGTAGGAGTAGGAAGGAAGGTTCCAAAAAGAGGAAGCGATAGAAAGGGGGATGGACAAAAGTAATTCAAGATGTACACGATAAATATGTAAGAGGAGGAGGAAGGAAAGAAAATAAGTGAGTTAATCTAAGGATATGTGTGTGTGTGTCAGTGCAATGTGGCTATGCGTAAGCGAGAGGAATAGATTTAGAAGAAGAGAGGAGACCAATGTCTCTCTCAATGAAGTCGAGAAGTCGTAGAAAGAAGGAAGCAGCAAAAACATGGAGGCAAACGGTGAGGAGGAGATAGAATAACGATGAAGGTGAGTCAGAGGATGATGCTAGGATAAGTCGATGATAGTAGTAGTATAATACATATGCTTTTCATGCTTAAGTTCGAGTGTGCGTGGATGTAAACGCTCGCAGCGACTTGAAAGGAAGGAAAGGAATGAATTCGGAAAAGAGATGTTGGGGAATGCTAAATTTTAAGGACTTTTTGTAATTGTGATTGTTTGAGTAGGAGTGTACAGTGAGTGTCGGAAGATAATTTAATACGGTGTCTTCTCCTCCTCATCCGGTTTGATAGTCGGTAATGGTGACATCGGTGATACCGGTTCTGGAATAGTCTCCGTCGGTGTAGCTGGTGCTGGTGCAACACTACCTCTACTCGTCGAGAGTCTTTGTTTTTGACTGTCTTTATTACTTGCCGAAATCTTCTGCAGTAACACAGCTTTCAATGTCTTCTTAATCTGTTCCATACACTGTTTGGTATTGAAAGCAGCAAGACCACAAAGAAGATCAGATTCTTCACGTTTATAAGTCCAATTACTTGTCTCACAGAAGTCACTTGTACGTGGATCAAATGTCGGATGAAACTTCTCATTCTTCAATAATGTCATATAAATCACCGTCGGAATCTTCTTCTTCACATTTCCATCACAGATTGTGAAATGTTTTGTCGATGCTGCTGAGATTCCGCCACCACCAGGTGATTTCACTTTTGTCTCGAGACGAATTGCATCACTGACATCCGGGAATGGCCAATTGAAACGTTTTGCATATTGTGCAGCGAGTTGTAAATTGGTACTGAGATATTGATCACGTCCACCACTCTGATCTAATGCAAGAATGACATCACATTGTCGTTCTGGACGTATGAGAGGTACGAAAGGAATGTTGTTATCACAACCTGCATCCATGACACGAATGGAGTCGATATGTGAGAGTGGACCTTGGAAAGCGAAGTTCGGGAATACAGCTGGTGCGAAGAGACGCTCATCACCAAGTGTCGGGAAATCATTGTAGAGTAGTTGATGTAAGATTCTCTGAATCTTTTCATTCTGTACTAAATTCGAGAAGATTTGATCGACAGTAGCACAGAAAGCACTACCGAATAATCCAGCCATGAATCCGAGTGAGGGTTCAGCGTTGAAATCGACGGAGACACCATCTTTGTAGTTACGACCGTATGCCCACTGTTGGAGGAGGGAGGAAGGAAGGGCAGGGAGAGAAAAAGAGAGGAAGAAACAGATGAACAATTGATTCAAGTCTACCTTATATTCCCTCACCACAACAGCCACACCACCACCAATCACTAACCATCGGAACAAACGCATTGACATCATCTCTCAATCCCGCTTCATACGGTGTAAACTCCATCCACCGATACTGTCCTGCATCTTGTGCCGTCACTGCACAATAGATCGGCATTGGTCGTTCACCTTGTGAGATCTTATGTGTCTGTTCAGAGAGACGTGGAAGATTCCATAAATCGGGCTTGGTTGGATAATCACGCTGCATGTGATGATGTAATAACCAGGAGTAATCATCGATCAGATTCATGACACTATGTTGTGCGAGGCGTTCACGTACTTCCATTGCTAGTGTCGGAAAGATATCAACTGTATAGAAATCATGTTGTAATTTCGCTGTCAGATTACCTTTCAATGCATTCATAGTATCAGCAGGTCCAGCATAGATATTACTCAATAACCATGCACCACCACTCAAACCTGCTGTGTAGAGGACACAATCCATTAATCCAGCGGCTTCGAATTCAACCAAGCATCCGAGTGATGCTAGCATAGCTCTATAGCCACCACCCGAACATGCAATACCAATCTTCGGTAGTTGATCAATCGAACTGACAGTCCAATGATACAGATCCATATCGAGGAATTTTCCGAGTGCATCACGAATACGAGTTAATCTTCTCGCAACAAAATCACGCTCTTGATCTGGTAACTCTTTCGAATATCGCACTTTCGCTTTCTTTTGGCCGTAACGATATGGACCGAGTCCGGATGTCAGCTCTTTGCGTATTGTGAGAAGAAATTGTTCCTTCGTCTCCTCCCAACTCTTTGCTAATGGTGCTGTCAGCTTATACTGTGTAAATCCTGGAGGATTCGTGAGATGTACTTGTACTGGTCCTTGTTCACTATGTGAGCCATCATGTTTCCTCGCTTCATAAATCACTAGTGCATGTTGCAATTCTAAATCCATGACATGTGGTGGTGAGCCATGATTCACTTCATCGTAATCACTCCTCCATCTCTCAGCAGTTATAGTAGGTGCGAGTGTGAGATCAGGATCATCTGGTCCTTGTATGACACCCATTCTCAGAAATCCTAACTTCAACTTCGGTTTAGCTATCATCAGACGTTCCTGTGGATGTAACACAATCACATCTGTAGCACGAACAACATCTGCACGTGAGATAACTTCGATCTTACGATAGTAGACTGCGACGCTGACGCTGCGGTTGGTGAGATTGTGGAGGGAGTAGCTGTTCATGGTGGAATCCCAACCGTCTGGTCGTGAGGGAGAAGGTGAGATGGATGGTGTAGAAGAGTGTGGTGTGAGAAGAATGTTGTCAAAAAATATAGTACAACACTCACACAATCAAGTTTCATGTTCTTCCTTGCACTAGGATCAAGTACCATCGTCACAAGAATTCAAAACGAAGTCCCTACCCAGCGTCCGCTCCAGTCGCTGTGTCATCACAGTGCTACTGACCTAACTTCCACACGGTATCACTCGCACAACACAATGCTGCACCCATGACGAATTGGTTGATGGCTGTGGTGGTGGTACAGTACAAACAACTGTATATTGTGATTAATAGCCAATCGAGTGCGCGGTGTCAGCAACAAATGACTGAGAAGTTTCTCTACGACGGTTTTGAGCCGTTGGGAACTTGATGTAAGCATGGGATGTATTACTGTCGATCAAAATTGTTTGAATCGAATGCATGTATATTAATATATGCATGTAGGGCAAGGGGTGGTACAGCGTCGACGATGCACAGTTGGTGACAGACCAATCGTAGCTACGATTGGTGGATGCAGTTTGAATTGTCGGTGGTGTGAAATTACTGTGAATTCAGACACAGAGACCAATCGTTCAATCGTTGGACCACCATCGCAACCAATGGCATCGCAATCTCATTTCGCCTCACTCCACACAATTCGAAGTTAATCGACCAATCGTTCAATGCAGGTTTCACTCTTACGCCCAGATGGTAGCATCACACGCAGGCGTCGACTTCTCATTGCGCGTGTCGTTGTTCTCCTACTTACACTGACTGGTGCTGTACTCCTCCTGGTCACACTCGTTACTCCCACGATGTATCACATCACACCCAAAGGAGGTCCATCGAATACACTCGATTTTGGACCATTTCGAGCACATGCGAATCTTCAATTAGGCTATCAACAGACTCTCTCCCTCACATGTACAATCGATTCGTCATGTGATTGTGCGCTCCGTGGTACAACAGATAATGGCACTCCGTTTGAATTTCCCAAAAGCCCAATGCTTGAACATTGTGAATTATGGAATGCATCGAGAGGATTATTCATTATTGGATGTCAGTACAACACACAGACACGCAGCAGTCGCAGAAGTGTGGTAATAATAGAAAGAGATGCAGGACAAATTTTTCTAACAGAACATCTCTCTCTCTCTCTCTCTCTCTCTCTCTCTCTGACACACACACACACACACACACACACACACACACACACACACACACACACACACACACACACACACACACACACACACACACATATCTTCCTCCATTTTTCATTTCATCTCCCATCGCAGTAATCTTCTCCTCTCTCGTCATCATCCTTCTATTCATCTGCTGTTTTGCACCCAAACCCATCCTCCATATCCTGTCCCAATACCTTCTTATGCTCACCGCTGTATCATTATTGGTTCCACTCTTTCTATACCTCCATGAGCGTGGTAATGATTCAACAATGGATGCCAATGGGACACAGAATGTCGATTTTGCATATGGATATGGTCTACCTTGGATTAGTTGGTTTGTATTCGCACTGGCATTTTCCATCTTGACAGCTTGGAGTGATACATCACGCTGAAAAAGGATCATGCAAACATCCGTGGTGGTTCATACGCGCACTGCAATACAATGCTGCTATTGAGATGAGTCACGTTTAAGGGTTAATCATAAATATTCCTTTAACTCTTGTGGGCGTGCTCGACATGTAATGTAGCTGTAATGTATGTGTTGAGTGTATGCATTGTGTGTAGGACAATGGGTGTGCGCGTGGTGCAGCGTGATGATGCGCACAGTGTCATGACTGCAGCCAAGGTGCAGCGTGTGATCAAGAATCGTGGGAAGGTTCGTTGTTCAGTATCGAGATTGAAAGGTTGTCGGTGAGAAGTTTAGTTCGTGCCATTCGTCTCCTCTGGTGCAGAAGTTGTCTCCTCTGATGATGATGCAGAGGCGGCAGTCGTTGGAGCAGCAGTTGCAGATGATGATGCAACTGCGGTCGTGGTCGCCTTCCCTGCTCCAGCACCTCTGATTGGTCTCGCACCTGTCTTAACTTTCACTGTCTTCGAATTCCATCTCGAATACGAATTATCAAAGATCAGTGTGATGAGACCACTCTCTGTACCAGAATAAGTACCGATGTGAGGTGGAACAGATGAGAGGAGACGAGTGGTTGGATGGAGGATGCGTGGTGCAGAGTGATGGTGTTGGGAGGATGGTGCAGCTGCTGCTGCCGATGAAGATGATGTCGCACCTTCATTCGTACTTCTACTTCTACTCGTACTTTCTTCTTTCTGAATACTTCTTCTCAACTCAACTGTAAAATCAACATCCTTCGCTTGTACTTCTACACTCCACCATGCTTCCTGTTGTGTCTCTTCACCATCTTCACCATCATACGATATAGCATGTACATATGGAATTTCCACTCGTTGAAGTGCACCAGCTTTCAATACAATCTCTCTCTCATCTGCATCCTCTTCACCTGGTCTCACAAATGTGCCTGGTCCGGTAGCATAAGGACAACATCCACCTACAGCCTGACATTTATCACATGTACCACCGAATTCGATCGGTAATCCTTCCGGACCACATACTTCAATCAGACGTGTCTTATAATCGGATCCTAAGATTTGTACCTTCGCTTGAGTCTTAGTCGAGAGGAAAGATTTACATAAGGAATAGATGGGAGGAAAGAAGGAAGGTGCGTTGATGATGAACAGTGAACCTAAGGTCTCAGGATAGAAGTTTTGATCAATGAAGGATGTGGTCGAGAAGATAGGAAGCATACGACGTGCACCTATTCCGAGACCTTGGATATCGATAATATTCACTAATTCATTCACTCTCTGTCCTTTCAATAGACTTCCTAACTCACATCTCTTACGCATCTCTTGTGAGAACCATGTATGCCCGATACTAATTCGTTCAACAGTCATCTCCGTCGTAAATCTGACAGGATCAATCAGACCCGAACGTTGTAGATAGATCGGACGAAAGTGTTTATCGAGTTGATGATACGAATGTGAGAGGATCGAAATAATCTGTGGTTCAAATGGCATCGTCGGAAAGGATGCGAGATGAGAGACACCATATACAATACGCCAGCGACGATAATAGAAATACATCTTGACTGCTTTCTTGAGATTCATTTCACGTGCTCTCAAGAAACGAATCAATTCATGATCCGGCCATGTTGTCGAGTCACGATCTAAGTGAGAGATTGTATCCTGGAACAAGGGATGATCTTTGCCTTCTGGCCAATAGTTTGTCCAGTGCTGGTGCATTCCACCAGGATAATCACTTGCTGTACATTTCATCAACTTCTCATCCTGTACCATCTGCGCAACTTCCTCTCTCAATTGTTTCATAGCAAGTTGCTCCTCTGGTGTATACACCTCTTCTGTAATTGTAGCATCCGATGCAATACCTGACATACGTGCGTGTGTATCGGTCTTGTATTGAGTGAGATAATGCCATGGATCGGCTGGACGAATCATGCTGGAACGCTTGTCGAGGGAAGGTGCGGCGGTGTTTGTGGAGGAGGAGGATTGGGATTGTGAGGAGGGTGAGGGTGCAGGTGCAGACATTTTGTTTGTGAGTGCAATGTAGTATATTAGTATATCAGTCGATATCTATGTGCGTTGCTGGAGAAGCGGAGAGAAGGAGACGACGGGAAATTATTGAGGCGCCGGTATTTGGTGAGAGCGATGAGTACAATGTGCAGACTGAAAAAAATCGCAAAGCAGCAACAGTGAGCAACTTTATCATACATACTCAGACACAAACTCAACTCGCACTGAATCGACACAGAAGCAGAGAGCAGACAGTAGCAGAGCGAGCGGAAAAATGCGCAATCGTGCAATGCTCACAGTTACCGGAGTGAGGACAGTGAGGGTGTGTGTGAGTGATAACGTGGTACTGACCAGAGATGAAGAGGACAAACAAATGAACTGACAGCTCTGCACAATGAACTAGTAATCGATTTGTCAGGTTTCGTCCTGGAAGAAAATGAGATGCTCACGTGTTGTCCCAAGACCGAGACTTCACGCCATCGTCGTTGTGTGATATACTGCAGTTGCTTATTTGTGACAACACAGGTTTTAATTGTACAACACACTTTCATCTGGACCTTACAACCTCCAGCCAACTTGCACTAGCGTCTCGCTCTGGCCCCTCTGAACTCACTCAACCTGTGACACAATGGCGTACCTCGATACTTTCAGCAATATTTTTGTCGCTCTCGGTTGGGTCAGTCGTTCGTGAAGTAGGTGAAGCAATGGTAGAATTGTGATGCGCAGGAATGGAACTCGCGTCACAGTCGAAGACACAATTTCACTGACATGACCACGTGCCTCTGTCCACGATGCACAGGTCTACTTCTTGCTGATCGTACGTCAGACACTTCTTCTCCTCACACTCGCTGTGTTACGTACCATGAACAAATCAGCACGTGCACCCGAAGATAATGCATTTCATGGAAACAATCAAGACGGTGGACCAGCAAATGGTAATACACCTTTGATCAGGAATAATGGAGAATGGACGACAGAAGGAAGAATTTCGAAGATCTTAGCGAATGATGCAGAGTATGTTGTCAGTCGCAGTAGGAGGTGATAAGTGAGATAAGCAACTTGATTTGAAAGCATCAACATCGACTCATTTCTCTCTGCATTCTCTTCAGCCATACTTCATGGTTCTCCTCCTCGCAATCGTATTCGTCATGCCAGAGCATCGTATGGTTCGTATCCTGACTTACGGTAGTATCTTCGTATTCGCACGTATCTTACATACCGTCTCCTATCTAACATCATTTACACTCGGAAGATTCATTGGTTTCTTCTTGTCATTTGGAATTAATTTTGCGATGGTAGTAGATATGGTGGTAAGATGGACGAAGTTGGCAGGAAAGGATCAGTATTATGATTAAGGTGAGAGGGAACAACATTCTACTCTTCCAAACCTCTTTTTGTGCCTCACATTCTCTTCCTCTTTTTTCATACGTGCGCACGTTCATATTTATTTCCTTCTTGTTCACGCATTCACGTAACTTTGACTTCTTTGTGCTACGACCTCAGATACAAGTACGATTGTGTTTCTCACTGCAACTTGAGGTGGCTGCATTTTCGTCATGGTGCATTCAGGAAGTTATTTTCGACAGTGGCGCGGATTTGAGGAATGTGTTTTGCAAGAAGGGACTTGTGTTGATTGAAATATGAATGGATGAATGTTTTGCCGCGCGATGATAAACTAAAATGCGAGTAGCAACAAATGCAGTGCAATACGCTGCGGCTGTGGCTCTACAGAACTGCAGGGAACGAAATAATATGAATATTCGCCTTGGGGGTGTGTACTTGATTGTGGTTGTGTGTTGGGAGTGGTGTGTGTAGTTAATTGATATTTTATTTTTCTTCCTTCTCTCCTTCCAGATTTCCTTTCTCTTACTGTCTAAACTTCCTCCACACCAATCCATAACTCAAACCTCTCAAACACATCCCCATCACAAATAGAATACCAATACACGTCGAATAATTACTCAAATGAAATCCATTTCTCAAGTCCATATAGATCTGAACAATATCATCAATCGGAGGTCCTAATAAATCAACACGAACATCACTCACATATAATGCTTCTGATAACCAACGTGCCCAACATAGATTCTTCTCCATCGATTTATTATCAGTAGCCAGACCAGCTAATAAAGCTGAGATAGCACTCAACAGAAATGCATTATCACCACCCAATGCCAGGGAAGCGAAATACCCGACAGAGAACATCACAAATTCAAACATCAATATTGCTGTGTAGAATTGATTAAATTTGGAACCAGGTGAGGCGACGAGATAGTAAGAGACACAGTAGAGGAATGAATAGACAATAATAAATGGAAGATCTGAGAAAGCCTTACCCCAGAAATATGCAGCTGGTGACAAACCCGAAGATGCTTCACGATGCATATTCAATATCTCCTGACCGTAACAACGATTACCTATGATAGCTGTCACGAGACCGAGTGCCATTGATGTATAAGTTGTCATCAATGCAAGAACATCATGAATCGCATCTTCTCTACACGATCGTTGCATTGGTTCCGGACAGTACTTGACATAACCGGGATTAATTGGTGGAATAAACCAGTTCTCATCGACGAATGCCATACCGATGATGAGACCACACATGATGTGCATCATTAATTCGAGCTGTACGATTCCGAGTGAACGCCATAATTGTAAGCAACCACGATAAAAGTATAAATAAGTAAGTTGTAATTGAGTTGGTAGTAAGACAGTTGATTCAAATCTCACAGCCTCGTATGCCATATCACCTGGCTGATTCAAAGCTGCCTCGGCTCTATACGTATTACCTTTCTCACCCTTCCATGATTCGACTAAATAAGTCTGAATCTCATCTGCTGTCGTCACGAGTTTGCCGTTATGTTTAAATGCCTCTTGTGTGGAGGAATCACTCTGTGCTACAACGGAGGTAAATCCATCTTTCACGACTTTTTGTGGTGCGAATGGCGAACCGGCTTTTCCAGCGATGACATCGATGAAGAAATCAGCAATATTTGTATTGGAATCACATTTATATCCAATCGATTCGAAATATTTCTGTGTATCAGCTGCCGGACCGAAAAAGACAGTACGACCACCTGGTGCGAGAAGGAGTAAGTCATCGAGACCACGAAAGATCTCACCACGTGGCTGATGTAATACTGCGACGACAGTGGTTCCTGTCCATGTGATCTCTCTCAATGTTGTAAGTAATGTTTGTGATGATGTTGAATCTAATCCGGTTGTTGGCTCATCCAAAATGAGAAGTGATGGTTCATTCACAAGTTCGATACCAATATTCACACGTTTCTTTTCACCACCCGAAACTCCTCGCACTTCTTCATCACCTACAGGTGTATATTTCACTTTCTCCAATCCGAGTCTTCTCAAAGTTGTCGCAACTCTCTGTTCTTTCTTATCTTTCGCCCAATTTCGGGGTAGACGTGTGAATGCAGAATGTGTTAAGATATCATGAGGAGAGAGACATGGTATCATAATATCGGCTTGTGGTACAACACCAATTAAACCCAAGTTACGTGTACGACGTAAATCATCCTCTAAACCACCTTCAATACGAGTCTCGATTGTACCGGATTTGAGTTTCACATTGCCGGTAAGAACGTTGATGAGAGAGGATTTACCTGTGTGTGTGGAGAGAGAGAAGAAGGAAGAAGAAATTGGAAAAGCAATGTGTGTGAGTCGAATGATTGTGTTCTCATCTTTCAATCCTCTTCTCTAACTCCACTCCTCCTCCTCCTCCAAAACTAACCCGCTCCTGATGGTCCCATAACTGCAATCAATCTACCTGATCTAAAATGTCCTGATACATCTTCGAGAATGATTTTCTCGACACCCGATAACATAACAGCTGCTTGTAGATTCGTAAATTTAATATCCATTTTGGGTACACTCTGATCATCAGCTGTACGATCAACAATAATCGAAGCACGTCCGGAGACTTTCGTTACTCGTGGTTGATATTGTGCTGGTACTGGTGGTGGACGACGACGTGCTGGTGCATTGGGATCATAATTCAACTCATCCATTTCAAGTGCAGCTTGTTCACCTGCTGTCAGAGGTTTGCCTGTTGGTGCAAGAACGGTTGGAGTTGTGGCCTTCCCGTAACGAGAGAGATAGATACGATACAAGTAGGGTGCAGCAATTGCGAGTGGAATGAGAATCAATAGAAGAAGAAGACAACCCCAATTAAAATACCGATAAGATCCTTCCTTACATGCTGCAACACCTGAACATGGTCGTGGTACAATCGATGCAGGTGGACAATAGTTTCCTTCAGGACAGATCAATTGTTGTGTTGGATCAGGACAATAATATCCTTTCGCACATACTTGTCCGGCTTGATTTCCTGGACAATATTGGGATGGCATACAAGGAACATAATCTGCTGTAGTAAAAGTCGAATTGTAGCAGAAATGACCGACTGCACAAGATGCACCATGGACGGAGAGAAGGAGTGAGGATGAAGATGTGGTAGAGGAGGATGTGAGTGCGAGGAGGAGGTAGCATCCGAGTAGTAGAAGCGGGAGAAGCGGAGGACGACAACTCGGTATCATCTTCGCAGTAGGAGATGAGTCTTGTAGAACAATTGTGGTCGACGAGCTGTAAAGAGATGAGGATCGTGGATGTGAGTAAATTGAGGGTGCTACCAGAGTGATATCTGAATGCAGCACGCACACACGAGAGTGGTAGTCTTCTTTGTACGCGTGAAGAAGAAGAAGCGGTCAGTGATCGAGTCGATTGTGAAACGCCCAAAGCGTCACCAGGCGAACATGCGCTTGCGTTGCTGCAGTATCTCGATTGCCGCACCACTCACTGCCTCAACTTGCGAGTACTGGTCAGTGCAGGTGGGAGATGATCACGCGCGGCTGGTGATGTAGGTGGAAGTGATTGAGGAGGATCGTGGAATGACTGGCAATGAGTCACGATGCACAGTGGTCTCCATGCGGCCAACTCATCCACATTGCTTCTCCACCTTCCGCTCGCTGACCTCTTCACCCACACAAGGTTGCTTGGTTGATTAGGTTGATTACTTCTGTACTGTAAAGTTAACTCGCTGGAAATACTCCGCTGGAACAGCGAGTCGACACAGCACACAACAGAGCGACGGGCACTCAACAACTGTACAACTGCTACCGTCCGAGTGAACTCAACAATCAACGCCAATCAACACTCAAGACACTCAGAACGGAATACTATTACTACTCGTGCTGCCTTGGAGTTAACAGTATCAGTACCACCACAGCTGCCTCTCCACACTCAATTCCCACGCCGACCCTCTCCTCTCCCAACTCGCAATCATGCCGAGATCATCCTCCTCCTCCTCGCCGCTCCTCCTCCAACCGGTACTTCAATTCATCTCGCTCCCTGCACTGTTACTTCTTCTCACACTCACCTCCTCTATCTTCATCCCGACTGATGCACAATTTACAACGAATCCGACACCAGGCTGTCCAGTCGGTGTTGATTGTGTCGGTCTCCAACTCTCGCCTTATTTAACAACACAAATTGACTGTATGTCAAATCCCGCATTCACAGGATTCACGTGTGAAATGGGAAGCGGAGAAGGTTCATTCTTAGAGTGTCCAAAAGGAAACTATTGTCCAACACCGACAGAAGTGATTGAATGTCCTGCAGGATATTGGTGTCATCGTGCGAGTGCATATCCACAAGAATGTCTCGGTGGTGCATCCTGTCCGAAAGGAACATATAAACAAGCATTTGTTACCTTATTTATCTTTACATTGATCGTAATCATTGCATTACGTATCACCATTACTCTCATGCATCGTCGTTTTCGTAACCAAGCCGAAGAGAGATTGAAATTATATAAAGCAAATGCTTCCTTAGGCCAAGAGCGTCCAGCATGGGAGCATCATCGTATGACACGTGGTCGTGAGACACGCGGTTCACTTGATGTGAATACACAACCGAAATTACGCTTGGAATTTGAGAAAGTGAGTGTTGCTGTGAAAGATAGTAACTCGGGACAAAAACCGACGAATCCAACACAAGCTGCAGCTTCCGTAGATGGTATGAAAACTATCTTACAAAATATTAGTGGATCGATTCGTGGTGGACGTTTGACAGCTGTCATGGGTCCATCAGGATCAGGAAAGACTACTTTCTTGAATGCATTACTCAATAAGATTCCTATCTCATCCGGCTCAATCCTCATCAATCAACACCACACCGTACAAGAAGTGATTCGTATGAATATCGTCGGTTACGTGCCACAAGCAGATACAATGATGGGTGTCATGACTGTTCGGGATTTAATTGAACATAGTGCGAGAATGAGATTACCAGATTCGATGACATGGGCAGCAAAGAGTGAACGTGTTACATATATCATGGAACTACTCGGAATCAAACATATCGCTGATACAGTTGTTGGAGATGATCTGAAGAGAGGTATCTCTGGTGGTGAGAAGAAGCGTGTCTCCATCGCTATGGAACTAGTTGCAGATCCACAGATTCTGTTCTTAGATGAACCTACTTCCGGATTGGATTCTGCTGCTGCTATGCAAGTATGTGATTCCTTACTTGCAGTAACACGTCAATTTCGTGTTGTCTGTTGTGTCATCCATCAACCACGTTGGGAGATCTTCTCTCGTTTTCAAGATGTCTTACTGTTAGGTAAGGGAGGTATTGTTATCTACTTTGGACCTGTAAGTAATATTCGTGACTTCTTTGCTTCAATGGGTTTCGTACCACCATTGAATACAAATCCTGCAGACTTCTATCTGGATGTTATCTCAAAAGCAACATTCTTACATGATTTCGTACACCTGGGATTACTTGCTATTCAACAACGTGCAAAGTCAACAGGTCGAGTCGTACATATTGAACCAACACCACATGAAGATGATGCATGGCAAGCACAATTTATGGCAGGAGATGAACCAAATGAAGCTGATGTCTTATCACAGACAATGAGTTCAAGTAATCTGTTAAGTACAAATGGTACGGGAGATGAAGAGAAACAATTAGATGCAGGAATGGATTCAGCTGGATCTCCTATGGCATCACCACGTGCTGCACCTTCCATCCCAGCACGTCCAGCTGTCGGATCTCGTTCTGCTGCCGCACAACAATATCACGCCTCACTGAAGCCAATCATTCCAAACAAGCCGGCATCATGGTTTACACAGTTCCGTGCACTCTTCTATCGTGCATTTATGAATGATTATCGTGAGCCGACTTTTATCTTTCTCGATTCAACATTACAAATCTTACCTGGTGTTGGATTAGGTGTGAATGCATTGGGTATTGATACATATTATCCAGCATTACCGAATATTGTCGCTGATACATGTATTCAGATTATCGGTGAACGTTGTCGTAATCATCTCACTCTCGATATGTGGACGATTCCTCCCTTCTTCTTTACAATGATTATGGGTGTCGGTGCTATGATGTGGAGTGTGAATACTTTCGGTCGTTCACATGCTGTCTTCTTTCGTGATCGTATGACAGGACAATCTACACTCGCCTTATTTCTAGCAAAGGCGACATATGATTTAATTCACTTATTCAGAATGGTCTTCATCTTTATCTCACTCTTCTTTCTCATGACTGGTCCTCGTGGTGGATTCGGTGGTTGGTTCGTAACAATTCTCATGTTGTTCTATGCTGCAATGGGTGTTGCTTATTTCATTTCGATTGTTGTACCTCAGATCGGTAAGGCAAGTACGATTTGTGTCGTATGTGCGGTATGTTTCTCTGTCACAGCTGGTCTCTCACCTTCAATGAATCTCGTAAAAGGATGGAATATCTTAAATGTCTTTTGGATATTCTCTTACAATCGTTGGGCAGCAGAAGCATTCTCTATCTTAGATATGAATGGTGCTGGAGATAGGGATCGTAATATGGAGATAGTTGATTCAGCTGGATATGATGGAAAGAATTTTAATACCGATGTGGGAATGATCTTCTTTATTGGTTGTCTATGGAGAGCAGCAGCGTATCTCGCGATATTGAAGAGTAAACCGAGAACAGAGTTTTAATGTGATGGATTATCTATGAAATGATACCATCGACGACTACCAGTAGCAGCATCGCGAACAGCATCAGCAACAGCAGCATTCAAAAGCAGCACACCTCTCGCATCATCAGCGTTACGTGTACCAGAGTCTTCTCACGTCGTGTACTCGACGAGAGCTCAGACGTTATTTATTGCACCGTCGCCTGCTTTATTTCACGCTTTCATATCGCGCATTTTCAATTCATACATCCATCTGTACACACGCATATCGATTCAATACCTAAAAATTGTTGTTCAAATGGCAATAATTCGCGTTTGTATGATTCGCGAGCGATAATAAAAACTCAACAAAAGTTACTCATACTCACTTCTTCGTGCTATTGGTATTGTTCTTGCGTTTGCGTGGTTTGCTTGCTGCATCCTCCTTCGTCTCCTCACTTGATGAATCGATTGCATCATCAGCGTTCACGAGTTCTCCCTCTTCTTCCTCTGACGATTCTGGCACAGGATGCGAAACACCCTCCTTCGCTTCATGTACCGATGCTGCACCAGGAGAGGATGAATCAGATGCAGCATTCGGTGCACTCGCAGGTGGGAGAGGTGGAAACGCTGATGGCGTGAGAGGAACAGCGTTACTGGATCCATGCGAGTGAGGATTCGTCGAGGAGGATGCTGGTGTCTGTGGTGCACTTGCGTGACCACTCATCATCGCATGTTGTTGTTGATGTTGTTGTTGCTGCTGCATCTGCTGTTGTTGCTGTTGTTGCTGAAGTTGCATTTGCTGCATCTGTTGTATCTGCTGTTGTGTCATTGGTGGTCCATTCATCGCACCACACATCGCGCATCGAAATCGTACTTTTCCCAAGTCCTGCTCTCTAACCAATCCATTATGTCCACCACAGTGAGTACAGATGAGTGCATACTTGTTATTCGGGCCATCACCGAGTACGAAGTCGAGGACACGATCGAGTGAGGTACGCGATGCAACGAGTTGGTCTGTTGGAGGTGGTGCATAAGGACCGCTTCGCTGCTGCTGTTGTGATGGATGCATCTGTTGTGGATGTTGTCCTTGGTGCACCGCCATCTGTTGATTTGGATTCAATGCAACTTTGAATGCAGATGCTGGTACAGAGTGTGATGGATATTTGCTTCCCTGTTGTGCTGGTGTTGTTGGTGGCAGACCTTGTCCTTTCATTCCACCTTTCGATGGTGTCGGCCCTGCACTTTGTTGCATCTGCATCTGTTGCTGCTGTGCAGGTGATGGTTTCTTCTTCTCCGAGAATTGTGAAATCAGTTGTTGTGTCGCTTTAAAATTCGTTCGTGCCATCAACTCATCCAATTTCGTCTCTTTTGATTTCTCTAACTTTGCAAGCGCAGCATCACAACGTTTGAATTGGATTGTGTAGTAGGAGTCAATGCCGGATTTGATGAGGAAGAGCCTGAGAAGGGAAGGAAAAGAAGAATAGAATGAGTCGAAGTTCAAAGGATATTGTTTCTCTCCTCCTTACCCTAACTGACATAATCGGCCACAACACAACTGGCCCAATCTTGAGTGCACGTGCTACGACATGCGTGCGATTCGGGAAGTCGATGACGTAGAGTACGGCTGCAAGTATGAGCCATACGATACTCCCGTACAGTACGAGTGCACGAGTGACACGACGCTTATTCGATAATTGTTGTTGCTTTCGTTCTTGTAATTCGCTTAGACTAGTTTCGATCTGTTTCAACTCAGAAGAATATTGTGTCGTCAGATCAACCACCTGTGGAGAGTGAGAGTGAAGAGGACTCAGCGTCAGCACAGGACGACTCGAAGGCTCACTAATCTTTCATCTCATTCTTTAATATTCCTGTCTAATCTCAATACTGACGACTGTGCGTGAGAAGATGCCACCCATGACTCAGATGAAGGATAAGTAAGATCGAGGCAGGATCGATGCAAGGTTGCTGATGATCTGTGATGAAGAGTAGGAGATGATGTAGTCTCACTCGTTCACTCAGATGATGGAAGCTCGAATGCAAGATGCGAGGATTGATCGACAATACGCACGATGATACAGAGCAGGACCACGCAGACACGAAGCACGATCGAAAAATCGCCTAAGAAAAGTTCTCTCGAGTCCTGCTCATTAGTTGTGAGAGATTATACTGTGATATTGATATTATGTGTTGAAATAAGAATATTATACACGGAGATATATTTATATCGACATAAGAGATAGTATTACGAGCAGGAGACCAAAATAAAGTCATGACTGCACCTCAACGGCTCTTTCGATCAATCCCGCCTTGTTTGTTAGTTGTGATCATTGGTCTCGCTGCTTCATCCTACTCTCACTGTCTGCATATCATCAACTGCTATCAAGGTTGCAGAGTTCACCGTGACAGTAGCGAGTCTGGACCACTGTGAACTAGCATCAGACAGCATCGTCTCCTCGTCTGCATCACCAATGCGCTCTCCACTCCCCTGCTCGCCGAAGCCAGACTTGACACACGCAGCAGCCTTCCTCGCATCACCAGCACGACCAATCACCATGCAGCAACTCGCATCACCACAGCGTCCTGCATCAGCATCAGTATCCTCTGCATCAACAAGTAGCACGATCTCACTTCTGACACAAGTATGTAACGAGCTTCTCTCGACAGAGCGTACCTACGTCTCCTCAATCACCACACTCCATACTAAATACATTCAAGCTATTCGTGCGAAATTTCCATCATCTGTACCAGCTACAGTTGTGATGAATGGTCCACATCCACACAACGGACAGGATGCATGGACATTATGTGATGGTGCTTTGGGTTCGATTGTGAAACTACATGTTGGATTAACACACGATCTTGAAGTTGCATGTAAGCAAGATGCTACAACCACACCAGCACAACTCGTAACCCGAGTAGCACAAGTCTTCTTGAAGCACAAAGATTATTTTCGTATGTATTCGGCATATTTTGATGCACATAACTCATGTCTGACAGCACTGGAACATGGTGATAAGAAGTTGACACAATTTATTGAGATTCAGAATTTACTTCATGGACAAGGACAGAACTTACGTTCATATCTCATCATGCCAATTCAACGTATTCCGCGTTATGAGATGATGTTGGAGAGAATGGAAAGTGTGTATAAGAAGGAAGAGAAGATGATGGAAGAATGTATGAAGGGAATGATTGGAGCAGCAGAAGGTGAAGAGAAGATGAATACAGATGATTCTGTCTCCTCCTCAATCTACATCAGTCCTTCCTCTGCCTCACTCCTACAAGCAACCTACACTTCCACACATACCGCTTCTAAACTCCTCCAAGACTCTCGTTCCTCCATCCACTCACTCAATCAATGGTTAAATGAATGGAAACGTGACAGTGAATCAGCAGAGAAGTTGTATAAACTTACACATGATATGGGTAAGAATGGTTTACCAGCCGGATATAATATCTTAGAATCACATCGTCGTTATATTACAGATATGTCCGTATATCAAGTCTATCCAAACGCTCGTCGTGCTTTACATGTCTGGTTAACAAATGATACACTCATTTTGGTCAGTGAAGATAAATATAAGTTGAAAGGATGGATTCCATTATGGGAGATTAAAGAGTTTATGATGATGGATCAACAATCACAATATCAACAAGGTAACTCATCACTACGTAACAAGTTGGATGTATTGGTCAATATGAACGAACAGACCTTCCCACTCAACTGTCTCGCATTCGAATGTCTCCAGAATCAACCACAACAGTCGTATGATACGAATACTATTACTGCCACTGTGAGTACACCGGGAGGTGCCACAAAGAATCTCTCTTTTACACCACAACCGAAGAAGACGTTCTCAGTGTTTGATTTTCTGGCTGGTGGTAGCAGTAGTTCATCGTCAGCGAATAATAACAGTAATCATAACAACGCGCTGATCTCCACACCATCCTCAAGTAATAGTCATCACTTAGATGTATTAGCATCACCGACCAGATCCCGATCGAATACAGCAAATTCCTCCAATACTTCCTCCTCGACAGCAGCACCATCATCCTCCACCTCCTCTTCCCAACCAACAAGTCTTCTCATCTTTGAATTCCTGGATCCTGCTGCTAAACTTCTCTTCTACAATCAATTGACACAAGCGATTGATCAGATACAATCTGCAGCTCGTGAACAAGCAACGAGATTGAAATCACCGATCTGTAGTCCTGTACGTAATCGTGCTGGTTCTACACCATTACCCGTCTCACCACGTTCACCAAGCGCAATGGCTGAAATCATACGTCAGAAGAGACAGAAAGTAGTAGTGAATGATCCAATTGATGGACGTGAGAAATCGACATATATCTCACCGATTCAAGAGAGACCAACGAAACAAGCTGTGGTGAAGGCTGTGGCTGCGGTACAACAACATCAACAGATCATTATTACTTCTGCGCCTACCACCGCTGTTGTACCTGAGAAGAAGAACATCTCACCACAATCCCTCTCGATGTCACGTTCGATGGTCACACAACTCAACATCCATCATGATCTCGATGAATCGATGATCTTTGATAATCATTCGAATATTGTCATGGATGGCTTGAATGTGACAGGAATGGGTTTCACCAATGGTGCTGTCGAAGATGATGGTGATGATGATTGGTCTCGTATGAATCGTAATCTCGCATCAGCATCAGCTGAGATTGATGCAATGGATGAGATTGAGATGTTGATGCAACAAGAGATGGAGAGATGTGGTGGTGGAAATATTAATACAAGAAGAGGTGCTGCGATTGCTGTGAATCCGAGTGGTGAGGAAGAGGATGAGAAATATGTCAGTCATGAACAAGCACTGGCTGAGATTAAGGAAGAAGAATTTGAGACAGCAACGAATCAGAAGACACCGTCACTTACTGAATTACTTGGTGGTGGTAGTAGTGATGGTGTCATGAAAGGAAGACAGAGTGGTGCAAAGCGTCGTAGTGATGGTACAACCAAGAAACAACAATCACAACCTCAAACCTCCTCACCATCCATCTCGATGTTATCACCAATGCCAACATTTGTTATGGAAGATGATGTTCTTTCGGGTGCAGGTGGAAATGCTTCACCATTGAATACGAGTCCTGTTGCAGCTACACCATCACCACCAGCTGCGTCCGCAGTAGCAGTCTCCTCTCCAAGTGTCTCACAAATCCGCTCACCGAAAGTACATGTTGCAGCATATAATACTGCTTCAAGTCGTAGCAAACGCAAACCTGCCTTACCGGCGGCAGCTTGTGTTGGTTCATCAGCGAAGAAGGAGGGTGGCAAGAAGAAGTCTGCTGCTACTTCAGGTGTGAAGTCACCACTTCGTAACAACAACAATAACAATGCCAACAAGAAATGGGATTCTAGTACGAAGAAACATCAACATGTACATGTCCCGGAGAAAGCGATCGATGTTGCGAAGGAGAGAGAGGTTGAAGAATCTATTGTTAGCAGTGTAAATACCAAGATGAACGATTCAGGTGTTGTCTCATCAGCATCGGTTGCTGCAGCACTCGCCGCAGCATCATCTGGTCCAATCTCGGCAGCCGCATCCGTTGCATCACCATCATCACTCACTTCGAGTTTCATTACGGCACGTTCTCCTGCACCAGCGATTATGACGTCACCATCCACTACAGTCAATGTCCTGAAAGATCGTACAGCACGTCATCAAGAGAAGTCGGAGAAGCAAGAGAAGTATGCGACACTGAATTCACTCGCTGTCAAATCACTCGAACCAATGACAGCAGAGAAACTTGGCATGGCTACGGCTGTTCATATTGTAGCACCGATGAAGAAACAACAGCAGCAACAGCATGTTCGTCATAGTTCGATTGAACGTGTAGAGGATATGGAAGGTGAGAAGGAGAATGCTTAAAGTCTCATCCGATTCTCAACTGCCTCACATCAAAGTCATCTTCCTCGAATATTCGTCCTGTAACTGTCTCCTCACTCATTCGTAATCAATCAAATCGCAAACCAACTCGCACTCTTATCGCTCTCGCATCAACCATCGCACCTTCGCACTTCGTACTCACTCATCACAACGACATCTCGAGAAGGGAAGTAACACACCCGACTCGAATGCAACTTCTTTCTCCTCCTTTCTCTTCTCTCAACTACGTCCTCCGTGATCTGCGTCTTTTGTTCTCCTCGCTCCAACAATCAAACAAATAATAATCGCACAACAAGTAATTCTATCTTCTTTGGCTTGTGAAAATTTCAACAAAGTCTAAAGTACAGCGCTGCATCAGTTTGTTTTCCGAAAAAGTGCATGGGTGAGGAGATTCTATTGTGGTTGTGGTGAATTCTTTGTCACATTCTCGGGTCTCGGTGAGCCTTGGCCTCAGGAATTCAAACAAGGATGGCTCCAAATTCTCAGAACAGAATTTACCTAATAACTGAGTATTGGTGAAGCAGAGACAATAAAGAGGAGTGACAAAAGTGTCGGTGCGTCTTCTGGAATTCATGCAACGAAACGTGCTGAACCGCGAGAGCAGAAAAACGAAAGCAGAATGGATCGAATAAATTAGTGCTGTATCGATTGGCAGCGCAAAATAAACAGGCAAGCTAGCAGCGAGTGAGCAGCGCAATTGTATCTTCTCTTCCCCCTTTACTCCTGTGGTTCAATCAGCACTTTGTTCAGTAATTCTGCTTGTTCCTTTCCCAGATATTTCTCAAATTCGTCTTTCTTAATCCATGCATAATCATCATAATCACGTGTTCCATTCAGACGAATCTCACCATCCAGATAAAGTGCATGCATGAAGAAGGTCTTGGTACCGATGAGTTGAGCAACAGGAGTGGAGGAGGAGGAGGCTGCTGCGGCTACTGGACTATTCTTCTGTGATCCAACAATCGCGAGTGGTGGTGTCGGCTTCATATTCTGTTTCTTGACGCGATGCACTGCGATTGGTGCATTGCCCATGAAGTACACTCCTGCATGTGTACCAATAATTGCATCGCATGCAGCTGCTCCTACAGTACGCAGTGTATCTTTCGGTGGTGGAGGTGCGAGGAGTGCAGCTACTTCCATTGAAGTCTTTGCAGCGAGTACTTTCGCTGCATCTGGTACATGTCGATCAGCAGCAGTCACATCGAATGGCACAACATTCGACGGAAATGACCATTGTGCGCCACTGGTACCTCCACGACGTTTCACGACGAGGAAGAGACTATCCTGCAGGCAGCGATGTGTCGCATGTAGGTCATTCGCACGATCAGCTTGTGTCAGAAGGTCGGCTGGATTGTAGGCGGCAGGTTGAATCGGCACTGAAGAAGGAGGAACGAGAAAGTTGAATGGGTGAGTGAATTTGCTGCGCTGCTCCCCCTCTGAACGCATTCATCCCTTTCTGCCTCTTCATTCTCGCATGCTGACATGACAATGGTGCATCCTCCGGTTTCGCTTGTAGTGGTGCAGGGATGCCATGCATTCTTCCTTGTTGTTCCTGTCTCAGCTGTGCAAAATGTTTTTCATATTCCGTCCTCCATTTCGCTTGATCACGCAACACTTTCGGCCATCTCTCAATGACAACTGCTGAGTGTAGTTCGTATTGATGTGTACGACTGTTTGGAAGATCATCTTCGAGACGTGTATATTTCATTGGAAGTTTACGCACGACTGTAGTAGTTGCAGGTGCAGATGTGCCTGATGCTGCTGCGGCTGCTGCTTCCTTCGTTCGTGTTCGTCGTGATGTCTGTGGTGGTAGTTGTGTCATCAGGTAGCGTGTACGTGGTCCCCATGGTGCTGACACACCTGGTGGTTCTGATCTTGAGGAGGAGGAGGAGGAGGTGGCAGTGGAGGATGTTGTTGCAGAGGCGGTTGCAGCGAAGTTGCGAATTGAGCAGTGTGATGGAATTAGTACAGCTGCAGAGGAGGATCGTGCTAGTAGAGTTGTGCGAACAACGACATTTGTCGTTGCATGCGAAGTACGCGTTAGCATCTCGAAAGGATGAGCAGAAATGAGCGTCTATCAATTGTCTAATTTCGACACTTTCTACAGCAATAACATCAACAAATTGATTCGACTATTATGAGAGCAATATGGACTTCAGCATCGAAGCAAATGGATCGGCATGTAATCATAAGTGCATATTACACCTAGAATTGATAATAGCCTCTGATCATCCTCACTTCTCACACAAAAAAGGTCCGGAATTTGATGTTTCGACATCTTTTCAAGCCTATTGCGAGAGCGCTACCAACGATGGCGTCGAAATAAATATATGAGCATGTAGTCATAAATTTAATGTACCTATGATATTAATGCCATTATCTCCACTATCGTCCTTCTTACAAAAGGAAGGTCCGATCCGGTACATCAATTTCGGAGATTCACAACGATTCGTTGTGAGAATGCTGCTGTCACTGCGCCTCTCCACACACACTCGAATACGAACATAACGAACTAACATACACATACGACCGCTGTTGCAATCTCTGACACATCAGTGTACACAGTGAGTAGCAAGCCAGACACGATGTCGAATCGTACTGCAGCAGAGAGGGAACGCGAAGGTCAGTAGCAGAGGCAAAGATTTGAATATTTGTATCTCCGATTCCATCTTGTACTCACCATCTCTCACTCTCTACTCGTTGCAATACATCAGCCTCCACGCACGAGGTCGCATTTCATATCGATCATGATCATGCAGATGGTGATTCTCGCAATCGTGCACCATCGACTTCGACTCTTCCAATTACACAGACACAACAGACGACGACTACTACAACCACAACAGTCCCAGCAACTGCAGTACATACCACAGCACCACCAATGCCTGTACGTACACCGACCTCCTCGAATGCATCAGCTCTTCGTCAACAGGAGCGTGATATCGCAGCACAGAAGGCAGCACTCTATTCAAGTTCGACACCACTTGGTACGAAGGAGGAGAGAACCTATGGAAGTGGATTAGAGAAAGAGCAAGTGCGTCCAGCAGGTACGATGGGTCAACCGATCGCAGGTTATGCAGATGATGCTGCATACGGTAGTGCATATCAACGTGCTAAGATTGATGGTGGTGGTACAGGATATTATGATGAGAAGGAACATAAGTATCATGAAGAGCTACCAAAACAATCACTTGGTGAACGCCTCTTACAAGGTGTTACTCGTCCAACCAATCTTACAGCTGGTGAACGTCCGCATAAAGGTAAGACATCTACAGGTGTGGATAACTTCGATCAAGTCTCTTATGAAAAAGTTTCAACCTTACCTGATCGTGGCTGGTCACATTGGCCACACTTCCTCTCCTTTCCACTCGCATGGTATCCATGGAATGTCAATATGAATGCATATCGTCTCGGTATGATTCCAATCCTTGCACTGTGTCTGATGGGTTGTGATCAGAGACATCATCGATGGATGTATTATGTAACAGTCGGTTTAGCATGTGATTACGCAGCACGTATGTTATTCGGTCCACGTGCTTCACTGTGTACACTCTTCGGTGAAGTCTTAGATTCTATCTTTCAATTATGTCGTTCAAGAAGAGCCGAACCTGTACCAGCAAATGGACAACAAGGTGCTCGTAGTGCCGGTATCTTCCCAAGATCATTTGGTGCTGGTGCTCCATATCAATTCTCGGATTTCTGTGGCATGTGTATCTTTGCAGCTGCAGCGATATGCTTTTTTACGAGTAATGATGATGATGGTGATACGGCTGGTGCTGTAATTCTTGCATTCATGGCTCTTGTCTCTGCATTAGAACTCTTTCTCGGTTTCCCAATGTTCGTCTGGTTCTTCAATCAAATGATTCACTTCGGATGGATCTGGAAGGATTGTGAGATTAAATCTGCGATGATTCGTGATGAACGTCAAAGATTTGATCAGAGAGAAGGATTACGTCTTCAAGCTGCTGAACAACAGTTAGCTTCAGGACCAGATTCGGCAGCATATCCATCACATATTCATTATTCATCAACAGGTCGTCATCGTTCCTTACCATTCTCCTATCGTACAGCACATGAGTATCATAAGAAACATGAGTATAATCCAATTCGTTACTGTAAGGTATCTTACTTCTTAGTACCACTCTCTATGACAGCCTTAGCATGGATCTGGTTACTCTCTTCTTATATCTTCAATACACCACGTATCATCTGGCAAGCGTTAGTCATTGCAGCATTTGTTGTATATGGTATCACCTTCTTATTGTATGCAGGAAAAGTCATGTTTTACTCAAGAAATTGTATGTATGAACATGAACATCCATTGTATCGTTCTCTCTTTCTTACTATCCCTCTTACTTGGTTACTCTTCATTCCAATGATCATCGAAGCTGGTTATCCAACACTTGCTGAGGTTGCATTCTGGATGTCTGCCCCAATCTTACTCTTCATGTCATGTCAACAACTCTCCTACTACTTCCATCAATCACACTTCTGGGAGAATTTTAATGCCTCATGGATGTTACTTCCATTAGCGAATGCATTATGTGCTTATATGTTACCACTTGTACACTCGTCCTACGCAGAAGCAGCATGGTTATGGTTAGGTATTGCATGTTTCATGTTTATGATCCTCTCAACACTTCTTGTATTAAAGGGAACTATGTTCCCGAGAGTACATGATATCTATCGTTATTATATGTTTACCATGTTTGCAACAGCTTTTGCAATCTGTATTGCTGCTGTGGTCATCTATCAACCAGCTGGTGCTGGCTTGGTGGCAGGTGGATATACGAACACTAATTCTGGTACAACTACGACTGGTGCGACTCATACACCACTCACCACTGGTTCCTCCACCTCTGCTGCAATCACACCAAACAAGTATTACGATGTCACACAGAGTTCTACTGCAGCAGATAACTTCATCAACCTTCCAACAGCAGGATCGAATACCAATGATTTCATTAATTTCTACTCATCAAACATTCAATATAACCTCGTCCCACAAGCAACACAACGTATCAATACGTTACCAGCTGGGCAACAGTATCTCGTAGCAAGTAACTTTAATGGTGCACAGTGTCAAGCTATGACTGACGGTTCTGGTTGGAACTGTCAGAGTGGTGCAGCGGCAGATCAAACTCAAACTACAACAACTGGTGGTTTTGTCTCCACATGGCCACTTCTCTCTGTTGCAACATTCTACATCGGTCTCGTTCTCTTCCTCACTTGTTTCTTCCTCTCACTTCAAGGATACTTCTTCCGTTCTTCTTATAACCAATCATACTGGGCTTGTGCAATCTCAATGTGTATTATGACGGTTGCATGTCTGTATTATCATGCAACTTGGAGAAGTAAGACAACTGAGGGTATTACAATCACAGCAATGGTCATCACAAATATCGCTGTCGCTGTATTGTTCCTCAATCAACTTCGTAAATTCATTACATTCAAGCTATTCCGTCCAGATCATATGATGTTATCACCAACAGAGTTCTTCCGTTTACCAAACAAGGCATTACGTGAAGCACTCGGTCATTTACAAGCACATGTACAGAATCCACAGGCCACAGTCGAAGAGTGGAAGTTATTTGAGGAAGTATATCTACCACAGTATGTCCTGACATCGTATGCATTTAATTACTTGAGACGTCATACTCTGTATCCAGTCATGGCAGCATGGTTCGGTGCAAAGCTTCTCGTTCCAATTGATCAACGTGCACATGAGTTGGATCATGAGATCAGTAACATTCATGAACGTCTCGTCCTTGCACAACAACTCCCAATTAATTCAAGTGAGCGTGCATTGGAGGAACAAGCAATCCGCAAAGACTTCTCATTGTGGGTAACACAAGTGAATGCACAGCTCGATGAAGAGGAAGTTCATGTCTACTCACTCGCACGTCGTTATATCTCAGCCAAAGAAGCAAATGGTCTCGTAAGAAAATGTTGGGATGATATCTCACCGTCACAGTGGAGTATTATTATTCCATTTGTACTTCAGAACTTACACTGTGATCGTGAGCGCATTCGTTTCATTGAATGTCTCATTACTGCTTCACCAGAGCATACTCAGTTATTAGGAAAGTTCTGTTATGAGAACTTGGATCCATTCTTGTTTGAGCGTATGGTAGTTGATATCCCTGAGATGAGGCCACGTCTCACGCCAGGCTATACAAGAATGTGGTAAATAGTTGAAACAACATTAAAATCATCATCACAATCACAATATCTAATCTCCTCACAAGTACTTTTTTTGACTTTCTCGAAAAAGACAACTCGTCAACTGATACAATTGGTATCAAACATCAATCCTCTTTTACACACACATGCACACACACACACTCCCTTTCACATCGTCATAACGTACATATCTCCTCTTTCCTCTTCCCTTTTCTTTCCTCTCCCTTCTATTTTAATCCTATTTGTCACTTCACACCAATACGAATCCGCGTCGTCTGTCATTTGTCCGATCGAATGAGACACGCCACACACACCCTCTCTCACTCACTCTCACACTCACACAAACAGATTCGTTGTACTTTAGATTTTGTTCCTTGTTGAATTCGCACACAACAAATTCATGTTGACTTGCTTTAACTTTCAGTGACTTGAACTGTTTGCTCAAAAAGTTGCTGTTGCTGCTCCTGCACAAAAGAATTCCTCGGTTCAAGTTCGTTCTGGAGCTCTGTGTTTCGTATTCACATGCTTTCCAAAAAACAAACAAATCAAAACAAATAATCGACACTCTGACCTGCGTTTTGTTTGATTAGGAAAGGCAAGAGGACAAAGGACGCAGATAACGGAGTGTGAAGAGACAGAATAGGAGAGGATGGTTGCATTCGAGGTCGGGTGTGTTACTTTCCTTCTCGAGATGTTGTTGTGAGTGCGGAAGTGCGATGATTCATGCGATAGCGAGAAGTGATTGATAGATTACGGCGATGAGGAGGAGACGGTAAAAGATGACTTGATGTGAGGCAGTTAATGTCTCATCCATCTTAAGCATTCTCCTTCTCACCTTCCAAATCCTCTACACGTTCAATCGAACTATGACGAACATGCTGTTGCTGCTGCTGCTTCTTCATCGGTGCCACCACAATAGAACAGCAGTAGCCATGCCAAGTTTCTCTGCGATTTGCCTCTAGGCAAAATATAGATAGAATACAAGAGCAGATGAGGGGATAACAAACAAACAAAGGTTCGAGTTAGGAAGAGTGTAAAAAGAACACACAATAGAAAATATTAAATATTTAGAAATGAAACGAAGAAATACAAGGGAAGAGAGGCGACCGAACTCTTTTACTCCTCTGTCACAATCCTCAACGCAGGTGGATCTTCCTCATCTGCCTCTTTTCTTTCCTCTTCATAAACAAACTCCACACTATCTCCTCCTCTCTCTTCTCTTCTCCACTCTTCAATCTCAGGTACATACACCGGATATGTTACAATCTCACGATGTAGTGGTTCACCAGTAACGAAAGGATGTGTTGAAATTGAGATCCATGGTGCTGGTGTAGAAGGCTGTGGTAATTGACGGCGAATGTCATGGAGTGAAGGGGAACGTGTCAATGGTGGCGCGGATGGTAATGGTGGAGTAGGAGATTGAAATGGACCTCTTACACCAACACTATTCATGACATTACTCGTACTCCTTCCTTGCTGCTGCTGTTGTGCTTTCAACAAGACATTACTAGTACTACGTCCAAACGGCCCACCTTTCAAGAGAATATTTGATGAACTCACACCTTGAGAATGTAAACCGGCGAGTGTGAGGATACTACGACTGCTGGAGGATTTGGAAGACAGACCTGAGCTTCTGTTACTGGTGGTGCTGTTGTTCTTCGAGTGCTTACCTTTGTCCTTATTTTTATTATCACCACTCTTACTTCTTTTCACCTTACTCTCTCCATCAACCGTAATCGACGCCAAACTCGCTTGTCGACTCAACACTTTCACTTCTTCCTTCACTTGTTGAGTATGCTGGTAGGAACGTGTGATGGCGTAGAGCATCATGAAGATTACACAGCTTGTCAAAAGGAGAACGGGAATCAGTACCCAGGTGATGATGTCACGGTTGGTGGAGGTGGGGAGGAATGCTGAGATTGTGGTATTGGTTGATGTAGAGTTACCTGCTGCTGAGACATTACTACCGCTACCAACTTGATCAATCGGAACGAGTGCGACGATCGGTACACCATCGTTACTATCACCAGCCAAACTGATATTGCTACCATTTCCGTTACCATTACCAGCGGGAGGTGCTTGTGGTGCTAGTACTTTTACTGCAGAGATTGGATCGAGGATTTCTTGTGTGGTCATCGCTTCGGCGTGAGAGAGGAGCTTGAAGAGAGTGGAAGAGGCGTTGATCGAATGGGAGAAGAAGGCGAGGAGAGATGAAAGATCAGTCTGTTCGCAGGCGAAGTAGCATTTCCTCTCATCCTCTCAGCTCACCTCCGCCTTTGTTCCCACTTGATCTGCACTCTCACTTGCTTCACCTTTGCATATGATCGAAGTATGCATGATTGCAACACAGAAGAGGACGAGAATCAGTAATGGTGCTGTTGATATGACGCAGCAACGACGAGTCATTGTCATGTTTCGAGGGGAGTTGAGTGGGGTAGAGGATGAGATAGCTGCTACTATTGGTTTGTCTGCATCAAAGAGTAGGAGAACACCAGCAGCAAGTTGATGTGAGTAACGTGCGAGTGTGTGCATGTGTACTTGCAATACCAGCATCAACTCGAGTACAGTAGGCAGAAGAAGAAGGATGGTGTTGTGGCTTCTCTGTTCGCGTCAACTTCATCTCTGCTGCATGACTCACCAAGTTGAGAGGTGATGAATGATTGTTGCGATGAGGGAAGTGCTTGAAATTGTGAGAGGTCGACATCATTCACACAGTTGCTTCGACAGCAGCAACGCACCACTACGCAATAAATCGTATGCGAACGCATGCTTCGAGGTTGCGTGTGTGTTGGTGCATGCAAGTGAGCATGAATGCGAGTAGTGGAGCAGATGCGTTGTGACTGTTGTCATATTGTGTTGATACTAGCAGAGAATGCAGCACAACAAAGTGCTTGCCAATCATCGGAAGCATCGCCGACCAATCTCGGATCTTGTTGATCACTCAGCTCAGCAACAGAGGAAGGAGGCTGTCCCGTTGAGCTCAAGCACTACTCGATATTGTAATTACCACCTTGTACCGCCATTGTCACCACATGCAACGCATCGAGTCGACCGACCATTTCGCTGGTCGCTTCCCTCTCGTTGTACTCGAACCACAAGCCTCCACCAAAACTCATCTCCAAATCACACTTTCACTTTCTCTAAACACATTGCTGCACCCAACTCAAACTCAGTCCGCGCACTGCCCGTTGCAATGCCATCATCATCGTCGCTCTCACTCGAATTCGAACTCAGTGCTGATGTTGTACAACGCATGAACTCATCTGCAGGTGAAGGTGTGCCATCGTCATCTTCATCCTCATCATCCTCCTCATCAAATAAGCCAGTTGCACTCGCACCAGGATTGACATTTCAAGCGTATCCAGGTGAGATTCTGAAGGGATTTCTGGTCGTCACGACTGGTGAGAAGGCACTCTCATTGAATGAGAAGGGTATTGGTGAGTATAAGAAAAGGGGATTGAGGAGAGGGATGAGTGAGGGCGAATAGGAAACTTTCTGTTTGATTCGCATGCACAAAGTTGAGTTCGACCAAGAGTGATGAAACAATGTTGAACTGATTGACATCATACAAAGAATCTCGCCTTTCTTCTGTTATCCACTCAGCTGGGATATTCGAGATGTGGACGATGTATTTCTTCATGGCACCTGACAACTCCTCTATTTTCCATTGTCCCTTCCTCCATCAGACTTCCATTTCCGTGGTTTCGAGAAGACCGCAATCACCACACAAGTGTCATCCACCAACTCAGACGGCTCTTCATCAACATCGAGCGAAACCAATTATGGTGGTGGTGATTTCTTCAAATTCGAAGGTGTGACGTATCAGAAGGGAAAGGCGAGAGTATTTATGCCGAATACACAAACAAAATTTCCCTTTTCATTTATTGTACCACAAGGAGTTCCACCATCGACACATGTGAAATTAGGTGATAATGGATCAAAACATAACGCGGGACAACTCGATGAGGAGGTTGATCAAGCATGGTTATCAAAGTCACAAGGTTTGGCACCAGCACAAGAGACGAATAGTATCGAAGCAGAGATTAAATATGAAATAAGAGCATTAGCACATGTAAGTGGATTATTTACATCCAACATCATGTCATTTACGGAAATTGTTGTATTACCGATCTATCCAACTGTACCACAGCAGAGAGGATTGCAATCAGTGGGTCTTTCAGTGACGAAGGAATATCGTGCGATGTTGTCAAAGAATCAATTCGTCTCAGCGGAAATGTCAATTGAAAAAACACAATACGCACTTGGTGAAGATATACCGATTCAAGTGAAGGTCAACAATACACATACGAAAGAGCCGATTGATCAAATTGTGATTGCATTACAGAATGAAGTTATCGTCTCCGTCAAATCAGGTAGTCTGAAACAATCGACTCGTTATGTTACAGTATCACGTCATGTCTACGAAGTCAACATACCACCATGCACACAATCGAATACACTCGAATATCACATTACTGCAGTTAATATGACACCTGATTTACAGACAGCTGTAATGAAATGTACATCCTCATTACTAGTACGAGTACATGTGAAGAAAGAGAAACATCATTGGGTGAACTTGAGAATTCCATTACTGGAACCGTATATTCCTGTGCAACAGCCACAGCGACAGCCGGTTGTAGTGGAGGGAATTGTTGTGCCTCACCAACTACAACTTCCTCCTTCCTATCAATCCACAGTAGCAGTACCATCAGCACCATCGACAGAAGGAGAAGTGGAAGGAGCACCATCATCGACATACGTAACCGCACCAACAATAGCAGAGACAAGAACCACAATAATTATGCCACAGCCAATGATCAACCTCGAGCTCGACAAACCGCATTCGTGATCGAGAATTGCTTTGCATCCACTGCCCTTCCGCTCTTCACACCGATCGTTGCTTGTGCTTCTAGATCATATTACTGCCTTATCGATCCACACAACACATTCGCAGATATTCGGCGTACTTGTGCGGCAGTGCCAATAAGCGTGACGTTGTTCGCAATATCATTTTGTTTGCAATAGGTATGCATGGATTAAACAGAGAACAATAACAAGAAAAAGCAAGCGACGGAGGAGTGTGATTGTGAGGGAATGAACGCAGCGAGAAGCGCAACTACAGCTTGCCACTCGAAGGCAAACGTTCGAGGAGCGACAGTGAAACAGAAAAGTGGGAGGAAAGGAGCGATAAAAGTGTGGATGAATAAGAGAACGCGAAACGATACACTCAGCTGATGAGGAGGATAGGAAGGCGAGCGATGGCACACAGAAGAAGATGAAACAAAGAACAAACGAACACGAGAGGAACAGAAGGAATCGTGAGGGTAGAGCAAGCGATAGAGATGGGATAGAGTAGCGAACCGCGAATTAGATGATCGAGTCAGGTAACGCGAGTGATGAGAAAGGCGGTAGTAGGAATGCAGAAGTGTACTGACATTGCGAGTGTACTGACAATGATAGGCGATGAGTGAGGGGGGAGAGAGAGAGAGAGAGAGAGAGAGGACAAGGTGATGTTGGTGACTTCATATAATAGCTTGAACTAATTTTGACATGTTTCTGCTTTGTCAATTTACTTGCGTCCTGACTCACGCTCATGTTTGAGATCGGCGTACATGCTGTTAGCAAGATCGAGATAACTCTGATACACACCCTGAATATAATCCTTACTTGATAGTGTTGGCTCACTCGTCCAAATGAATACGTGACGTGAGCATTTGAACTCGGTCTGACGAATCTGATGCAGTACAGCTGACTTTGGTGAGGCAGTAGTGATTGGTGAGACATGAAGTGAGAGCTCAGTCTCGGTTACCTTCTGATACGACGCGACGAATGGACGCACAGTATCCTGCTCGAACAGTGTTGTGTACGCCTCTGTCTGACTCGCAATCTCGACCTCAATCTCCTGACTCTTCGCTGAGTTGCTACTCGCACTCTCACCATTCGATTGTGCCGCGTTGCTGATCACAGATTGAATTAGATTCGTGACCGTATTCTTGCTATCAACAGGTGAGGATGCGTGTTTCTGACTCAACTCGACTGTCGATAATCCGAAGTGTGATTGTGTCTCACCATTCGTCTTGCGATGATTCACCCAATTCTCAACCCAACTTGCCCAGATGAATGACAAATCACACTGCACAGCCTTTGTGAGTGTCTCCTTCTGAGTAGCGATAAGCATCTGACGATATTGTGCCTTCTCCTCCGGTGTAATATTCTCACCACGTTGAAGGATTGCGGTACTGATGGCATAATCGACGAGTGTTTCCATATTGAGAATCTTGAGTAAGTGTCCATCCGGTCCAATAATGAGATGCTTGATTGGTTCAGAGAGTGGCTCCTCTGTACCTGATTGTGCGTTGATGAGAATGTTGTTCTCGAGGAAGATCTCAACACTGCCCTCTGGTACACCCAACTTCTGCCAATCCGCACATCGCATCCATCGCACATCAAACATGATGAATGTACCGAGACCTTGCGTGAATGCAACTTCATGATCGACAACCTTGATGGTGAAACCGAGTGCGCACACCTTCACGATGCCCTCCTTCGGCCAACCGAATGTATAATACTCTGTCTTTGGATCTTTTGGTGGATACTCGATTGGTGGTGAGAGACCAGCAAACATTGAGTGTGCACCATTCGCCATCTGAAGATAACCAGCAATCTTCATCTTTGTCTGATCGGCTGAAACGACTGAATCGTTCGGTTCGGTGAGGAATGGATGTGAGATGAGCATCTGAAAGATATCAACCTTTGGATCACCGCCGACACTCTGACCAGCATACTTCTCAGTCAGACGATCGTGGAATGCACCACCGACTGATGCATACTCAGAGAAGAGTGAGACCATGTATGCACGTGATGTCAACTCAGGAATATCACTCCAACCGAATACATATCGCTTGCCTTCAAACTCAGCGCGTGTTGATGTCACATTCTGAATCGAGATTGTACTCTCGGTCATCTTACGATACGATGCCTGATGACAACGAATACCACCTTCAGTCGTATAAAGACCATTGTACACTTGTAACTGTACTGCCTTATCAAGTACAACCTGAGGACGCTGGATCGATGGTGATTGAGGTGACATATTCTGGAAGAGGTCATCTAGAAAAGAAGGAGAAAGTTTCAACATGAAGGAAATGAGAATCGGCAACACGAATCCACACGGCTACAGATCGTACCTGAATCACTGCTCTCGCTCTGTGACTGACCATAGAATTTCTCCAATACTTTCTTATTCTCTGCTTGATCTGATTGTACAACGCGTTTTCTTCTCGTACATTTTGTATTCCAAATATTCTCGACTGTTCCTGCTTCAACTTCCTCATGACTCCAAATCTCGACGAAGCATCGCCACATGAGTGCGATATCATCAATCACACCACGAATCATAACATCACGCTGCTGCATGAGGAGACGACGTAACTCCTCCTTCTGTGATGAACTCTTATCCTGACCGGCAGCGATGACAGCGAGTGAAACAGCCTCATCCACTAACTCCTCGACATTTAGTACGCGAACAAACTTGCCGCTCGTTGCATCGACCAGGAAGCGTTTCGCAGCTAGAAAAAAGAAGGAAGAAACAGCAAATATCAGATCGTATGCCCACCACTGAATCGTCTCTCTCGCACCCCTTTTTTCTGTTTGCTCTTGCTCTTTCATCTTGTCTCGACTGACATGTATTGACAGGTGTCTGTTCGCCTGTATTTGCATCGACTGAGTGATACTGATCAAGTGTAATTTGAAATAGCTTTCCTGCACCACCCTTCTCCTCGTACGGCTTCCATGAGCACATGAATGTTGCATAGTTAGCGAGACCCTCAACGAATTCAACATTTTGTCCTTGAGCAACGACACGAACACCAAATGATGTCACGAGCACATTTCCTGTCTGTGGCCAACCGAATTTAAAATAATTTCGTCCTGATGCAGGTGAGAAGTTGTATGGGGCAGTGAAGGATGATAACATTTGATGACCGCCTAAGTGAGTGAGAGAAAGCAAAGGGGCAAGGAAGTGAAGGTGAGTCTCAGCTCTATTACCACGTGATTCGGTTTCGTTCGTTCCTCTTCTCCTCCTCCTGTCCTCCACCTCTTCTCCCATCCCTCACCATTCGCCATATTCTTGAGTGCCTCCTCTAATTGTCTTTTTGATTCCTCTCGTTCATTTTCACGTTTGATTCTCTCCTCATGCTGAGTCTGTGCCTTCGACTCATTCTGACAACAATTACCCATTGTCAGTGAGGAAGCAAAGGTGGTAAGTGTGAGATACTAGTGTTGAAAACTCGAATTAGAGATGCAGCAGGTAAAGCGCTGACTTGTGTAGAACGTCGATACGACTCTGAGAAGGAGAGGAGGAGAAGGAGGATGAGAGTAGGTGAGTAAGTGATGGGACTTTTCAATTATCTCCAGTATCAGATGCTAATTCGCTGAGCTCTCAGTATACTGCAATGAAATGCAATTGAGATGAATGTTGGTCAGACGAATCGCATTCAGATGGACAGAGGAGGATGATGATGAGGAGGAAGCAGAGGAGCAGAGGAATCTCAACGGAGTCGAGTGTTGCAGGTTTCATTCTACTGCTTCGTCGCTGTAATGATTGCAGGCAGCGCAGAGAACTCATATTTACATGCATACGCTAATCGTATATCAGACAGGGTGTACACCTGATGTGACCTTCGTTCGTTGCGGTTGAGAGCAGAAGAAAACTAAGGAAACAGCACGAGCAAGAATGACTGCGCTTCAATTTTGGCATAATTGACGTGATGGAGATTGAATTAGAGCATACTTTTTACATTCAAAGTTGAAAGCAATATACCTGACAAAATGCGATAGTTTATCTGCATGTCACACTCATGGGAACAGATAAAAGTGAGTTCAAAGATCAAGATATGTTGTGTGCACAATGCATTCTACATACAATTAGCTATACTTTGGTAAAACAGTCCCTTTCATAGTGTCATTAATGACTGAGAAAGATCGGGGTGAAATTGCATCACCATCTCAATCTTTTGTTCAAAGAAAGACGATTTCATTCATTTCTGCTCGCTTGCCTGTCCTCTCTTGATCCTTGTCACCACCTTGTGAGTCAATCGAGCTTTCTAGTGCGTGTATTGCTTGATGGATTGTGACTGGTGAACATTGATTGTGTGCTGCGATGCGATTGATGGCTGAAGTTGCGCACTCACATTGCATTGATCGCTCATTGTTTCCTTCCTCTCAGTCTCACCTATTCCTTCTCCTCACCTGTCCATCACACACTTGCGATGTCTGATACCGTTGGTGTGAATGGACCACCAAGTCCGACTGATGCAAAAGCAAATGAACCAAAGCTTGGTGAGTAGCACATGGAGAGATGAGATTAGAGAGCGATTGCGCAACTCCATCAATAATGATCAATGTGTATGTATGGTCATGATCGATATCAATCAGTAGCAGCACCACATCCTTGCTCGACCATGACATTGCATCGCATCACATCATGAGATGAGTCGATTGGATCACATCACACCTGTCAACCTCACGTCCGTCCCTCTGTGCTCACTCCATTTCTTTCTTCCTCCCTTCTCTCAGAAGGTGCTGCCTTAATCGATGCCCTCCGCGTTCAACTCGAATTTTACTTCTCACGTCAGAATCTCGCCACTGATGCATTCCTCCTCGCACAAATGAATGCACACCCTAATAAGAGTGTACCAATTGATGTATTAGCCAATTTTCGCAAGATCAAATCATTGACGGAGGATCGTGCAGTACTCATACAGGCATTGAAGCAATGCAAGAATCTTGCACTCGATGAGAAACAGACACTCGTCAGATCGAATATTAAGGTTGAGCGTAGTACACTTATTCTGAGAGATATGCAGGCTGATAGTAGCGAATCAGAATTGCGCGCTGTATTTGAGGGTCGTGATGGTTCACTATGTAAGGGTAAGATTGTTTCATTGACACCCGAAGTGAATGATACATGGTTTCTCACATTCGACAGTGAATCGACATGTATGGATGTGTTGATGGATATTCAGGAGAAGGCAGGTACACCTGCTGCGTATCAGTATCGCAATAAGGCAATTCATGCACGTGTCAAGAATGAGTCACTGACACGATCATTCTACACTGGCCCAACATCATCCAACACACCTCCACCTACGATTGTGAATGGTGGTTCAATCATGACTGGAGGTCCAGTCGGACCAAATGCCGGTCAATACAATCCGTATCACATGCACGCAACTCACGGTGGCTATTACTACCCACCATATCCAATGCAATATGGTCCACCAGCACAGTTTATGCCACCAATGCAAATTGGTACACCAGTTCAGATGCCACAACAGATTGGTGTGCCGACTGTTACACCAGCACAGCCAACTCAGACACCAAGCAAGGCTGAGAAGAAGCAACAGGCTGCTGCACTTCAAGCACAACAACTCGCAGCTGCACAGGAAAAGAAAGCTAAGAAGGCAGCCGCAGCAGCTGCCGCATCAGCGAACACAGCAGCTGCACCAGCTGCTGATGGTACCACTGCAGCAACGCCCGGAAAGAAAGCAAAGAAGGCTAAGGCGAAAGCCGATGCTGCAGCAGCTGCTGCCGCCACAAGTGTACCAGTCGTCGAGGATAAGTCACATCTGACGAAACTATACGGACATGTACCGCGTACCTACTCACGTGAACAGATTGCATCCATTGTTGACTCATATATTCGTTCACCATCATCGAAGTTGCCTGAAGGTCTGACAAATGGTCAAGATCCTGAACATCTCATTCTCAAGACACAACCATCCAACTCCTACCTCATCCTTGATACATTCCCTGTCTTCTATCCGGCATCACCGACAATTGCACTCGCAGCACAGTCACATCACAGCTCCTCACTACCATTCCTCGAGCTTGGTGGTGCGATGGAATCAGCACCTTTCTTCAATGCCACAGGTGATCAAGGATTTGCAGGTGCAGTAGCAGCAGGTGCAACACAGCAAAGGAGGAAGAGTAAGAGCGGTGAGTCAGGTCAGGCACCGAATGCAGCAGCGAAGAAGACATTTCCAAAGGCAGGTGGTGCACCAGTTCAGGCGACTCGCTCACCAGCGATCAAGCCACGTGCAGCACCTTCACCACAGAGTACCGCACCGCAGCCAAAGATCATTCCACCACCAGCAATTCAGCCACCATCAGCCGCCGCTGGTGCGAAGCCAACCTCATTCGCCGCCGCAGCACTCGCTGCAGGTAACGCACCAGCACAACAGCCAATCAAACCTGTTGTCAAGCCTGCAGCTACTCCAGCAACAACTAAGCCAATTGCAACTGCAACAACAGGACCGAACAAGGATGCGAAGGATGCACCAAAGAAGGAGAAACAGCCGAAGAAGAAGCCTGCCGCCGCTGCTGCTGCAACGACTGTCACTGCGACGACGAACGGTACTCCAGCCACTGCCGCTGCAACGAAGCCAGTCACACCAGTTGTAAACTATGCATCACGTGTTGGTGCGATCAGTCCAGCTGAGGCACAAGCGAAGGCAAATGCACTCAAACAGGCGAAAGAGGCTAAGGATGCTGCGGCTGCTGCTGCGAAGGGTGAATCACCATCAGCAACCAAGTCTGTCTCACCACCAACCGCCAATGCATCATCGCAACAACACCAACAGAACAAGTCGAACCCAAGCGCGACTCCTTCCTCCGATTCCACTGTTACAAGTCCAGCATCGGGTGAGGCGAAGGCATCAACCTTCTCCTACGCTGCAATGATCAAGAAGGCACCTGCGCCATCATCCTCGACTCCGGCTGCTACTGCGCCAACCAAGCGTGTAGATGCAACTGTAGCAGCATCAGCAAGCAAGGATAACAACAACTCATCACCAGCACCAGTGAACGTCACCTCACCACTCAGCGGCTCGATCAAGAGCGATGCTGGTAACTGGCGCGCACAGGCGGCACAATAATCATGCTGCCATTGCTGCTCACTCACACTATTTAACACCATCGCCATCTCTTCCTCCTCCTCCTCCTCCTCTCCTCTCTGCCCCTCCGTCCACTCTCACTCACTCCTCCATCGATTCCAATAAACAAAACAAACAACAATGCCGCCTCTCTTCCATTCCTTCACCATTCTCCATCGCGTTCAATTTCTGTCTCCGAATTGTATGATGATTGCAGTCAGTATGTATGAATTCGCATTCACGTCTTCCGTACTGTTACCATCTCTCATCGATTCACACTCTTCCATTGCAACCTCAACATCGCGCTTTATCTCTTCTTCGCATTAATCGATCAACAGCACACAATTTTACTCATCCTCATCTTCCTTCTCATCCAACACGCCGACACACACATGTACACCTTGTAATTGTATGACGTTGCTCAAAACACTCACAAAAATAGCTCGATCACTAGTCCAAATCCAATCGTGGGTTTTGTAAAGGCAAATTACAAGCGAAGAAAATGTGTTGAATATTTGTGAATGTGTTGTGTGGATCGATAAGGCAGTAACATGATCTAGAAGCACAAGCAACGATCGGTGTGAAGAGCGGAAGGGCAGTGGATGCAAAGCAATTCTCGATCACGAATGCGGTTTGTCGAGCTCGAGGTTGATCATTGGCTGTGGCATAATTATTGTGGTTCTTGTCTCTGCTATTGTTGGTGCGGTTACGTATGTCGATGATGGTGCTCCTTCCACTTCTCCTTCTGTCGATGGTGCTGATGGTACTGCTACTGTGGATTGATAGGAAGGAGGAAGTTGTAGTTGGTGAGGCACAACAATTCCCTCCACTACAACCGGCTGTCGCTGTGGCTGTTGCACAGGAATATACGGTTCCAGTAATGGAATTCTCAAGTTCACCCAATGATGTTTCTCTTTCTTCACATGTACTCGTACTAGTAATGAGGATGTACATTTCATTACAGCTGTCTGTAAATCAGGTGTCATATTAACTGCAGTAATGTGATATTCGAGTGTATTCGATTGTGTGCATGGTGGTATGTTGACTTCGTAGACATGACGTGATACTGTAACATAACGAGTCGATTGTTTCAGACTACCTGATTTGACGGAGACGATAACTTCATTCTGTAATGCAATCACAATTTGATCAATCGGCTCTTTCGTATGTGTATTGTTGACCTTCACTTGAATCGGTATATCTTCACCAAGTGCGTATTGTGTTTTTTCAATTGACATTTCCGCTGAGACGAATTGATTCTTTGACAACATCGCACGATATTCCTTCGTCACTGAAAGACCCACTGATTGCAATCCTCTCTGCTGTGGTACAGTTGGATAGATCGGTAATACAACAATTTCCGTAAATGACATGATGTTGGATGTAAATAATCCACTTACATGTGCTAATGCTCTTATTTCATATTTAATCTCTGCTTCGATACTATTCGTCTCTTGTGCTGGTGCCAAACCTTGTGACTTTGATAACCATGCTTGATCAACCTCCTCATCGAGTTGTCCCGCGTTATGTTTTGATCCATTATCACCTAATTTCACATGTGTCGATGGTGGAACTCCTTGTGGTACAATAAATGAAAAGGGAAATTTTGTTTGTGTATTCGGCATAAATACTCTCGCCTTTCCCTTCTGATACGTCACACCTTCGAATTTGAAGAAATCACCACCACCATAATTGGTTTCGCTCGATGTTGATGAAGAGCCGTCTGAGTTGGTGGATGACACTTGTGTGGTGATTGCGGTCTTCTCGAAACCACGGAAATGGAAGTCTGATGGAGGAAGGGACAATGGAAAATAGAGGAGTTGTCAGGTGCCATGAAGAAATACATCGTCCACATCTCGAATATCCCAGCTGAGTGGATAACAGAAGAAAGGCGAGATTCTTTGTATGATGTCAATCAGTTCAACATTGTTTCATCACTCTTGGTCGAACTCAACTTTGTGCATGCGAATCAAACAGAAAGTTTCCTATTCGCCCTCACTCATCCCTCTCCTCAATCCCCTTTTCTTATACTCACCAATACCCTTCTCATTCAATGAGAGTGCCTTCTCACCAGTCGTGACGACCAGAAATCCCTTCAGAATCTCACCTGGATACGCTTGAAATGTCAATCCTGGTGCGAGTGCAACTGGCTTATTTGATGAGGAGGATGATGGCACACCTTCAGGAACCGATATTCATTCGTTGTAAGACATCTGCACCGAGTTCAAATTCGAGTGAGAGCGATGAAGGCATTGTGAGAGGGCGTGTGAGTTGTGCCGAGGGAAATATGGTGGTGATCAAGATCTGAGAGCGAAATAATGATGTTGATGTGTCATTGTTGATTGGCAATCACGAAATGTGAAATCTGGCGAAAGGTGTTCACTATATCGGTGTACCCAACCATCTCACATCAGCTTGCGATAGCAACTGCATTGATCGACCAAATGTGCAGATCGACTTGAACATGCTGATTTCTGAAGTGATTAGCGAGCCGAGATTTCATCATCAAGGCAGACTGACAGGAATTCACGTGAAAGGTCAGCTTCGCAAGTGTTGGCGTGCTTAATAGAAATTGAACCACACAAACGGGGATGCCAATTAAATAGTTGTCTAATGTACTTGTATTTCATTCTTTCTGTTCCTCCTTCCTGAACCACTCGTCACACTCGATATACGTATCCAATCCACCGATATCAAATCGTCCATCAATTCGGACACTCTTAATCGGATGCTTCTGTGATGTCACAAGCGCGCGAATGAACTGACCTGGCGCATCAACCTGTTGCAGGGTTGTCGCATTCGCTGTGTACTCATGTATCGTTGTGGCAGCATCACGTGCCAATAGGTAGAAGCAGGGACACGCTGCGCGTGACTGAGTCTGTTCTGCAGTTGGCTTCTCAAGGAATGAAGTCACGCGCTGTGTTGTCTGATCGACTTCAAGTATGCCATATTTCGATGGATCAGATACGGTGTAGTGTAACAGGAGTGAGATGTGAGGTTGTGATGGTTGAGGATGTTGGTTCGGTAAATGAAACTGCGCCAGGAGAGTTGATAAGGAGAATGAAGGAAAGAATAATGTATCACCTCCAATCACGAGCAGACCAATGTAAGAGAATGAGGAGGATGATGAAGAGGCTAGGATTGATTGAGAGGATAGAGATGCTGAGAAAGAAGCTGAACTCGATGCAGCTGCAGTGGTCGAGGAACTCAAAGCAGAAGCAGCAGCAGTAGCAGTAGAATCTTGTTGATTCTTCTTGTCTTCCTCTTCTATCCTTCTCACGACGAGTTCCATATCTTTCACTGCACCCAATCGGCCCTCATTACTCGTTGTGCCATCATTTATGATATTCTCAACAGGAAAATTATTCTGCTCGGCCCACACTCGCAGCATCTCATAATTGTATGAATTGCCGACGATCAGTATGTCACACAATGCGAAATTTGCAGAGAGGAGGATGTGAAGCCATCGAGTGAGGAGTGGAATTGAGTTGATCGGAAGGAGTGGCTTTGGGATACTTACAGTGAGAAGGACAGATGCAAGGACAGATGCGTGAGAGGAGGAAGATATCACAAAAATAGGTCGCTCTGTTCCTCGCACTCAGACTCACCCAATGAGATGCTTAAATCTCTGCTGTGCGTCCTCCTTAATATCACGCTCGAGTCGCGATCCATAACCGGCAGCGAGGATGCACACACGAACACGAGGACGAGGAGGAGGAGGAGGGTGCGTCAGAGGAGTTGATGATGCAGTAACTGCAGGAGTTGTGTCACTACTCATGTTGTAGGTGGGTGATGGTAGTGAAGAGGAGGATGATGCTGCAACTGTTATGCTACTTGTTACTTCAGAAGCCAGATCGAGCTTTCGTTGTTTGGCTCGCTCCCTTCATATCTCATCCCCTCCTAATCCTTCATCCCATCCATTCTATTCCTACCATGTCCGGCTCTGCTACTGTTCGCGCTGTTGCTGTTCTCAAGGCAAATGATATCTCTGGTACTGCCGCATTCGAGCAGGATGCGAAGGTCAGCAACCACGGATGGCTTAATGAGATTCGGAGCGCAGTCCGCTCATGTGTGTTGCTCGCTGGCGCTGGTGACTGACATGTCCTCCTCAATGACCTCCGCTCCTTCCCAACTCTGATCCGAATGAATTTAGGGAGGTCCAATCACCGTAAAGGTTGTTATCTCAGGTCTGAAGCCAGGCAAACACGGATTTCATATCCATGCCGTCAGTAGTACTCGTAGCAGCAGCATTATTACCAGCCACATTGCATGATCATGCATGGCAATAACCTATATTTATATCATGCGCACCATCACAGCTGGAGCATTAGGTGACACGACCATGATTCACCAGCAACTCAAGCAAATCCTCTTTCTTTCTTCTTCTCTGCGTCCTCTCTCTCACATCCAGTTCGGTGATCTCACCGATGGCTGTATGTCCGCTGGTCCACACTTCAATCCAGTCAGTTACATGGAAGAAACGGGAACAGTACGGAAGAAGATTTGAAATTATTGCGAATCTTCATCTTACGATTTGCTTCTCCCTCCCATCAATCTCCTCCTCTTCTCTTCTCCTCTCTAGTTCGGCAAGACTCACGGTGCGCCAAGTGATGAGAATCGTCACGTCGGTGATCTCGGTAACATCGAGGCTGATGCATCAGGTAAGGTCGATGTGACACTCACAGATCATCTCATCTCACTCGTTGGTCAACACTCAGTCATTGGTCGCTCAGTGATTGTGCACGAGAATGAGGATGATCTCGGTAAGGGTGGTCATGAGTTGAGTCTCACCACCGGTAATGCAGGCGGTCGTCTCGCATGTGGTGTTATTGGTATCAGACAGGTCAGAGTAGAGGTGTCTGCTGTTCGTCGACAGAATTGCGAAGTCCATTGAACTGCAGTTTTCTCACGTCCTTCTTCTTCTCCACCCTCCTCCTTTTTAGTAAATGTTCAAGGAACGAACAGATCGCAAGTGAATCTCCATCACAACAGAAAGTACCAAAGTAGTGTGACTCAGTTTGGATGAGTACACGCACAATGCATCATGTTCATATTCATTATGCATCACGTTATTACCCACATATACACGATACCAACACCTTCGATTTTGGATCGAGAATCTTGACTGTGCACGCAAAGATGGGCCGAAAGATGACCGAAAGTGCTGAGTTCGAGTTGCGTTCAGAATCGCTGCGCATCGATTCGAGACAGTTGCACACAGTCGCATCCATCTGTTGCGCTTCCTAGTATCGTTCACCACCTCAATCGCTTTCTCTGCACGGTTGTCTGACACCACTATCACCTCACCATCCGACACCTCTCAAGTGATACGGCTATTATTGAGATAAATTGTGCACGAACCGCACTTCACTACACTCAACTCCGTTCGCTAGTACGTCTTCGTCATCTGTCACAGCAGGAAGACCCGATAGGTTGGTCACTCACATTCACTCATCACACTGCGCATTGCTGATGCACACAATCTCATCTCTCAACTCCCTTGTCTCCTTTCTCTGCTCCTCTTCCTCCACCAGTTTCTGATTCACTCTCGAGTTCGCAACCTCACTGCGTATTCGACGCGACACTCAAAACGACACTCTTCACATTTTCCGTGCGCACAATGACACGACGATACCTCATGTCAGCATCAGCTGCAGCGATGTGGCTGTTACTCTGTTGCACCATCTTCATCTCAAGTGCCACCACTACTACTGCTAGTTCAACCAATCAGCAGCAACCACCACAACTCTCTCAAGTAATACTCGATGCAATACAGCAGATGAACGATGTATCGCCACTACTCGCGCATCTCAAGTCTGACACATCATTTGATATTCCTGCAGCTGCAGCAGCGACAGTTGACGCAACATCTCATGTTTCATCACTATCACCAGCATCTCGACGACTCCACCAATCATCTTCCTCCTCTGATTCCAACACAACCATTCGTGCACCAATCGGTGATCCAACCAGTAAGACCGATCCTGCCTACGCATTCGAATTCCAGGGGTTACCAACAACTGGTACAACACCACCAGTACAATCGTTTGATATCTCTCAGTTCATACCAGTCGGTTCACTTCCTTATATGCCGTATCAAGGTGGTTATGTCATCGATGATAACATTCCATGGTTGGATTACACGCAGTTAGAATACACAGAAAGAGATTGGTCACGTTGGGATAGTTTTGATTATAGTACAGATCTCATGTTTACGCCAACACGATTCGATACACAGAATAATGATGGTAATAATCTCGGTTCGTTTGTATGGGGTTTAGGTAATGGTCAAATTCCGACTCCAGGTGTTGAATCACTCACACCAGGTACAGGTGGTATTCCGAGTAATGCAGATGGTTCGAATATTACAGGTTCGACTTATCTTAATATGTTTCAGTCACACTTGATATCGAATGCATGGTTAACTGGTTATTCATGGTTTCGTTACTTCTCATACGGTTCATACGATATTATCAAACAACTGACAGACCAGAATCAATTCTCCGTCACCGACTTAGTGCAAAATGTTTCATATGCATTAAATGAGAATTATAATGTCTATCGTGGTTTGAAGAAACAAGAGTTGAGGAATAAAACAATTGCTTCACTATTAGCATCAGGTCATACCCAAGCTACATTAGCGTCAGTCAATATCGATGATCAAGTGAACGCTGCATTCGATGCATTACCGATCGATTGGAAAGGTATTAAGAGAAATAATTATACTTTTACGTGGTTGGAGATGTATTTGAATAAGGTCTTGGATATTGGAACAATTACACATTCGATAGTACCGAGAGATGATGGCAGTCAGTTTTTTTGAGTGACAGATGAGATGATGATGTGCTGCCTGAATTTCTCACTCATTTTCCTCCTCCTTCCTCTCCTTTACACAGACGGTCCCTATGATTCCTTCGGTTTAATGCAAAATGCCATTTCTTACGGTGTCGGTTATTCTCAATTCGTTCATTTCTTCACAGCATCTTCCTACGGATATTTGTTTGCTCACTACTTGCGTCATCTGAGTACACCGTTGATCAGGAGAATCCGAACATATACTTATGCTTCACTATCAGCACAATACGCCATCTTCTTACTGAACGGTGCGGGCACTGTCGCTGACCACTCGACATGTCAATGGCTCCTTCGTGTTACAGGTGTGACAACACATGCTTATGTTATCTTACAGAGTGAGAAGTATCTGAAGGAGAGGGGTGTATGGAATGACGCACAGGATAAGATGACGGTATTGAATAAGACGAATGGACAGTGGCCCAATGAGGATATTCTTGAATGGGCAACATTCGTCACAGATAAACTCGTGAATCGTACAATCCAATATGGTTGGACAGAATTTTTATCCACATACTATGGTCAATCAATGGATATCTTATCTAGTTCTATTCCGATTGCCCCAACACAACATATCTATTTCCAGTTGGAGAAGATGTGGAAGATATTTTATTATGACTTATCACTTCACTTCTTCCCAGGCGCCTCTGTCTTCTCAGGTCCATCCGGTCGATCATACGATCTCTTCGATGGTGCACATATGAAATCAGATCAATACGATCTTCCTCAGTACATTGGACACTTGTTCTTACCATCCTGTTGGCGTCCTGAATCGACACTGAAATGGGATGGTACACAGACAACAGAAATCCTTAATTCATGTACAAAATTAAGTCCACAGTTAGGCAAACCATCAGGTGATCCTGGTTTTATGATTAATCGTGTCCTGTTCTCTGCTGCACAATCGAGTGGAATTGGGTATCTTCCGATGGATATCCTGTATAACATTGTGATTAAGTCACCATATCGTACAGTACAACAGCTCTTTTCTGAAGTGAAAGGACAAGAAAGGTTCAATTTCATTTCTCCAAATTATCAGATTGGACATTCCGGTGAAGATGGATATGGTATCCCGTTAAGTAATTATGTCTGTGCGAGATTAGCAGGCGAGCCTACTCCAGGATCATACAAAGCTATTGTGACAGCAGGTGAGACCTTCTCCTTATCTTACATTCGTCTGTTCAGTGAGCTCAATGATACACCATTCTTTAAACAAGATAATGGTGTAGCTGGTGATAATTTAGCTAGTATGGCACGCCTCGTGATGGCACAACATCAGTCTTACTTATTGATTACGAGTTGGTTCTCTGGTCGTCATTTCTTTAGAGATGCTGAGATACAGTCAAGTTGGAATACTAATATTGTATTACCGATTGGCGCGAATGCGATTTATGCGAACAACGTGAAGATGCCAATGACGATTAATTCGACTGTTGCTGTTCCATTGAATTCGATTATTACTGTACGTCACTTGAATGCATCATGTGTGCTCCGTATCCTTCGTGCCGATCGTTCACCGCTCGCCGGAATCTCTGACGCACCGAATATCTTCTCTATCAATGATCCGAATCGTTATCAACCTGGAATGGGACAGCAACAGTTTGCATTGACTTGGAGTATCGATGCACAGTCAGCGGCAGCTGGTGTTGGACGTATGGTCATTCATCACAAACATAAGAGTAATACAACAGATCTGGTGATGAGATCATATCGTGTCTCACAAATCTGGGCATGTGGTGTGACACGTAATGATAGAGAGATGTATGCATTACAACGTCTCGTAAAATACGCAAAACTTACCGAATCCATTACTCCGCTCAAAGGTTGGAATGAAAGTGATCAACCATGGTACGGCACTCCAGCTGGTCGACCTTCATGGAGCTCAGATCCGGCTGGTGAATGTATCTGGAAGACTGGTGTAACAATTGGAAATACCACGTTGCAAGTAGATCGTCACGAAGTCTATCAACCCTGGTCCTGGGATGCTGCATTCAGTGTCCCTTTAGTATCACCGCGTGATCAACCTCCCTTCTATCTGAAAGATTTTAATCGTACAGCGAACGGTCAAGATATCTTTTCGAAGTTCTTCATTTCCGCGAATAATACAAACTATCCGATTTATGATACACCATTTAATTATATGTCACACAAGCCTGAAGAGATTCTTCAGCATCATCTGACTTCACCGATTACATGTACACCAGGTGTAGATTTTCCATGTTGGCAATGGATTGCTGCTGCATGGGAGCCCTGTACCGCTGCTTGTGGTAAAGGATCACAACATCGAGTCTTGACATGTGTTGATCGCAGTGCAGGAAATGTTACAGCAACTGATAATGACCTATGTGGACCAAACACCCTCTGGGAATTTACATCATGTTATCTTGGTCCATGTCCGTCTGTGCCTGACTCACCAACAATCACAAATGTCGTAGTAACAGGCTCACAACAAGCACTCGTTACATTCACACCTCCTGCATTCAATGGTCTACATAACATCACAGGCTATGAGATCCGTACAATTCCTGAAAGTCAAATTACAAAGGGCACGAAGTCACCACTCTTAGCAACAGGTTTACTGAATGGTCAGACGTATGTGTTCACTATCATGGCGAGCAACATACTCGGAGCTAGTAATCCTTCAACACCGAGTACAGCCATCGTACCAGATGAGTACACATGGACGTACACTGCGACTGCAACATGCTCTCAACCATGCGGTGGTGGTACTCTGACAAGAACTGTAGCATGTGTCGGTAGTGTTGTCGGTGTAATTGGTAACACGAAGGATGCTGAACTTCTGTGTCGTTCACCGACACCAACAGATCTGACCATTGCATGTAATACACAATCATGCGTCTACTCCGCAACCGAATGGACACTCTGTTCAGTACCATGTTTCACGGGTGTTCGTACAAGAGACGTGTTCTGTTCGGATGGATTGGGTGCAGGTATGAACGCTGGTTATCTGACTGTGGTTCCAATGGAGAAATGTGCTTCTTTACCTGCTGATTCGAAACCTATCACATCACAAGCATGTAATACAGAGATGTGTCCGATTGATGCACCGATTGCCGCTGCAGTGAATAGTAGCAGCGTCAAACTATCGTGGGTTTCACGTGCAGCTAATTTATCATACGTCCTCGGCATGTCGAATGTGTCAGCAGCTGGACCATATGTGACTGCGTTCAATGGTATCGGTGATGAAGCACTCATCACAGGTCTCCGCCCGATGACACAATACTACTTTCAACTTCGTCTCGACTTTGAAGATGCTGTCTGGACGACACCACCTGTGAGGGTAACAACAGATGAAGAGATACCACTCGCAAATGATATGGTACAATGGAGGCAAGTGAATTGGACCAAGAAGGAGTATGAAGAGATGAGTCCGAACGGTATTCCGATTAGTATGACACTCGCTGTACCGGCAGTCGGTTCAGATGGTACAGATCTCTCAACAATTATTACACCTCTTACTTCATTCGTGCTGACGCTCTCCATCACATCACCACTCGATGGTGCAGCCTTTTACATGCCAACACCTCCTGTTGTTGTAATTCCGCCTGTAGCAGATCAAATGAATCTGACGGCAGATCCGCAAGCAGATGCACCAAGTGTGAATGGCACGATTGTGAGTGGAAATACGGATGGAGATAACAACACGACCACCACCACCACCACCACCACCACAGTAACCCTAACTAACACCACCACAATCATTCCACCATCAAAGGTGTATCCAACCCACACCTTCACTGGTTCTCTTATCCAATTACAGTCTTTCCTCTCACTCATTCGTATTATCTTATCAACATCAGACTATCTCGGTCCTGTTAGTGTGGATGTACTTCTTACACTTGATGATAATCCAACTGCTGTTTCGTTTAATGATACAACTACAACTACACCGAGTACACAAAATGAGAATGCAGGTCGCTTAATAGCAAAAGGCAGTTTCACTTCTTACGTCGTGCTCACACACGACGATGAAAGTTCAGAGACACCAGGTGGTGATGATATTGCTTCCAATACACTCAGTTCTTCCGATTCGTTTTCAATGTCACCAGGAGGAACTGGATTCTTCGTGGTATTCTTCCTCTGTCTATTCATCTGTATCGCATTCGGTGCGGGTGTATTTGTTGTGATGAGAAGAAGAGAGAGGAAGTTACACGATCTCAGGATGGCACAGAAGGCGACAGTCGAGGAGGATTCATCAACAATATTCGGTGCGGCTGTGACTGGAACGGAGACACCCGCTCCATTTGCCGCCGATGGTGTTGCACTCAAACCAATCACACCACTCGCATCACCCACATTCGGTGCAAGAAGCCCACAACCATCTCCACCCCCACTTCCTTCGACCAAGAAAGATGTACCGGATCGTCGTCACGGCAAATCACCACCACCGATCAACACTTCGAACATGTCAAGGCCGCTGCCGCCATTACCAAGTGTCGCACAGCCAACACAATCAGCCGGAGGTCCAATACCACCACGCCGTTCTACGCGAGATGGATTCGCAATTCATGTACCGACTTATGGAGGTACGATGTCAGGACATTCTGCTCTGCCATCACCATCGATCGGTACCGAAGATCACTATGATATGTCGATGCTACCGAGTCCGTCGGTCATGATGTCGCCATCACCACAACCACCGCATCACTCTGCTCTCGCAAGTCCTAGCTTTGGTCCTGATGCACCACACACAGCATTAGCAAGTCCAAGTTATGGTCCTTCAGTTAGTGGAATACAACCACCTTCTGCATTCGGATTAGGAACAGCAAGAGGTGGGAGTATGTTTCATACTCTAACTGGTAGCCCGTACATGCTATCGAATATCGCGGATGGCAGTCCGAGTCCGTTACCACCACCACCTCCTCAGAGACAGGCTGGACAAGAGTCGCCTGTAAGTACGATGGTTCTAGGTGATGTATCGTACGAGCCACCATCGCCACTCGATGGTGCCTCACCTCCACCACCACCGATGCCACGTGAGCGAGGTGTGAGTGGTAGCGGAATCGTTGTGAGCGGTTCACCTATCTGTGGTAGTCCCGCAGTGTACACGAATACTCCACTCGGTGAGTCTGATGCACTCCCCCCTACAACAACGTACACCTATCAGACACTATCCGCGCGAAAGAACAGCGGTGGCGATGCACCGTCATCAGCGACGGAAGTACATAGTCCTGTCCAACGTAAGTACAGCGGCGCATCGTCAGGCAGTCCGTACATCTCTGCATCAGCATCACCTCCTCCTCCTGTTTCCTTCTCGTCTTCCGTGCGTACCTCACCTCCAGTCATAGTTGGTGTTCCAACCAGTGCGAATATAGTTGCTCTACCAGCATCATCAATCTCATCAGCTGTACCATTGAATATTCAAGCACAGCGAAGGAGTAGTATGGCATCGATTGGTGAATCAGCATCATCAACAGCCAGCAGTGCTGGATCGTCAGCATCGGCAGGTGCAGCTGTTTCAAGTGTAAGTGGCAGCAGCGGCGGTGACGGTGGTGGTGGTGGCGGCCTTAAGTCACGTATCGCTATGTTCAATCAGAATGGTGGTACATCGTCGATCGTATTACCACAGCGTCGTGACAGTACACAGTTTGCTAATGTCGAGTCGTTCGGTGGTGGAGGTGGTGGAAGTGACAACAGCTTTTACGGTAATGATACTCTCTCACCTGACCCACCAGCAGTGAACACCAGTGTTACAACAACTTCAACCGCAACTCCGTCCGTACTACCAGCTCGTCGCGCACCTCCACCACCTCCAACATCAGCGCGAAGTCCACCACCTTTACCTCACCAACAAAAGAAGTAAACTTACTCCTCACATGGCTTACCCTTCCTCCTCTTCTTCTCCTGATCCACTTTGTTCTTCCACCAATCTCAATCTCGATCTCAAGCTTCTACTAATACATCCATGATTTCACTCAGTTACTTTGTATCTACTTCTCTCTCTCTCTTGTACACTCACATGTATCTACTCTCAACCTGCCTCAAGTTCACATACTCGAGTCCTTAGTGCCACGCTTAAAATAATCATTCATTTCTCAACAAACATCACTCATTCTCCTTTCTTCTCTCTTTCTTCTGCCTTCTCCTTCCTTTCTTCTGCTTTGGCTCTTGTATTTGTACAGAATTTATACAAGACGAAACGCCTTCAAAACAAGTTCTCGGTTTGAGCGTCGAATCGATGGAGGGCGTGATTTTTTTTTTTTTAAAAATTAGACTAGGGCTGTATCATTCCCAGAACGATGCAACAACAAAAAGAGCTACAAAGTTCATCCCTTCCCACAAACTGGTGTAAGAAGAGTTAGAATGGCCACAAAACGATGCCAGGTAGAGGAAAATGAGGCGGAGAAGGAGGAAGGCAGTCACACTCATCTTTTCGCCAAGTCGACTGACATCATAATCTCAGCAAGTGAGAAAAAGCTGTTTCGCAAGATGTAGACTGGGTTAGAAAGAAGATGGACGAAGACAGTTCAGAAACTGTTTGGCAATGCGATGTGAGTTAGGGTGAGGATTTGAGAGTGGAATAGAATTTGTCAAGACTTTCGAGACATGTCCTCCGAACATGAATCATAGCATTCAGAGTAGATTGATCAAGTGAATTAGTGAGTTTACGAAGAATGAGTGTTGCTTCACGGTCAGTGAAGGCACCAATTAGACAACGAGTGTAGTGAAGATGTTGTTGATGATCAACTGGAAATGCAGCTGGTCCAGGAGCAGATAAAAGTACCGGACATAAAATTGTGAGTACGGAATCAAGACCAAAGGGTGAGCACCGAGTCAGAAAGCGGCGCCCATCCGAGGAGGCAATTGTCATAAGAATATCGATGATGTCCTTCTTCAATTGTTGACGAAATTCAGATGCAGCATGTTGAGTACACACACTGAGATGATCAATAGACATGTCGTCACGGCAAGGAGCACATCTAAGTGCTTGAACTGATTGTCCTGATTTAGCCAAAGGATCGACTTGCCAGTGCTGATGAATGGAGTTGGTTGCAACATGAATGAGAGTGGCTTGTAAGGAACTAGATGAACCTGATCGAAGGATGATGCGACTGTTTGAGTGCAGATCGTCGGATGTCATCGATGACAAGTTTATCATCAGATTTGCGAACAAGAGCCATATGATACTCACACTCTCGAAGTGGCAGCTCAGCTAAACCAGGTGGACAAGTAACTTTTGGTTGCTTGCGTGACAAGTTGGCTTGATAGTCGGCGATACGATTGCCTACACTAACCGGATCTTGGTGAGTGGTGTGAGCATGGACGTGAGTGAATTCAAGTATAAGACGAGCACTATGACATGCTGCCTTTCTGCGACTAATCAAGTTATCAATGAGCTGCAACGAGTAGATATGAAGACGATGTGAGAGTGGAAACATTGCAAGTGCTCGAGCGATTGCTTGAAGTTCAGCAGGATAGATACCATTCGTACATACAATATTTGCACCCATAAGATAAGCACGACGAACATGAGCTGGTGTGAGGAGCTTCTCATTTGTTGGTACATCACTCGAGTGATCATAGAGCCACTCATTCAGAATTGACATTGCCCAAGCAGACGTGTTAGAGTCAGCATCATAAGAACCATCAGTGAAGATACAAATCTCATCAACTGGATGCAAAGCACCCCATCCAGATATCATGAGCATAATCAGGTTTATGATGAAGCAAGGTCAGTGAACCTGACGCAGTACATTGATCTAAGGATGCCATTGGTGTTATCATTACATTTGGACAGATTGAAGGTTGATCAAAGAGGTGCAAAGATGGACGACCTGGTCCAAGGCGATTGAATGTGTCGAAGAGATGTAACTTCCAATCAAGTCGATGCACAGCAAGATACAAGGCACGCTTTGAAAACGTACTCGTGCTGCTATTCAGATTGCCCCATCGATTCGAGACAGTATTTTCATCAACACAAGTTTGATATTGACTATCATCACGCAGCGATAGACGACCTATCAGACCCCAACGATCGTCCTTGGAGTTGGCACGAAGGAAGAGCTCAGATATTTTGATACCGATCTCCATACACGATGGAAGACGAAAGCCAAGCAACAATGCCACCGCAGTATGACTCAATCTGATAGGTGAATCAACAGCATGTTTGATGGCACCTACAAACATTGACTAAAAATATAAGGGTTTTAGTTGCGACTTGATCAGAGAATGGTAAAAGAGGAAGTGAGTGAATTAATGTATTGGCTTGAATGCAGTAACAATGGCGCATCGTCACATATTTGATGTTTTGCTCGTTCAGTGTACGTGCGTGATGATGTAGATGTGAATATCCCCAATCGTATGAAATCGTGCGACATGTACATCGGGTATTGTCAGATGAAAGCGTGATTCGAGTGCGACTACCATCTCGACCAGATTCATTTCGGTTGCGTGGAGGTCACCAATCAAGGAAGAGGAGAGGGCGAGACGTGATGCATCTGGGATATTGAGATGTTTCGCGCAGAGTTGAACAAGAAATGCTTCGATTTCGAGAGGAGATGAGGCACCAGAGAAAGATGAACCACCTAATCCATGCATGCCGCCACCCGCACCGCCATGTCGACTCGATATGGGCGAGTTACTCGAGAGACTCGTACGCGGTGTACGACGCAAACTCGTGCTATTTATTGATGGTGCACGATCCATGATGCTGCCACGACCGACACGATGCGAATCGATCTGGAGTGCTTCACGAGACAATTGAATAGTTATTGGATGAATAAGGAGAGGAGAAATCACCTGACTCGTGCTTGAGATCGATGGCGGCTGCTGTTGTTGCAATAGGAATTGATCGAATGAGCTCTGTTGTGGCAGGCAGAGGAAGAGAGTCATCCAATCGGCAGTGGCCAAAGAGTTCAGATGGGAAGTGAGTGATGGCAGAAGTGCGTGAGGTTGATCCTGCTTTGTGAGCATGAAACTTTGTAGCAGTGATGTTGCATCGATACTCAGACAAACCCGAGGCGATGATTGAGTGACGGCAGGGTCGACAACTTTCATTTCTTCCATGCCCTTCTTCGATATTGGCACCATGGGAAGAGTAATATTTGGATTCGCATGAGAAGTGACACTACCGATAGCGGCAGCTCCAACGCACTTCTGTGTCACTTGATCAAGAAGCAACTTCAATTTGTCATCGAGCGGTGGTTGAATGATTGACTGCTCTGTCAGTTGACTCGCCTGCCAGTGATTCACCAACGAATGTGATTCGCGAAGAAGTCCAGTGTGAGTTGATAGCTGAATCGAAAGTGAGGGCAGAATGGTATTCGGGTCAGTATTGTTGTGCTGTTGGTGTTGGCCTGATTTCTCACTTCCTTCTTGCTGTTTCATCTCTGCAGTTGCAACATTATTTCCAACCTTCTCAGTTGTTGATGCATTTGTGAGTGTCATCATCGCCTTCCCTTCAACAATACTCGATAGCGGCAGAAATGTTGCTCGAAACGACGCAGGGTAGATATGCATGAGAAAGGAGAGAAAGATCGAGGTGGTGAGAGAGGAAGCAGGACGAGAGTCAGCTTGCACTTGTTGCTGCTGTTGTTGTTGTTGTGCCTGCAGTGGAGATTTGAGCAGGATTAACTTGTTGCCACCTTTGTGAGGTGGATGCTGCTGCTGAGCGCTTAGTGTTACTGCTACTGCTGCTGCTGCTGCTGCTGCTGATGGTGAGGAGGAAGGTGGTGATGTCGTGCTAAGATTGAGTACATTCTCGATCTTCACAAATTCACTCGAATAGAATTCCTTAAACTCACGACAATAGAGTGCATACTCTGTCTTCGTCAGCACATTCAGCATCATCAACTCCTGAAGCTTTGGTTTGCCGTTCGATAGTATGTAACCGTCCTTGATCTGTAATGAATAGAAATAGGAGAAGTATTGATGAAATCGTGTGGTTGCTGCCTGAAGATCTTCTGTGAATGAAGGAGGCAAGATGAGGCCAGGTGGAGGTGATGCTGAAGGTGATGAGAAGGATGGTCGACCAGATGCGAGAGCATGCTTGGGTGTGGTCGGATTTGTGCCACTACCTACACCAACACCATACTGTAACACCAATGCATTCATGAGTGCATGGAGTGTCGTCACACTAGCATGAATCACTTGCATCTTTCTCCAGATGACATCGTACACATCCATCTGCATGACGAGACTCGTCTGTGCATATTTTTCCAGTGACTTGAATAGGAGTGAAATATTCTTCGTTAGTATATCGATATGCTCGAGGCACTCATCTGTAGAGAGTTGCTGCAGGAAGTATCGCGTTTCATCGAAGTCTTTTAATAAGTCGGTTAGGTTTGGATGAAATGCCGACAAAGAGGGAGTGTGAATGTGTTGTGAGGGCTTTGTGTTACCATGCTTACTTTGTTGCTGTGAAACATTTTCTTGCTGTCCTGTTATCATCCTCTCATACGCACTACAACTCTTACTCATCACCTTTTGTGCTTCCCAAGTCTCACTCATCTCCGGTCTTCCAAAATTGGACTGTGGCTTGATGATGAGCGTGGAGAGATAAGTCGCAATGTAGATCTCCAACGAACGCTTGCTCATCGATTGAAACTTCTGTGCACGACGATGCAACATCCAATGAGAACGATACGCGTGCGCACGTGAGTGCAGCTCATCCATATGAGCATACGTTGCGAGTGAGATTGAGAAATCTGTCAGACCGAACTTGGCACGCTCGAGAAGTTCCTTATATTCAGTATCGCGTGTGAGGAAGAAACTAGCAATTTCTGTCAGTTGAAAGCTTGAAGAAGGTGGCGGTGTAGTTGATGATACGGTTGCACTGGCGGATGCTGTTGAACCAGCTGCTTCAGCAGCTTGTTGTTGCTGTTGTTGTTGTTGTTGACTCATGTGTTGACTGAACAAGAACGCTTGTTTCGCTTTCTCAATCTTCGCTTGATGTTCTTTAATCTGTATTTCATCTGTCGATGATTGCAAATAGGTAATAAACGCATTTCGATTGATCAGACGCGAGATGAATCCTCGTGTCAATCGCAGCTCACTCTCGAGTAGGAATAGGAAGGATGATGATGTCGATGAAGTTGAAGCACGTGCGGATGATATTTGCAATCCTTTGACAAGATCGTATTCGACATATTTAAGATACGTGATAAATTCGTTCAACCAATCTGTTTTGTGTCGGTATGAGTTCCACATGACGTATGTCTCCTCGAGAAGTGAAATGGCTGCACGTCCTGTCGTGAGATATTGAGATGACTCACAGAGACCAATGGAACGACCAGAGAAGATCATGCGAATATCATTGAAGAGTGGATGAACTGGAGCGACAGTGATTGGTACCACTGTTGTTGAAGGCAGTGAGTTGATTGTCTCCATCGCCGGTTCGTTCAATTCGATCGGTGACATGACATACTGAGTCTGCTGCTGATTTCGTGAGTCGCTCTTCTGCATTCCATCTGATGGTGCCGCATCCATGCTTTCACCATGAATGCTACTCATTGGAGTCATAGCAGGTGTAACAAAATCGTGTGATTGTGCATCAGCCGAATCAGAATTAGCTGAGGATGAGGATGACGATGATTGATGCTGTAGTGGAAGTGGTGAGGAGGAAGGTGAGTGTTGTGCATCGTCTAATGGTGCTTGTGTCTGTTGTTGCACTTGTATGGCAGTGACATTGGGTGCAGCTGGACCCGGTAGAATGTTGCTGCCGCCGTGCGGATAAATTGCGCTCGAAGTACCGCAGCCCTATGATGGTGAGAAGGAGTTAGCAAGTTAGCGTGTACACTTGAATGCGTGAGAATGCTCACTCACCCTCTCTCTTACCATCGTTTACTTCTTATGTCGTGCGGGTTTCGTGATGTTATCCAGTAGAGGAATGAAGACGATGATGAGGGAGGAGAAAGAGGAGGAGCAACGAGTTGTATTTGGAACGCTCAGCTCAGTCCTACATGAAGTGCACTGCTTCGCACTAAAACAAAACCTCGCTCACGCTCTGAATTGGTCGGTCGTCTCGACAGTTACAAAACGCAGTCAAACAGTTCCATCGTCGAGCAACATCGATGCACACATCTCGACTCTTATCTATCAACATATATACATTTCATATACAATCGCAGAAGGCAGTGGTGCAACTGTGAATCGCGACTCCTATCTAACACTTGGCATACTCCCCATTCCATTCTTGCGCCGTTCCCATCATGCCTCTCATCCACCTCTGTCGCCTCATCCGCTCCATCACACTCCTTGGATTCTATCATTGGATAAGTGTGCATATAATTGAAGCAGCAGTTCAGACAGCAGCAGCAGTAGCGCCATCGATCACTCACATCGCACCAACCTCACTCCCACCTGCCTCACTGACATGGGTCACTCTCTACGGTACACAATTCGGCACATCACCTAGTGATCTACTCGACATCACATTAAAGTCAACTGACACGACAAAATCGACGACAGATGAATATAGGTGTACCAACATTCAATGGATTGATTCCGGTACTGCACGATGTGTACCACCATCCTCGCTACCTGCATCCGATGCATACTCACTCATGATCAATGTATCACATGCACTCTCACCACGCACAACAGCGCAAGATGCGATATTACATATCGACTGCTACGCATCAGGCAGCATGTGTGGTGCGTGCTATCAGACACTACCGAGTGGCGCAGCCTACGAATCAATAAATGAGGGCAGTCTCGGCATGTCGAAAACGACACTGCTCGCACTATTAATTCTTGGTGGTATCTTCACACTTCTCTGCATCATCATCACATTCGCATACTTCCTTACTGGCGGACGAAAGAGTATCGGTGGAGGGCGAAAAGTTGCACAGCTGCCTCTCACGTCAATCAAGGCATCAGGAGGAGCTGAGGGCATGAAGGTTACTGTCGATAATACAGTAGCTGCTATTGTCGTAACAGATGACGCTGCAGCAAAAGTCGAGAAGGAAGAAGATGATGATGATGATGATATCGACATCGCAATTCCATCTGGTGTCATGATCTCCTACTCTCACGCAAACACACCATTCGCACTTCAACTCGAAGCTGCCCTAGTCGCTGCAGGATTTACTGTCTGGATTGATACAAAGATCACACCAGGTGAAGATTGGCGTTCCAACATTGCAGAAGCAATCGAACTCAGTTTTGCTGTCGTTGCTGTACTCAGTCCAACAAGCGTGACATCAAAGTATTGTAAGGAGGAGATCTATTACGCTGCACAAACACGACGTGCTGTGTTTCCTGTCGTACACTTAGATTGTTGGACTTCGCTGAAGGGAGGATTAAAAATGCTCTTACAACGTATCCAATGGTTACAATTCGAGCGTGATTCATGGGAGGTATGTTTTCCTAAATTAGTAGAGAATTTACATGCAGCATATGCAAGTCAACTTGCATCGGCAAAGAAGAAAGCTGCCAAGAAAAGGAGAGGGATGGAATCGAGAACAGATGTTTATTCTTTCACATCGAGAGGTGGCGGTGGTGGAATGACACTTGATCCGATTGCACCAGCGGAACATGGTGAGGATGACGATGGCAGTGATATCGATGACGATGATCTCGATCCAGCTGCACGATCTGCAGCAGCAGCTGCCGCCGCTGGTACACGTATGCGTCTCCCTGAATTAATTCCAGGTCCCTCCGTCGTCTCTGTGGATCAACCTGGAGATGTATATATCTGTGTTGATACGAATGCACGATCGGATTATATGGTGTCTTGCTCGATTCGCGACTATTTACAAGAACACGGTCTCATTGTGTATACGAGTCAACGTCCACCTCCTGTGAAAAGGAGGAAGGGACATGCACTGATGCAATCAGATGGACGTGCAAGTCCTGGACCAAGTATGCCAGGTAGTCCTGTTATATCAAGAAGACCGAGTGTTGTACGTAGCATGCTTAATCAGCAATCTGAAGGCGCAGGTGATCAGTCATCGCAACAACCAGCAGAACGTCAGCTTGGACTACTTGGAGCTCTTGGAAATAAACCACGTGCTGCATCAATTGCTGCGATCTTGGCTGACGAAGGTGTGGAATCATCATCCGGTGGTGGTGGTGATAGCGATTCTGGGCCACCAAGTGGATTCACACGGCGTCGTCAACGTTCCATCTTCCAAGCACCTTCAGCTGACGATGGAAGTGGTGGTGCAGGTGCAGAAGATTGTTTCGAAGCGAATGCAAGTCATATCGATGTATCCACAATGATGATCTTCATTGCTTCAGCAATCTCATTTAAATCAGTCGATTGTACAGATGAGTTACATTATGCGTATGAGATGAGTAAACCTATGCTCCAGATCAGAACTGATTCACAAGGACGTGAGTTTCATTCTGGTTTGCTTCATGGTTCAATTGGTATGATGTTACAACAAGTCCCTTCGGTACATTGGGAGGCTGATGGACAACCTTACACACAACTAACCTCTCATTTCTATGTCTTGAAATATAAAATACAAGCTGAGCGTGCTCGTAAGAAAGCAGAATCTACTCGTAACAAACGTAAGACAATGAAGAGTCTGAATGGGAAGAGTCTCGTAAGTCCTAGGAATGCATTAACAAGTCCTAAGAATGCACAACCACTCACAAGTCCACGTGCACAGAAGATACAAAAGAGTCCGACAAGTGATAATACTGGTGGAGTGGATGCGTTAGCGAAAGCACTTGCTGCGAATGGAGAGAAGTTTGATGACTCAGCTTACGTCATGTCACTGGCGGGTGACGGTGGTGATAAGGACAGAACACAACAGCCTCTGCCTGGGTCTATCTCATCTACTGGTACTACCAGAGCAACACCAAGCTCCGCTAACTCACTCGCAGCAAGTGTTGATCCATCACCAGCTCAGAGTCGGAAAGCGTCGACTGCACCTGCAGTTTCAGCAGTAGTGGTAGTAGCACCTCAGCCAGTGAAAACAATCCTTCTGAAACCGAATTTACCGCCACAACCTGTAGCAAGAACACCGAAGGATTTTGAACTTGTATTCCCAAAATCACAGGATGTAAGTGGTTTGACGATGGAATCAGGTAGTGAGGATAGTAACACCAATGCGGCTGCTGCTGCTGTTCCAGCATCGAATCCTACTGCAACTATGGAAGGTATTGTTGCTTCTGCATCCACATCAGCACTGCCTGTTACGACATCATCACCTGTAGGCCCTGTACCAAGTGGACCATTCCTTTCGTCTCTCATCGTTACTTCTAACAGTATTAACACCATTCCAACCCATCCACCTCCTATTCAAACACAGTCTGGCGGTCTCGGTTCGGGTTCTTCGCAACCCTCCTCCTCCAATCATTCGCCCGTCGCAGCACCACTAAATCATCGTCCACTCGGTATCTCTAAAGCACCTCTCCAACAACAGCAGCCATCAGTACATCGTCGTACTGCAAGTCAAGCACGTGTTGCTAGTTCACGTGTTCCGGTTGATTCACCTGTGAGAAGACAACAGCAGGAGTACGCGAACTCGAGTCGTACGGGGACACCATCACCGGGGAATTTTATACAACCGTCGCAAGCGATTGAAGGTGATCAACTGGAGTTGACTTCAGCACCATTGGCACTCAATCCAGCAGCACAGGAACTACAGTCTCTGCTGGTTGCGCCAGCTAATGCAACTTCAGCAAGCACCAACACTGCATCCACCACACAATCACAACTGACACAGCAATCACAGCAACAACCACAACAGCAACAGCGCCAACCTGGACAGCTTGTAACAGGTCCTGCTGTAGGTCTCTCTGTCAATGTGCCACCTGATTTGCATCGTCCTCCCTCCGATCCAGCTCGTATCGCTGCTGCAATGGCACATGTTCCAATCACTCTCGCATCACAGGCTGCAACGCGTGATCCTTCACCTCCATTCGTACCACCTCAAGTCAATGCTGTCACAATGATGAATGGATTCGTGCATCATCGTCACGAGCATGTGTCGATCCTGCATAGTGCAATGAGTTTTGGACCACAGAGTGAATTGAGTCATCAAGGCATGTCAGGATTTCCTAATAATCCAATGACACCAACTTCTACATTCCTTCAATGTGCAACCTCACCATCGAATTATGATTCGAACATGCATGATGGTCTGTCAATTTCAGGCTCACCGACAAATGCATATCAACAACCGGAGATGTCACCAACTGGACAACTACAACCGATGAGAACAGCGACAAATTCGACATTTCTGCTTAGTAAAGTACCACACCAGCCGAAGTCACATTGACTCGAAGAATACATGAAGTAAGAGAAAGTAATTTGTTTTGTGTCACGCGATAACATACCAGATTCTCAATGTTTGATAACGCCAACCAACTGTGCATGCAAGTTTCAGCTTGAATTGCAAGCTTATAGGTGTAGCAAGTGATTTCGGAACTTGAATTATGATGTTTTGACGTGATCATTCAGAAATACGAACAAGCGGGGATGTAACACCAGCGATCGCGAGATCATTCATGAGTTGCAACTGATTCTCCTCCTGTCTCGCTCGTTGCATTTCTCTCATCTTCACATGTGCGCGGTGCTCTTTCAATGCATTCGCGAGTGCATCGTACTGTGTCTTCACATTCGTCAGTACATCATGTTGCATGAGTCGACGAGTAATTTGTCTCCAATCGATATTATTAAGATCAAGGTCGACAAGGTTGAGTCGTGTCTCGAGTGCATTCACGAGGCCGTCATGGGTACGGTAGCGCTGGAGGAGATGTTGCTCCCATACAAGAGCTAAATGTGAGAGCGAGGGAGAAGAAAGAAACGAAAAGGTTGAGCACTCGAATATTCTTTCCACTCTTTCTCCAAGTTCCACTCACCATGTTCATACTGTCGATTCCAATCACGACATGCACGCGCACAATGAGTCAACTCTTTGGTAGTTAAGTAAGTACGCATGACTGAGAGTAAGTCATCAGGTAGAAGATCATGCAGATTCGGTGATTGTGGATGTACGGTGATGGAGGATGCGGATGCTGTTGTTACGTTGACACCTTTCTTCGTACATCCCTCGCACTTCCATGTGTATATGATTTCAGCTTGTTCTTGTGTCAGAGACAGACATTCAAGATGGTACCAATCGTCGCATGAATTACAGCTGATCATCGGTCGAATGCCATCGTCAGGTTGATGACAGATACAATAAAGTTTGGGTGAGGACGAAGAGGAGTAGGTATTTGTCTGAGTGCATAGTGGAGGTGGAACTGTAGCAACTGATAGGTCGGCATCGAATGATGGTGCACTGGTGGGACAGGAGGAGGATGAGGTGTTGGATGGTGGTAATCGAGTGACTGGTATTCGATCATGTGAGGCGAATTTTGCTGGCTGCAGGAGGAAATCAACATCGAGCACCAAGTGTCAGAATAATATCCTCGCTCAATTCAACTCCTCCTTATCAACGAACGCACCTTGTGAAGACCACGATCACACTGTGCGCAGAGCATGACGGGTGGTTGACATGATCGACATCGCACGGTCACCAGCTGTGTTGAATCCTCACAATTATCACAGAGTGTACGATAAAGTAGGTTGAACGAGGATGAAGAAGAGGAGGTAGGAGATGGTGGCGATTGAAGTGCAGGCTGCATGGCTATGGTGGGTTGATGTAGCAGACGGAAGCTCCAGTCAATGTCGTACTGTGAGAATGGTGAAAGCGGCAGCAATGCTCGGCCAATGTATAATGTATGCTACGACTGTCGCGCGCTCACTGTTGTCATACACTGCGCAGAATCGCAGCAATCATCGGTCCTTTGGTCGGTCGTCTAACGTTTCGTCTCTCAGAGTCACAAGAGTTTCGTGGTTGATCACGATCTGTCAGCAAGTAGGACGGCTGCATTCTCTGTTCACACTCATAACTGTTTATTACTATTTGGTTTCGTCTAATTGCACTTTCAAAATGGAAGAACCAATTGAGACACTGAAGGTGAGTGCGGATGATGTTGCTGTTGTGCAGACCACTCGCGATAATGAGGAATCGTGTTCATGTGTTACTCTCACCCTACCTTTTCAGTCACTCCCATCACTACCATCCAATCGATGGCATCAATGGCGCGGTCTGCTGCTCTGTGATCCACTCGATGATTCTGATGACACCAATACAACACACCAATCCTCATCCTCTGCATCTTCAAATGCTTCCACAGCTGCTAACAGTGAAGAGTCACTCTCGCTCTGGCTGTGTATCGATGCGAAAGGAAGAATCGCACAACATCGTGTGTTGCAGGAGTATCAGAGTGCTGGAGGGTATGAGAAGAGAACGAAGGAGATTCATTTTACTCAGACTTTTCTGCGCCAATCGAGCAATGCAAATGCATCTGCCGCATCACCTACCACTCCGTCTTCATCTCCACAGCAACTCAGCTTCACCCGAAGCAAGTCCATCATCTCCCCTCTCGTATCACGTGAATTCACCGGCAATGTTACCGTCGGACCGCATGAGGATGATTCCCACCTGATTACATGGAAGATTGAAGGGACGTTTAAATCGAGCTATTTTGTGCCATCACAATCACATTCAAATGTGAATGTATCAGTAGGGAAACGAGTGAATGGATCAATCTCTGGTGGTGATTCGAGACAGCAGAGATCGAATGGTGGATCATTCTCTGGTAATGCATTGCCCACAACAAAACAACGACTTGAGTCAGTTCGAACAGGAAGTTTCTACATGGAGGTTCACGCACCAGCGCCTGTCTGGTTTCAACATCAACAACAAATCGCATCACATCAACTCCAGCAGCAACAGCAGCATCAACAAGCACCTCCTTCCTCATCAACCTCAAAGAACTCACGCTCACGCGGCAATGCACAAGCGTCTCCAGTCATGCCAACATACCGACTACGTCGTCCAGTCACAATCACACTCCCTACCGAAGAATTGATATGGGAACTATGTCCTGATCGTCATCATCACCATCTGAAATCACAACAGACTCAACTCCTCCCACAAGTGATCTCACTTCGTTTTGAGGAAGGTCGTATCTCATCTACACATGATCTCATAGAAGGTGAGTATCAAGATCATCCGGATGCTGTATTTAAGTTCGTATTGAATCTGACGAATGTCGGTAATGAGATTCATTGGTTTGAAGGAAGTGTTGAGTATGACACTTCTTCCTCAGCTGGATCGAACACACTACTGCAAGCATCTCATCCTGTTGGAAGTAGTGCACGCGCTGCACTTGCTTTGCATCATGTGAATTCTTATTCAAATCACACCTCCTCCTCTGCCCAACACGACACATCCTCACTTCGCCTACGCGGTGTACATACTCGACGTATCATTAACAACACTACTACAGGGGATAGTACAGATGAATTCCTCGGTGGTGTCATGATGAGGATACATGACAATCAGACTGTATTAGTAGGTGCAGCATCACCAACGAGAGTCATGTCACCACATCACCTGAATCTGCAGTTGACTCCAGGAGGAAGTGCATCGAACCCACATCCTCATACTCCTTCATCGGCAGCTGCACTAGCTGCTGCAGCAAGTCCTCTTGCTCGTGCCAAGCGCTCTAAGCTTCAGATCGATAATAGCAAGAGAGGAAGTCGGGATGGTAGTCGCAATCCGACTGCACCAAGTACACCTTCACATGCATTGTCGCCTCATCACCAACAGCAGCAACAACAGCAGCAGCATCAGCATCTCACAATCGCAACCACACCTCCTCAACATGTCAAGACAATTTCGCTTGTTACTAGCGTCAATCATACGACATTGGTTGTGACAGAACAGAAAGAATCATCTTCAGCCTCGGCGGCAAGCAACTTGAATGAACAGTTAGAAGTGAAGAAGTTCGCAGAAGAAGATGAGTATCCAGATGATACGATCAAAGAACAGGAGGAGAAGTCAGTCGATACTATTGCTCCATCACAGTCACCCTCTAAGATCATTTCTTCTTCATCTTCTGCTGCCACAACTTCTTCCATCGATCCCTCCTCTTCCTCTGATTCCCTCACCTCACTCGCATCCCGTTACACCGCTTCCCTCTCCTGCAAAGAGAAGCTCGAGCTCGAGCAATCTCGCAAACGCCAGGCAGCATTAGCAACCAAGCAACACATGCTTGAATTAGATGCGAAGGAAGTGGAACTGAGAGAAACGAATCGATTGGAGAGATTGAACGAGATTGAACAGACCCGGCGTGAGATAGTTCAGATGATACTAGAAGATGAGCAGAGAGTTGCACAAGAACAAGCTGAGCTTGAAGCACAAAAGCGTCAAGAATTAGAACAAAAAGAGAGAGAATATCAAGAGAGACTCGAAGCATTAACACAATCACAACATAATAACAGCTACTCGAAGAAATCGACGATGAATATGGATGAATTCAATGGAAGTGGTAGTGACAGTGAGGAACAAACGAATGGAAGACAATCGTCTGCAATTGGAAGGAGGAGAGAACATCACATTGAAGAGGCAAAGGAACAAGATATCGCATCTCCTCCTGCAGCAGTATTGAGTCGTCCTTCCTCTTCTACATCACTCGTACTACACTCTGCTAATAATGCAACCGCTGCAACGCAACCATTCACTTCTCCTCTGCTTACTTCTTCTGTCGCAGTATTGAAGAATCATAGTGCGCTAGGTTTGCTACCTCACTTATACGATCTGCTCTCATCCTCCTCCACATCTATTCCATTCACTATTCCATTCACACTAATCTTTTCTTCTGAGGGAAAACCTGAAGCATCGTATGTCAGTAGTGATGCTGATGGTGTGGTTGTGTGTAACAAATGGAACGTGGACACATCACCCAAGGAAGCATTCGGGTACTTCGAGAGGAATGTGGCAAAGAATGCACCTCAACAGCAACAGAAAAGGAAGTCTAGTTCATCGTCAGTAGGATCGCATCTCGCAGCACTCGTACACTCCATCGATGGTTCACTTCCCTCAGTTCCTCTCAGACTACTCGAAGTTGGATCATTGTTGAAGAACGGTCTAAAAGCACTTGGTGGAGAAGGAGGGAAGTTGCGAGAGTATGTGAGCGGTGCAAAAACGAGCGGCTTCATCGTACAAGCATTCGTTTTCCCTCCTGCCTCATCATCACCATCTCAGCCAATCCATCACACAGTCTATCGCTGTGAGTTCAGTCATAACGGTTCCTACTTCCAATGTTCGAGGAGGATTGCGAACCAAACTTGGACTGCTGATGCTGCTAACATCGCATCTGCATCATCCTCAATCCAACATCGTCTCGCTACCTACAAATCGTCGAAACCTTCACTCCTCTCTTACTCCACCGAAGAATCGATTCGTCTCTCACATAACAACTCCTCACGTCTCCTACCGACAGATGAGATCTTTGTTCGTTTACGTAAGACATGTCTTGGTTTGATACGAAAGTTGAATGAGAAGGGAAAGAAAGAGAGAGTACAGATTCATAGATTGTGTGTGTATTTACAGATGGACGACTCGAGATCGATTCAAGATGGCCCGATTCATATGCTATATGGTGATAGAATGGATCTGAGAGTGGACCAACCGATTGAGCAAGTATTGAATAATCACCAGCAGGCAACGAAGAATGCAAACGAGAATGTCTCAAAGCAAGATGTAAAGAAGGAGGAGGAGGAAGAGAAGCACAGCGATGTAGCTGATCAAAACACTGCTGCCTCCTCAGAATGAAGTTTGAGAACTGTTTGAACAGTGCATACAGTACTCTAAATCTGTCAACATCTCTTCCCTCGCGTTCTTTTGGGAATTGCTTTGCAATGCTTGCGAAAGCGAAGAACCAAAAGTGTTTCCAAATTCATGTACATGTAAAGTGGCATGCGTGCGTGCACACTTTCTCTACTTATGCGGCGTGGCGTGGCGCGTGGCGTGTTGCTCAAAATACACAAGACAAACTAGAAAAAGGATTTCCTATTGTACTCAAGGGTACGCACTGTGTTTCTATTTGTATTTCTTCTTCTTTCATCATTTTTCATTCCTTCATCCACCAACCGGCTTCGTCACCGTCGTTCCCTTCGTGGAAGCCGTCGGCGTCGTCCTCTGTGACACATTATGCGAAGTTGAATTTTTTCTCGCCATCATGTGACGACGGTCATATTTCTTTAAGACACCACTCAGTTTACTTGCACTTACTGGTTTTGTTAACACTTCATTCGCACCCGAGTTACAGAACTCTTGGATATCGACATCTAATGCATTTCCTGTCACACCGATAATTGGAATAGTCAAGCCGTGTGAACGTAGTGTCTTAGTAGCAGTACAACCATCCATGACAGGCATGGTATTATCCATCAAGATAATATCGAATGGGCATAGTGAATCAATGGGTGAGAAACGAGTTTGACTTGCTTCACGTGGGATTTGACCTTGCTGTTGCAGTTGGAGTTGTTGCTGTTGCTGCTGTTGGAGTTGCTGTTGTTGTATCGCTGCTGTACTCTGTACTGGAAAGAGTGAGAAAATCGGTTGAAAGAGATCACAACATTCTCGTCCATCTTCTGCCTGTGATACGACACATTTCAGTCGTTTGAGTAATGCACACAAGAGTTTACGATTTGGTGCAGAATCTTCCACGATTAGTACTCGAAGTGGACGCAGCTCTGCTTCAGTCGAGACAGCTAGTTCACTTCCAGTACTAACCGATAGACGAGCAGCGAGAGGAGCAAGAGGAAGTGGAGGATCAGGTGAGGATTCAAAGATACGATCAACAGGGGAGAGGAGACCTGGTGCAGCCGGAAGCACAAAGGGTACTGGTGCTGCCGCTGCTGATGGATCAAGTTGCTGCTGTGGTTGTGTTTGTGGCTGTTGAATTGGTGTTGTCTGTACTAATTGTTGGTGTACTTGTTGCGTCACTGGTAGTGGAGGCAGTGATTGCTGTGATATCACAACTCCATTCACCGCTGCACCAACCGCAGCTGACGCAGCAGTCGGTGAAGCTTCCGGTGACAGATCTGGTAGTGGAGGTAAAGCAAACTCCTTTGTTAATGACTGTGTCAATGTTAGTTGTGCCAATTGTGTTGTATCCAATTGAGGTCGCATTGCCGGTGTACCGAACATGACTTCATTCATGAGTTCGAGTGCTGTAACTGTGGTGGGTGATTGTAATGGTGGGATTGGTGTTGAAGCAAGTGAAGGTGATGCATACTGAATGAGAGGTTGTGTTGGTCTTCTCATCGCATTCGCTCGAATTCGTGCAGCAATCGTACCTTTTGATGGACGACGCTCATGAATATTACCTTCTGATTTTCTTCTCACTTGTGGACCTGGTGAATCAACTGACAGTGTATTCGTATCACGTGTATTATTCGTACCAGTCGGCTCATCTGAACTCGAACCATCACTACTTGGTGGTAACAGATGTACACCCATCGGAACAGTGAAACTAAAATCAGATCCTTCACCTTCAACAGTTCTTTCTAAAGCAACACTACCATTATGCAACTCGATAATATTCTTCGAAAGTGACAATCCTAAACCAGTTCCCTTACCTTTCTGCATCGTCCCGGCATTAATTTGAGTATAAGGTGTGAACAAATTATCTAAATGTTCTTTTGGAATTCCTTTACCTTGATCACTGACTATCACGTGTGCTACTACACGTCCTACGGAATGCGATCCGACATCAGGTACCGTCGATGCAGTGCCTTCATAATTCTCCATCGCTGTTAGGAATCGTGAATGGAACACGAACTCATCAAACGACATACATACTCTAATTTCCTTACCTTTCGGTGTGAATTTAATGGAGTTGGAAACGAAATTAGAGAGTACTTGACGTAAACGATGCATATCACCCCATACTCCAAATCGTAAAAATTTGAGATCTTTCGAGGCGAGATCTTTTGCGTGTGATAGTGTGGTTGTGTCAGCATTGAATCGACCACTTCCTGTACCTGTACCTGTAGTACTCACAATCTCCTTCGTCTCTCTCCTTTTCTTCATCATAACCTGAAGTGTACGCAGAGCTACTTGATTTAAGTTGGTGAGTTGTATTCGTAACTTGAGATTCTTCTCCATACATGGTGCTTTGAAAGAATAAAGTGTTGTACGAATCATACGCTCCATATCAAAAGCCCTATATTCGAGATTCAGAGCACCATCTTCGATTTTCTGTAAGGAGAGAACATCATTCAGAATGTGTGTGACGACATCGGATTGTTCTGAGAGAATCTTGACTGTATCCATTGCATCCGGTACTAAGTGAGGTGATGACGAAGCTAAGATACTGAGATCTGACTGAAGTTGTTCGATTCCTAATACAATCGCATTAAACGGCACACGAACTTCATGAAAGATATAACGAATAAAACGTTTCTTTGCATCATTCACTGCTTTCAACTCATCGAATGATGACATCGTTGCGAGCATCGAGGAGTAAGCACGTTGCATGAAGTATACTTCACGTGTTGTCCAACGGACTTTACGCTCACGCTGTGTTCTGATTTCAGCAGCACGTAGTTCACTGATTGGACGTTGTTGTTTTACTCCACCTGCATCTGTATTCGTAGTATGTACATCATCCTCCGTGACATCTTTCTCATCCATGACAGTATGCCAATCTGATCTTAGTCTCCTCAGTGCTTGTTTACGTTCTTCACTATCAGTAATGGATAAATGTTCAATAAACTTCTCCATACTATCGACAATCAATACAATGGGTTGTGTCAGCAATCTTGCAGCCACTATGGCAAGTAAAGAAGCACAAAACATAACAATACATGTACTCCATACGACTGTAATACTCGCACTCGTAAATTTCGTACCATAGAAATCATTATCTCTTGTGACGACAGCATAAGACCATGGTAATCCTGTACGAGTTTGATCCATGAGTGCTGCTTGAAAACGATACTCATTTCCAGCCCAACTGAATAAGTGTACACAACCTTCGTGTGGATGATCGGTTTTTAAGATAGAAGTGGCATTGAACACATCAATTGGTTGAGAAGAGATGAGTTGACATTCATACATGAGCTGTTTGACACGATTTGCGAGTGTGCCTTCAATAGCGAAATCGAGATCCCATGACACGAAGCTCGTATCACTCGATGCAGCGACTACACCACTCTGCGTGAACAAATAAGCAACACCATGCTGCCCGACATCCAACTCATCAAATATGACTTGAAATGAGAGTAAGTCGATATCGATAAATGCCATAGGTGCTAGACCTAGCGTTGCAGAATCGTTCAGCGACACACTAAGAGGTTCTAGCCTCGTGATGACACGAACAGTACTACTAGCTTCATATACACCTGCTGCATTGATACTCTGATGTTTGATCACATCAGTCCATGTATTGAGGATACCTAATCTTCTCAAACCATTACTAGAGGTTTGGTAATAACTAAGTTCAGTGATAGGTTTCGTTGAGTTGACTGCACCCAAGTAACGTGCGATATTATCCGGAGAATCGCTCGCTTCTAAATCCAATGTATAACTCAACACTCCCGGAAGGCCACGCGTATCAGGTGGCGCTCGGATTGGTGTTGGGAAGTAACTACGTAATGATAGGTAGGTTGAGTTTTTGTTGTATGGATAGTCCTTCTCGGCCATCAATATCTGTATTCCTTCTTGTGCACTGAATCCTGATGTAGCAGAAGGATGTGTCTTCCTGATCAAGACTAAAGTAGATTGTTTGTTGATGAAACCAGCGACCGTGATGGTAGGATTCAGTGCACCCATCAGGAGGAGCTCGCTGAGAAAACCGGTGGTATTTACTGCTGATGTCATATTACTAAAATTAGGGTACCTGATTGGTAGAACATATGATAAAGCATGTAGTGAGGTCAATCCTCTCTCGAACTGTTGTGTCACACGATAAGAGACTGCTTCGAATAAGACTTCCCGTATTTCAGTCGATAAGTCGGATGCAACCTCTGCTCCTGTTTCATAAGAGATATACCATGTCACTGATACAGCACTAAGAATCAGTGTTCCAATCAACAACGATAATACAACAGAGAATGAGAATCTTCTTCTTAAGCACAAACACTTCGAGAGTGATGCATTCTGTGCTTCTTCCTCTTCTAAGTCACGTGGGGATTTGAATACACGTTGTGTTGTAGCACGTGAAGGGCCAGTGATTGGTGTGGACGAAGATTGTTGAATGTTGGAATGATGTAATCCTCCTGTTGTCGCTATACCATTCGCTGCTGTAGTATGAAATCCATCACTTGATGCTACACCTTTCTGTGCAGCTTGTCTTTTTTGTCTCGCTTGATCATACGCAGGTGGACGTTGATTCGGTATGATACGTGGTGGGATGATCGAACCTGCAACTGGTATAATTGGTGGTGTACCTGTTCCACCCCCACCAACATTCGCATTACTGCCACCACTACCAGGAAGTACTCTTGTCGTCTGTAGTGGTGAGATTGTTGGAGTCGCAGCAAAACTCGGTGTACTCAGTCCATTCTGAAATGGGGTATGAGGTGATTGGAGTGCATGAAGTGCATGATGCACGTGAAGAGCTGATGAGGTATGATGTTGGAGTTGATGAGGATGCTGCTGCTGATGTGTGCTTGTCAGCACTGTTGAAGGCGAATGGTGTGGACCACCGACGATCGAGAGTGGATCAACCTCGATTGGAACGGAGTTCGACATACTATGACGATTCAGTAGATGCGACTGTGATTGTTGTTGCTGTTGTTGCAATTGAGTATTGGGATGAATCATCATACTGACTGGTGTCGGATGTTGTTGCTGTATCGTATTTCGTGTCGCTAGTACAGGTGTAGTAGGCATAGTCGGTGCCACAGAAGAAGTATGCTGTGATGATGCAGATTCACCTTGTGGTAAGATGCCTCGTAGTGGAATTGATGTTGCTGGTGACATCACAGCAGAGGTATCAGCGACAATTGCTGCAGAAGGTGGAGAGACTTCGGAAGAAGAAGGGGGAGGTACTGCTGAGATGCCATTTGACGCGTGGCGATCGGATTGACTGTCGATGAGATGAGAGTCAAGATGTGGCTGTTGCGGAAGAGGTTGATACGAGTTCATATGCTGATGCAGCATCGGGAGTTGATCTGCTGTGGAAGAAGGGATTGCATGTACGCTACCAATACCTGCAGTCGCATGATGCCCCTGTTGCTGTTGATAATGCTGATGTTGTTGAGTCAACTGATATTGTTGCTGATATTGCTGCTGTTGATACTGCTGATACTGTTGATACTGTACCATCTGTTGTTGATACTGTGCTTTGACTTCCGATGAGAAATTCAATCTACTCGGTATTGGAGGTGTTGCTTCTATGTTGATCAAGTGTGCATAGTTGTTCTGCTGTTGCTGTTGCTGATGTTGTTGATATTGTGAAAAGTGTGCTTGTTCATCGAGACGACGTGGTGTATGCGGGGAGATAGAGTTTGCTGATGATGAGGTGCCAGTCCTAACACCGTCACCATTCATGTGTAGTTCACGATGTCCATTCTCTTCTCTCCTCGGTGAGGTCATAATCATCGCACCATTCGTATGGCTTGGTGACGATGCAAATGCACTACTTCCTGCACCAGCACCACCACTCAACCTGTATCCTGTAGAAGAAGTTGGTGTTGGTGTAGCGGCGGTCAGAAGCTGTAGTTGGGGTGGGAGATGAGGTGCACCATTATCATGGAAAGGATGCATAGCAGCATGGAAACCAGAATCAGTACGAAATATACCTCGGTGTGTTGACATAGGACTCCCATCATCGATTGGGTTCATTGTATCATTCGGATGAGTTTGAAGTGTGTATGAAGGGGAACGTGAGATTGAGAGGTAGGGGCGCTGTTGATGCTGGTTCTGCTCGGCGCTGTGTTGGTTGGAGCGGTGGGAAGGTTGCATAGAGTGATGGCGATTGAATTGAGGAGAACCATGATGAGAGGATTGTTGTTGTAGTAGCTGTTGTTGAAGCTGTTGATCAATCGCTGCCACTCTCGCAATCAATCCAGACTGTACAACACTAGCATGACTCACTGAAGCAGTCGAAACAGTCGAAGAATTAGCAGAGGGGGATGAAACAGGTAAATCAGCACCATCAACTTGGTATATCGTACCAGTAGGGGATGTCAATTGATATTCCATCGAATCTTGGTGTGATTGATGAGTATGCTGCTGTTGGTGATGAGGTGAAGATGAAGTATGCATCATTGTAGTATTAATGATAGGTGGCTGAGTACGTTGCTGATACATCTCTAACTGTAGTTGCTGCTTCTCTTCGATCGAAGGTTTTCTCTTCTGAGGATGCTGCTGTTGTGACACATCATTCTCTCCTCCTCCTCCGATTTTATTCGGTAAGTCCTCTATCGACGGTGTTGTTCTCGAATGTGAATGTAAGAGGGGAGATGGATCACTCTCCTTCGGTACGCAACGTGATGAGATTGGGGTCGAGTGTGATGCGGGTAGGACGGGAGAGAACGACATGACGGTGACTACTGATGTATGCTACTGAATGTAGGGAGAGGTTGAAAGAAAGAGCAGTCGTGAAGTAGGTACGAATGAGCGAACGGCACGCAGAGTTTCGTAACACTTGAATGATAATGGCAGCAAGAGGAGGAGACGATACAAGTTATCAATCGCCTCACACTTTCTCCTTCGTGTCCTCCCTCTCTACTTCGCCTACCTATAATTGAGATGTGGTCCAGCCAGTGACACTCAGGAGTCGTAACGGCGGAGGTAGAGCCGATCGGAGGTGGGTGAACCTGATGATTGATTGTAGGTCCGAGGGCGAGGTGCGATGCGAAGGGTACCAACAGCGGCGACACGCAGTCCTCCTTCCACCTACAACGAGCTACCAGTCGACAGTAATGCGTTGTTAAAACAAAATTGACGCTGTTATTGTCAATGATGTGTCCTCACGCTGCGAGTTAAGAAATGACTGTAAAATCGTTACAACACGTACTGCGCGCACTTTCTCGCTTGTTACTCATCATGTTGGTCAAGTGTCAAATGACTGGTACAATGAAATTCAAGCGGGAGAAATCACACATCAACATCATCACAACACATCGACTGCGAACAGTGGATGCAGCAACTCGGGTCAGTCCCGCTCACAGGTGCACACCAGCGCAACAACGATCCATCACGCATTCTCATCTCCGCCATCTCCTACCACCTCTTCCACCTTCTCATCATTTTCATTCCACCTATTCTATCGTATTACTTCCTGTCACACTCTGCCACAATGTGATCGGACATAAGGTGGTAGGAGCTGCTGAATTGAGCCGGATTCTACTTTAACTTCAACTTCAAGTCATTTTTATGCTATCGTCGACGAACCACTTGACAGTAATCCTACGTCGCTTGCAGGTCGAATGTGAACGAAAAAAGGAAAAGATGAAAAAGTTGATGGAAAACTAAACTAAAAAATTGCATTTATTCTCCATAGCAAGGCGATGTCGAGCGAAAGATCATGTTACTCAGCGAGAGGAAGTAAATAAAGTACATGTCTAGTACATATCACCATTCGGGATTGGAGGAATCGTAATACGACCATCGGAAATCAGATGGACAGAAATAGATCGATCGACCCGCATACTCAGCATCCCAGATTAACAGAGTAGCACCACGGTACCAATATCTGGTACATTGGACGGTAAGGAAGAATGATGTACCCACGTCCACATGAAGGTAAATCATACCAAACAGCGTCGTGCAGCTTCGAATATCATCAACCCACTTCGCATCAACTCGCATCATAGCATTAGTGTGTTCGCATCGCAGCAGCTTCATCTACTCACCTCGCATCAATCTCCTCTATCGTTTTTCAATGATGAACGTCAAGCGTCATTCGGGTCTCTGAACAATCACAATTCCTTCGCCTGTCGTCACGACCTGTGCACATCACAGTAGTGTACACTTCAGGTGCAAAATATTCTTACCGCCATCCCACCCTACAACTCAGTGAAGTCTTTTAAAAAAATTTAGTTTTTTTTTGTCTAGAATCGTGTCGAGTTCGTGCATTGCCCTCTATCTCTCTCTCTCTCTTATCTATTTGTACGCTTCGCATGCGCTCGCTTTGTACGTTTAGCTGGTCATGCAGCTCCCGTACAGGGATGCTATGTATTCATACATGGCTTACCTCATTCCCAGCGTAACGATTGCATGTGTTAGTAGCGATTTATCTACCACAGTGCAACAACTCACATGACTCATTTTCTCTCCTCTGCAGCCTATGAAGTTCAGGCGTCTCGCTGGTGCACCGCTCGTTCGCATTCGTGACACATCAGCAATTCAAGTCGCGTTGATTCATCGACTCTAAGTTGACTCGAAGTGCGCACTGATGTATGCAATCTCATGACAGAAACAGTCTGTGAAACAATCTCGCTCATGCACTTCTTGCGAATGTCGTTTCTCTTCATCTTACTTCGCTGAATTAAATCTCTCCTCCAGGTTATTCACACCTGGTACCAAACGCTGACCAATCAACTCATCCACACCACTTGTAATAATCAAGATATCAGGATATGCATCAGCGAGTCTCCAAAGAATCGGTCTTGCTGCTAATATAGCAACAACTGTAATCTGTGATAATGCTGCTGATCGCGTATGTATCAAGTCAGCTAAGATATCGAAGAGTTGCGCTGCATCGTTCGGTGTCAAGATAGGGAAGAAGAGTAGAATGTTACTTTCGAGTAGATTCGAAGGGACGGTGATGTGACGTAAGAGGTGAGGACGAAGTTGAGAAGCATCATTCGGTGAACCACTCGCTGAGCTGGTTGGTGTTGATGCAGAGGCAGAGGAAGGTGTACCACTGTTTTCAATCGCTTCAAAACGATATACAGCGGATTGACGATTACAGACAGGACGATAGGGATGAAATGCGGAATCAAGAAGCTCGAGTGCTGTGAGAGGAAGGAAGGGATCAAGAATGAGTGAGACAGCGATGCGGTACAACAATCAATCTCGTCCTCTTCGCGTTTCTCAAACGTACCAATCGAATTTGTCGTAATCGTACAAGTCGGAGTTGATGTGATGCCAGTGTGAAATCCTGCACCAGTCGAAACATTCTTCTCCTTTACTTCCACTCGCTCGAGGAATGTTGCGACGAGGATGGCTGTCAGACGATGTAATGCATCAGAGAAACTGCTCACATCAGTGTTACGATCACGAATCACGGTATGTAGAAGTCTCAAACTGAGAGCCGATGCACCGACTGCAGGAAGCTCACCATTCGATGTTGCATCGTGACTAGGTAGAAGTACTAAAGCGGAGTCAGGTAGATTCTGTGCTTTCCATTCCTCTTCAGTCTCACTCTCACTCGCATTCGTCAAATCAGTTGAAGAGATGCCCGTGATCTTCTGCAACACGCTCGACATAAAACCTTTGGTTCTCTTCTTATCTGAAGGGACAGTACGTGCTTTTCTACGCCCAGTACATTCTAGACATAACTCAACATTATGATCGATTAGCTCAAGCGAATGATCACTTGCCATGATCAATGCATGTGCTGCTGCATATCCTCCTTCACAGTTCGAGAGATATTTGAATCCTTTCTTCAAGAAGACTTGAATGAATGCCTTTACGATGGCACTACTCTTAGTTGATGGTGCAGAGGTAATTGTGACTTGTGTTGTGTGTGAGAATGATTGTGATAGTCCAGCTTGTGGTGTTGGTGCAAATCCACCTTCTGCAAGAAAACAGAAGTGACAACCACGCATTGATGTGAGACTATCGACACGCTCGATCAGATTTGATGGCTGTGATAATAACTCCGGATCTAAATGATAGGCGCATGGCAAGTGACCTGCTTCATACTGATCGAGTGGACGACAGTCAAGGATGAAGAACTTGATTGGTGCGACAGGAGAGGAGGTGATGGTGGCTGCTGCGACGGGAGTGGCAGGAGGTGCGACGGTAAGAGTAGATGGTGCAGCAGTACAAGAAGGAGTAGTAGTAGAATTGGATGTCGATGCTGCTGTTGATGTGCTATCAGTTGGAGTACTAGTCGTATTCGTACTTCCCGTCTGCGTGGGGATCTGCGTTGTCGTTTTCGTTCCCAATTTAATTTCGCCATAACATGCTCTCACCAACTCTTCTTCACTCACAACAAGTACTTGTTGATTCAACAATCTCTGATAATCAATACTATCTATACGAATCATTCTACTCGTGATATCTCTCAATTGTTCTCTCATCGTAATCGAAGCTTGTGCACGATACAACTTCTTTGCACGATTCACAAGAATAGATGCTTCCTTCTTACTCGAGATCGTCAACTTACTCAATGTCTCTGGTAACATGACAATCTGCTCATGTAATAGCTGTTGACGATGATGAATCAGCAATGCCAAGGAACACCAAAACGCCAATTGCTGATCGTAGTTATTGTCCAAGATGAGACAATCCCATAAGTAGAAAAGAACACTCATTTTACATCTATTCGACCACAGTGTAATAAACCATGATGATGCGTAGAGTTCAGGACCCATATCATTCTCATTCAAGAACAGTGCTAACTCAGGATCATGATATTGAAGTGTTAGCTGAAACAACAGGAATGTACATTGCAACGAACCGAAATCATTATCAATATAAGTATTATTCAATAATTTTGTTATAAACTTCTCATACAATCTATAAATCGCATCTCTCGATGGTAAACCCAATAAGAAGAATGGTGCCAGAATAAAATTCATACCTTGCTTGTATGAGACTTCATGTCTCTGACAATATTGAGTCAAGATCACTTCCATATCATGTCGGATTTGAGGTTTTTGGAAGGTGAGTAAATGTGGGAGGGTACGCTCGATATCTGCACGGATGACACGCTGATTGTGTAAGTTGAATTTGGTAGAGGAGGAAGGTGATTCGGAAGCGGGTGCGCCGGTTGAAGTAGAGACAGCAGATGGATCGGAGGTTGTAGGAGATGTAGTCGAATCACTGGCAACAATCGGTGTGAGATCACTTCCATTACTCGCCGAATCATTCGGATCATTCGAAATCGGTCTCTGTTCTGTGAGTGAGGCAATACGATCACGTGATGGTGCATCGAAATCACCAGTTTCGGTACCACTTGTCTCGAGTGTATCACGTACACCAAGGAGAACATTCCATAATTGACCACGATGCTTGTGTGGTACACCGATCACTTTGCACACAGCTTTGATTGCAGGAATGTCAGGTTGCTCACCGTCTTTTGGATGAATCAGACGAATGAACTCAGCGAGAAGCTCATGATCTTTTGATGCTGCTCCTGCAGGGATTGCTGTGGCTCCAGTGGCACCAGCAGTGCCAACCACGGCAGCAGTAGCAGTAGCAGTAGCAGCAATGGAAGTAGCGTTGCTTTCTTCAGTCGCTTCATACTCTCTATGGATCATCGCTTCAAAGTCTAAGTCTTCTTTCACGTGAGTTACATCCCTCGATGAGTTGCTTGATGATTTTGTATGTGTGACTTGAGCAGGCTGATGCTGTGATTTGACTGTGGACGAACGACGCTCAGCTGGTGGACGTGCTGTGATGATCTTGGAGAACTTGTCGAGTGCACTCGCTGCACGTGACATCGCTGTTTGTGAGAAGATCGATGCAGCTGCGGAGGAGAGCGGAGATCTCAATTGTGCTGCCTCACCACCATTCGCACCTTTCAACATCTTCACATTCACCCACTCCTCCTGTTCACCATCCTCACCGCCACCGCTGCTACTACGCTCGGCATTCGATGGTTGCAGTGAGGGAGAGGATGCGAGTGATTGTGAGCCGGATGCCTTCTTCTTGCCACTGCCACTGCCACTGCCTTTCCTAACGTTCGTTGGTGTGGCAGGCATGATCGTGGAGTTCGATGCAGCATTCGCCGTTTTCTTCTTCCCTTCACCTGCTGACGGTGGCAATGGATAATCCTTCGCTAACACAACAATCGGTTCTGGTGGGTAGGCGCTCATATCTCCTCTCTCATATGCAGCAGCATTCGCTACAAGGGTAGGATTATTCTTTGCTTCTCTCTCTAACGTATCGGCGATCGTACAAAGATGAAGCAGGACAGACCACGAAGGATGTGTCGAATCAAAGATGACACCTTCCGTGTCCGAACGAATTTTACATGACATGAGGAGTGAGTGATATTCTGGTACACTGACACTACGTTTCGATACCTTTTCTGCGATCTGTGCATGTGTGAATTTCTTGAGATAGGAAGGAGTCGAGGATGGTGCAGAAGCTGTTGGTGGAACAGCAGCAGCGGTGGTTGGTGCAGCTGCAGCAGACACATTGGTTGTTGCAGCATTGAAGCTACCTGAAGTTGTGAGTGGTGAAGGTGGTGTTGTGATCGAACCTGATGTTGATGCGACGAGTGTTGGTGTTGGTGAGGTTGATGAAGAGGCGGGGAGGATGACGACGGCAGGTGCGATAGCAGCGAGTTCGGTCGCTGACGAGGCGTCGTCGGATGGTGGAGGTGAGGACATGATGAGATGTGTATAGGACCAGGATTGGATAAGGTATGCTGACAAGATGGTTGGTTGCTACGAGTTGATGATGCAAATCCTTGACTGTACACAAGGACGAGTCTTGCTTTTCTTGTTGCATTCTTCAACAACAGCATCACCTCCTTACGATGCGATGATGACATCGCGATAATGACCATCCACATACTCGCAGTATCGTGTGATCATCTCCTCGTACTCCGTCTTCTGACACATCTCAACCAAATATTGCGCACTTTCCTTCAACCTGCTCCTGCTCGCGATGCGATGAATCTCATTGAGTATTTGAGGATGGAATGAATGTCAATGATTAAGAATGGCAGAATCCATATCACCAAGTCACCTGATGGTACGCACGTACGCTTCTCTCCCATCCTTTCCTTCCTCCTCTTCCCCCCTCTCTCACCTGATTAAAAAGAGATGATATAGACAAACTCCTGACGGTTCACCAAACCAATGCAATGGAGACCTCAACTTCTCACTACCCACAGAACATGACTCACACAGAGAATAACGCAACGACGATTAGCCGCACTCACCCATCGCCATCTTGATTCGATTGCTCACTCATCCTTTCTCTGCTTTCTTCTCGCCAACCAGGTCGCGCTGATGCCTCTTATGTCTGCGCTATGATCAGCTGCAGTCTCACGATCCGCTGTGGGTTCAGTTCAAGTAACTAAGGTGAGTCTTCTCTCCACATTCTCTCGCGCTTGTTCTCTCACTCCCTTATCCTTTCCCTTGTTGTATGATGAAAGTATCACGTTTTTCTCTGAGCCGTCAAACAGCGTATGAGGATACACTACGATATTACATGCATCACCATCTGACTACACAACGCACGCCAACAACATCTCGCTCGACTCACGCTTTGATGTAAATTGTGCCTTTCTCACTCATTTTTCTTCTATTTGTTTTGTTGTCATCTTAACAGCACCGCTCGTCAGCAAGGAGATCGAAACTCAGTCCCGAGAAGCATTCACAGCTTACAAATCGGGTTAGTTCCAGGCACACGACATCACTGGTCCTACTTTCTCTTCTTCCTTTCCTTTCATCACTGCATCATCAATCCAACCAATCTGATGATTCACACTAAATTTAATCTTTGAGAACTGAGTCGCCTCTACTCTCGTGATGAGTGTGTTTTCCACTTAACACTAGCGCATTCTCAACTCATCAAACACACTACGAGCTATGTCTTCACGGATTCACTCGGGTGTGGAGTTGCGAGTGTGCTCGTGTAAGTGGCAGGCGCATGGAAGCGAGGGTCAATTGGAGGAGTGAACGAGTCCAATGCACATGTCTGACTTTTTGGATAAAACCACGATGCGATGATATCATGTTCGACAGAATTGAGTGTGATTCAAGTTTGGACATTGTGCTGACATTCTCTCAATCTTCTCCTGAATAGGCGAATCAACACGCATACTTGAAAGGTATCGTGATGAGAACGAAAGCAATGTCAGAAATGAACTGGTGTAAGTTGAGAAATCAACCAGCAGTTTCCGGCAGAGTTGACACCGATCGACGCTTGTTCATCGCAGATACTTCAGTAATGAGAAACAACTCGACAAGACCACACGATCGCGACGAAATTTGGGTCGGTAGTATGGAGCACAGTCAATTTCTTTTCATACACAGCAACACAGTTTCGACTCACAGACGAATTCGGATTGCATGTAAAATTCGGATTGCATGTAAAATGATAATATCTATGCAAGGAGATGGTAAGAGGAATTATTTGATGGTGGATTGTGAGGCTGCAACGAACCTGCGTTTCTTGACGGTGCATTCACTGCACACAGTTTCTCCTGCTTTGACGAGAGGTGAGTGCAATGCAGCTTACTGATGTGAGACGATGATGTATGAGGAGTCTTGAATGCAAAATTGGGAGGGTTGAGTACACTTTCCTGCATTCATCTTCTGCGACTCGCTTCTGCGGCTGCGGCACTCAGTTCGACTACCATTGATGCTTGATGCGATGATGATGCTGTGTTTCAATCTATCGATGAATATGACAAGTGCAATCATGCATGAATCACCTCATCCGATCGAATGATATTGAAATGTCCATCGAAGGGACAAGAATGTTACCTCCCCACGCTTCGTGTGGCTTCTGACATCACTCTCATGTTCATCATCCTTTCTCATCCCCCTCATTCCCCTCCACCATAAAGTCGCAACATTCTCTCGACTCAACAATGTCTGCTGCACAAGTAGCGCCATCACACCAACAGCCGTCAGAGAAACAACTCTCGCTACCTCAGCCAGCCTCACTGACATCAAAGCCAAGCGACGCCTCGTCCTCCTCCTCAATCGCCATGTTCAGTGGTAGCGATATGGATTCATCACTCGACGATGAGAAGTCCGATTCAGAAGCAACACGATTGAAGAATACACCACTCGTATCGAATCGAACAGGGACAATGATGAGAATGCAACAGCAGAGTTCGAATGGCTCGCCAAGTGAGACAGTGGAAGAAGAGCCTGAGTCGACACAACAATCCTATTCGAATCGACGTGAACAACCACTTCTATCACGGAACCGACAACAGAGTCTCGAATCGACTTCATCGTTTCATGATGATGACGGTGGTGGTGGTGGTGGTGAGGATGATACGATGGATCAATTGAATGCATCACTACTCGAGAGTTCATTCAGTGCGGCTACAATGAGACCTCTTGCATCAGCTTCTTCACATCCTTCACATCCGGCACGCAGCAGCAATGGCAGTGTGGCGATACCAAGAATGGCACCTGTGAATCGAAGATCAGATCCGATCACACTCGGCAAAGCTCCAGCAATCATTCCGAGCACATCAGCCTCTTCTGTTTCCACCACTCCATCCATTCTCACTTCGACTGAATCGTCAGTTGCATCAAGCGCTGCACCAACGCCAGTTGCCACGAGCAACGAAAGCAACACAACGCCTGTTCTGGAGCCTCAACCATCGAAGGATATCGCACCACAGAGCAACCTAAACAGCGAGGTGCGACGTCGCGTCAGCGTCGAAGTCCGTCCTACCTCGGCATCATCTACAGTCGCTCCATCAAGTGTATCTGCATCTGCTTCATCATCACGACGTGCATCGACTGACAGCACATTTGTGCCTCCACACCCAATCAGTACCGATAACAAACGAGCAGGTACGACCAACATCAACTCATCTGTGATGCCTCCGCGCACACCGACAAAGCAAGAGCGTGAGAGTAGGAACAACGCTACGCGTACGAACTCATCAAATGGATCACACAATGGCAACGGCACCAGCAATACCAATCCTCTCTCATTGCACGTACCTCCACGCCCACAGCGCTCCTCGTCCGGCACACCGATTTCACCATCATCGAGCATCACACCCAATTCTGCACCGACACGAGCGCGAAAAGGTTCGAGTGGAAATGGATCAGCAAATGCAGTGCCTTACTCGATCACACTTGATGGATTCTCAGGTCAACTGCCTCTTCTCAGGAGCAACTCCACACCTGAAGGAAGCCAGTCGAATTCGAGACGCGCGTCGGGTGCATTAGCACCTCAACGTATCACCTCACCACAATCAAGTTCATCACCTGTAACACCAGTTGACAAGAGCGCTGCCTCACCTTCACACTCACGTCCCTCCAGTTCGCCTCCTCCTAGCTTACTCAATGTTGTTTCGACCACGCCGACAAGAGGTGCAATGAATTCTACACGTCGCAAGCGAACAATTTCATTTGCGGAGGGTTCAGAATTGGTGAAACATATGGATCACACGCATATCAAACATCGACCACAACATCGAAGTGGTGTCAGACCAATTATGAAAAATCCACATCTGCATCCGAAACGAGGTGCAGCAGCAACAAGTGATTCGAACGCTGCATCATCGTCTCCCACCGTATCACCCTACCTCACTCATCCACAATATCATCCTGCTCGTCGTCTCAACGCGCATCTCATCTCTGTCGCTTATGCATCTCATTGTGTCGCTAAGCTTCATCATGGATCACTCCTCTATAAATTCAACTCATCTGGCAAACCACAAGAGCGATTCTTTTATCTGAAAGAAACAGTACATGAATATCTACTCGCATGGGAGACGAGTGTTCGCAGTGGCAAGAAGAAGCAAGAGCAGGATAAGAAGGAGTATGAGAAAGAAGTGGAATGGATGAAGAAGAATGAGAAGAATTTCGAATATATCGATGATGTCATTATCGCTACAGCACCTTCTGCTATCGCTGCCAATGCACCGCCTTCCGTAGTAGCAGCATCAGCGAGAAAACCTATGTTCAAGATTGGAACATGGAAGTTTAATCCGGTCAGAGAGCGTCCTCTCGTCGACGCGATAAGTATTCACTTTGGTCCATGGTGGTCGAATGGCTTCCGAACACTCCTCCAAGAAATGAATACAGCTGATATTGCTTCCTCGCTCTGTACTACAGCTCAACTCTCCTTTCAATGCCTCGAAAAAGTGCGCAAACCGTGGTATTGTTTCACGATTCAATTTCGTGATCGATGTATCGATTGTTATTGTCCACCTGCTCCTACTTCTGCATCTTCCTCATCCTCATCATCTGCGTCTGCAGTTGCAGCTACCAGCAGTCCTGACATCAGCGATTGGTTCCATGGTCTTCAAGCAGTGATTCCCCAAAGTGTTTATCATCTCACACGTGGTCGTTTTCTCTGGCAGAAGTTAATAATGATCTGGAATTTTTATGGGTCTGCAATTGTGAAGGCAAAAGTGTTTGCAGCTGATCCAAATCATTATTTATTGAGAATGGCAAGGTTACCGTATGGTCATGTGGCTGCTTCTGCTGCGAGCCCACAACAAGTCAGCATGATGCATCACAGCAACAGCGAATCATCTGCCTCACCATCACAACCAGTACGCATGCCTTCCTCTTCGTCACTCCTCTCCACTAACACACCACAGCGTACGATCTCACGTCGTCCTTCAGCAGCACACGAAGCACAATCACCACTCGTTAGCAATTCGAGAACGATTGCGATTGATGGTGGACATTTGGCAAAGAAGAGAAATAGTAACTCTTCACCAGCGACACCTGCTCCGATCAAACAGGAAATACCGGATAGATACGATGATGGTGATGATGACGACGATTGAGACCAATCAACTGCGAACTTGACGTTTCTTCTTCTTTTTGCATGCTCTTCTCGCCCCGCCTCCACTTATTTTACTTCTTCTTTAGTTCACTCTGATGGCTTTTAACTAGTTCCTTCGTGATTTTCATACATGTCTTTCGTTTTCATGTTGACTTCTGCGATTCAAGTGTTATTCAAAGGTTGCATTTCTATTAATTTTGAGTCGAACAGCAGAGCAACAAGCTTAAGATTACATGCAGAAACGATGCTCACTGCTTTGGCCAAGGAACGCCAGGCAGGCGAATCTGTGGTCGACGAGGAATAACAACTTCGTCTCCTTCTTCGAGATCTTCCGTGAGCCACATGAGTGTGAATCCAACACCACCGAGTGTGACACATACTAGGTGATGTTGTACAGCGCATGCATTCGCTGGTTCGAGTGTCTGACGTACAGCACTTCCTATGAGTTCGTTGACATAAAGAGTCGTCTGAACATCAGCCTGAGTGAGTGATGAACTTTTCACATTCGATTGGATAGTTGTGAAATAGCTGCCGATGAGAGTATGACGAAAGAGGGCGGTCCAGAGTAATTCGACGCGCTGATCGAGTGTCAGATTATCTAGCTCAATGAGTGCGAGATTCGTTGATGCATTCGCATTGAGTTGTGCATTCGCCTGCTCCTCGCAAACACGTTCCATGTGAGCTTGTGTCGCCATCTCTCGTTCACTCTTGCCTTGAAATGACGCGATCGAGTTGATCAAATCACCACTGTTTGCACGATATGCATCGATTGCACTCTCGCGTGAGACAGAAGCAGCAGCCATGATTGCACTGAGCGATTCCTCGTCTAGTTCGACAGATGCAGCAGCTGGAGTGGCAGATGAGGTGGATGTTGATGTTGCAGTTGATGATGTCGCTGCAGCTGCTTCTGCAATTGCTTCAGCACGATCCTCAGCGAGATGTCGATCCATATCAGCAAGTTCCCATACTCTCTCGATCAATCCATCAATCTCTTTCAACTGTTTCGGTCCTTGTGCAATACTTGTCGTCCACATATGATCTAAAATCCAAACATCTTTTCCTGCTTTCAATCCACCTTCCTTCGCTACGACAACACGATATCCTTCATCCTCCACTGATTGTACTTCGAATACTTCAGGTGCATCAAATGTCGTGTTCAGAAGTTTTGTATACACGACTTGCATCAGATTGGCAGGTAGTTTCATAGACATGAATTGTGGCTTGTGCATCTTGATGAAGTTAGCTTGGGAGTGATACTCCTCTGCTGCAGCGAGCTCTGCGGGATCTATCTTCTCATCACCGATATCTGGCGAGTTATTGTTATTGGAGTTGGAGTTGAAGGCAGGTGCGGACATGACAAAGGAAGGAAGATTTGTCGATGGATTGTGCCCCAATGAACGTGTTAGGATCAGATCAGATGGCTGTTGCTGAGAAGAACGTGCGCAACTCGAATGAATGCAGCGACTCTACTCGAGTTGCAAAATGATGCCCTCGTACAATGCGAAATGCAAAAGCACTTGTTGAGCATCATCACTCACGAGAAAAGAAGCAAGAGCAACGTGAAATGTTCGAGTTTGTGTTATCGTCTCGAGAGTCGAATTTTAACTAAAAGACGATGCAAAAATCCCTACAGCGCTGTTACTTCTTCTGCTGTGTGTTAAGTGGAGTTAGTATTGTGTACATAGTGTAGAGATGGCAGCCATCTTGTAGTGTATACTCTTCCAACTCTGCTCACTGTTAGCACGCTGTTCACTATCCACACAATTACCTGGTGCCTTTGATCAGCTGATTGCATGCTGATTGGCTCCTACTTTTTGATCATGACGTGTGTTTAGACCTCTGACCGCACCTCTCTGTGCTGTCTCTTATCCATTTAGTTCTGGCACCGCTGCTGAGCGACTCTCAAGGTCTGCATCCGTTGCGCACCGTCGCCGTCCCAGTGAGTTCCTCCACTCCACGCTGCTCATCACTCCACTTCCTCCACTATGTGCTGCTTCGGTCGTGACGGTACCAGTTCCTACGCACAGCTTCGACTACTCCTCTGGAAGAACTGGACCTTGAAAAAACGTCGTTGGGGTGCAACATGTTGTGAATTACTCTTCCCTGTGTGTGCTGTGTTTATTCTGATTGCGATTCGTGCAATTGTCAAGATTGAAGATGTTGATGTACTTATTCCGGTTGGAGATAAAGCGAGTGTTAGTAAAGTGTGGAGAGTGAGGAAGAGAGAAGCATAGTGCGCACTGTCACTCAACTTTCTCCTTCTCTAGGCCGCACGTGATTTGCCACTGATGGTTGTCTCCATGGTCTGCGGTATGATGGGTTCTACCGATCGTTTCCCTTGGCAATCCATCGGTCTCGCGGCTGGTCCCAATCTGCCTGGCGACGACCTCACAAAATTAGCTCAAGATATGAGAAAACTGTTTTGGGACTTGGGTATGGCTGCGAATATGTCTGTCCCGTGTTGTGCTGTACCGACTGGTAATGGTGATGGTTCTTACATGCCAGCATGTTATCAATGTAAACATCAAGTTAGTGAATACTTGAACTCTTCGACAATCATACGTATATTTCCCACATCAGATGCCATGGATGATTATATACAGAATGATGATTATGGCTGGAATGCGAATGTGCAAACTCTGATATTTGGTGCCGTCATTGATCGCTCACCAACGAATAAGAATCAATGGAGTTATTCCATCCGTGGTAATAATACTGATATGCCGTGGACAGGTACGAGTATCAATACACTGGTTGGTTCCTATTCCAAGAGTGATTTCTTTCAGTATTATCGTAATCATATCTTAAGTTTTCAATTGATCTTGGATACATTTATATTAACGCGCAATTTGGCGACTGAAGTACGAACAGATGAAGCAGATCAACCATTGAGACGCTTGATGGAGAGATTGCAGGAAATATATGCTCCGAAATCGATTGATGATGCAATTAGTGAGACGGAGGACTTGGTCGGGGAAGTAGTTGATGATACCATTTCATTCATCTCCGATCCATCGCCCTCCACTCCGCCACAATCTGGAATCTTCGATGTATCCTACGTGCCATTTCCATTCCCAGCACATCGTCAAGATAATTTCAAAGCTTATATTGGACAAGTATTTGGATTGTTTCTTGTGATTGCTTTTATGTGGCCGTTCTCGAGAATGGTGAGAAATATGGTGGAAGAGAAGGAGAAGAAGTTAGCGGAAGGAATGAAGATGATGGGATTACGTAACTCTGTCTTCTGGATGTCATGGGTCGTCACTTATTTGATTTCATTTACGATTGTGTGTATTCTGGTGATTGCTGTAAGTAAATTATCATTATTTAAATACTCGGATACTGTACTACTATTCATGTTCTTCTTCAGTTTCTGTCTCTCACTCATCTCACTCGCATGTCTCGTCACGACATTTTTCGGAAGAGCGAAAACAGCTGGTACATTATCACCGTTTCTTTTACTTGCCGGATATCTACCATACTTTGCCGTGAGTGATGCAGATAAAGCAGAAGGATTGAAGAATCTGGCGTGCCTTCTTTCACCAGTAGCATTCTCACTCGGATCGACACAGATCATCTCGTACGAATCAGTATTCATCGGATCACAATTCAATAATTCTGGCAGTGTGGTTGACAACTTTCGTCTTTCGACTGCGATCTCGTTGATGTTCTTTGATGCATTCTTGTATGCTGTAATTGCGTGGTATCTGGATAAGATCTGGCCGAGAGAGTATGGTACGGCATTGAAATGGTACTTCTTGTTTACACCGTCATATTGGAAGGATTGCTGCTCATGCCGAAGGGTGAGAAAGAAGAAGTCACATAGAAAGAATGACTCGAGTTTACTTGACTCAAGTATGAGCTCAGCAGCACAGACACCAAGACGTACGATGAAAGGAATCAATGTTACGACAGCAGAGAGTCGTCCACCAATCCATTCTGCCGTTTCACCCAATGCAAATTATGGTACATCCGATCTCAACTCTTCCTTGCTCGCTTCTCAAAGCTATCACGATGATGATTTCAACTACGAGAGTGATGACGGTGAAGAAGTCGAACCAGATTTCGGACCCGATTATGAAGCAGTACCTGAAGCACTACGTTCAAAAGTCGGTGTCAAGATTAGAGGTCTGAAGAAACAGTTTAAGAGAGATGGAAATGAAGTAATTGCAGTGAAAGGATTGGATTTGAATCTGTATTTAGGACAGTGTTTCGTCTTATTAGGTCATAACGGTGCGGGCAAAACGACAACAATCTCGATGTTAACAGGTATGATTCCAAGTACAGAAGGAAGTGCACATATTTATGGTCGAGATACGAACACAGAGATGAATGAGATTCGCACCTTCATGGGTCTTTGTCCTCAACATGATGTCTTGTACGATGGTCAGAAGAAAAGAGAAAAGAGGGGAGGAGAGAGACTTAGTGAAGAGCAAGAAATTTCGAAAATTTCTCTGTTTTGCGCGATTTTTCACCAAGTCTCTTTTCTTTCTTTTTCTTCTTCCCCTTCACAGATCTGACCGTGTATGAGCATCTCGAGTTCTTCGGCAAGTTGAAAGGAATCTTGAGACGAGATCTACATGAAGCAGTGATGGCCGCGATTGAGGAGGTTCAATTGAAGCCCAAACTGATGGTTCTGGCAAGTGCACTAAGTGGTGGTCAACGTCGTCGTCTCTCACTTGCTATTGCATTAATGGGTGACTCCAAGGTCGTCTTTCTCGATGAGCCAACATCAGGTGTCGATCCTTTCTCACGTCGTGCAATCTGGGATTTACTTACAAAGAAGAAGGAAGGTCGTATTCTTGTCTTGACAACACATTTCATGGATGAAGCTGATAACTTAGCCGATCGTATCGGTATCATGCATCATGGTGAGATGAAATGTTGTGGTACACCTCTCTTTCTCAAATCGAAATATGGTGCAGGATATCTTCTCACCATGACTCTGCAAGATAAATCACGTGGTGCGAATGTGGACAATATTACTAAGCTCATTACAAGAGATGTACCGGAAGCGGCATTGACGAGTTCAGTGGGAACGGAGTTGAGTTATTCTTTACCATTGACAGCAGCAGCAGTCTTTCCTAGTCTCTTAGCTGATATGGATCAACAGATGCAAAGTCTCGGAATTACGAATTATGGTCTGTCTGTCACGACGATGGAGGAAGTGTTTATTAAGGTAGCAGAAGAGGTTAGACCTGGTGATAGAAGTGAGGATGAGAAAGGGAAAGGAAAGGATGAAGAGAAAGATGAGAAGATGATCGGAGAAGACGGCAATCCGAAACCTTCCATCAGTCATCAAGAAGCCATGTCAATCGATCTCTCCAGTCATCAATCCAGTTGGTTCACTCATTTCCGTGCAATCCTCTCCAAACGTTGGAACATTCAAAAACGTGATAAAAAGGCACTGTGCTGTCAATTTCTCGTTCCACTGATCTTACTCGTTCTCGGTATGGGTTTGTTACGCATCCCACCAAACTTCGACTTCCCGAAAGCACAGTTAGTTACAGGTGATAATGGTCCTTACAATCTTCCGAATCGTATTCCATACAATCCAGGTTTACCGAAAGTCATGAAAGATGCGATCTATTTAAGTGAGGGACAGATGGAGCTGTTTTCATCTGGCGGTGATGGTACACATTCGTATGATCTGTATAACTTTTCCGCAGAAATTCTTGCTAATCGTACACAGTATGAAGAGTCACGATATGGTGCACTCTTCGCTACACCATTTGATGAACTCGAACCAAATGCGAATGAAACATTTAATCTGTGGCAGTTTACTGTCATGGCAAATGCGAGTGCTGTACATGGATTACCTGCATGGACGCTGTTAGGACATCAAGCACTGTTGAGAGTATTTACGAATGATTCTGATGCCTCTATCACAGGTAACATCCATCCCTTCTCATGGACACCACGTCAAAAACAAGCAATTCAGTCACTCAATGGTATCTTTGCTTCTATCGTCATCTCATTAGCATTCACATTCATTCCAGCATCATACGCAGTGTTTATTGTGTTGGAGAGAGAGAATAAGAGTAAACACTTACAGATGATTTCGGGTGTTTCAATGACTTCGTATTGGTGTGCGAACTATGTGTGGGATTTCATTTCGTATATTATTCCTGCTTCGGTATCATGTGCTGTGATTTATATTTATCATAACCCGGAACTCGTGAATAATTTTGATGTACTTCTGATGACATTCTTATGTTATGGATTGAGTATTATTCCTTTTACCTATCTCTTCTCGTTTCTCTTCTCCTCACATTCCACTGCACAGAATGTGATGATTATGATTTACATCCTCGGTGGAATCATCGCAACAAATACGGTCGTCGCACTCTTTCTTGTTCCTTCGACGAAAGAGATTAGTAAGAAGTATTTGAGACATGTATTTCGATTATTACCAAGCTTCTGTTTAGGTGATGCCATCTTTTATATCAGTGTCTTACCATTCTTAGAAGATAAGCCAACGAAATGGGATATGATTGTGAGTGGTTTTGATATTGTTTATATGTTATGTTCAAGTGTCGTCTATTTTGCGCTGACTCTCGCGATTGATTATTTACAGAGTATTCCATCCTTTGTTGGATTATTTAAGAAAGATCCGGAGATGAAGTTGAAAGAAGGTGCAGTGGAAGAGGAGGAGGATGAAGATATTAAAGCTGAGAGAGAAAGACTTCAGAATTCAGCATTGACAGAAGGTGAATCGGATTGTTACACCAATCTTACAGAATCAATCGAACAACATGGTACAGATGCCACAATCAGTGAGATTGATCATGAAAATCCACGTAATGATCTTATTCGTATTGAAGGATTGAGAAAAGTCTATCCACCAGCGAAGAATCCGAAGACGGCTGTCAAGGATGTGTACTTTGGTGTACCGGCGGGACAGTGTCAGTAGGATTGGATGAGGAGGATGAATGTGTTGTGAGCGTGTTGCTGTCTTGAGAATGTCTGCTCACTTTTCTTCTCCCACTATTTACTCTTAGGCTTCGGTTTCCTCGGTGTCAACGGTGCAGGAAGTGAGTATCTTGCCTGAGTCTGAGTAGGTTTTGTTGCCTAATTGATCTGCACTCATCACTCCCCTTCTCTTCCCATCTACTTCTCACCATTCAGAAACCACAACAATCAAGATCATGACTGGTGATGTTACACCCAGTAAGGGTCGTGCTTATATTGGTGGTTACGATATCGCTAACTATCCGGCACACGTGAGAAGATTACTTGGATACTGTCCACAGCATGATGCTCTCTTCGATTTGCTCACAGCGCGTGAGACACTGAACTTCTACGGTAAGATTCGTGGTATTCCAGAAGATCGTATGAAGAAGATGGTGTCATTTCTTATCGATCGTCTCAGTCTGAAAGAGTATGCAGATAGACCGAGTGGTACATATTCTGGTGGTAATAAACGTAAGCTAAGTGTAGCAATTGCACTTATTGGTAATCCACCAGTCGTATTCCTCGATGAACCGTCGACAGGAATGGTTAGTTGTAGCGGAATAGGCAAAATTTCGAAATTTTTGACTTTTTTGATTTCTCAATCACCTCTCTTTCTCCTTCATTCTCTCATCACAGGATCCTGTCTCACGTCGTTTCATGTGGGATTTCATCTCCGAGACAATGTCGAATCGTGCTGTCGTCTTGACGACGCACTCAATGGAAGAGTGTGAAGCGTTAGTTGCTGAGATTGGTGATTCTGAGAGAAAGAGTGCTCAGCTGTTGCTTGTCTCACTAACTTCTCCTTTCACTCTCTCTTAGATTATGTGCACGCATCGGTATCCTCGTCGACGGTGGTCTCAAGTGTATCGGTAGTAGTCAACACTTGAAGAGTCGTTTCGGTCGTGGTTTTCAGATCGATGTCTCGACAGCAGCAAATGATACTACACGTGCACGTGACTTCATCTTGGAACACTTTCCGGATGCAGAGAAGCTTGAGGATTATGGTGGTAAGATGAAGTATAAGATTCTGCATACACGACATAGTCGTGTTGTTGGTGCACCAGATGATTCGTCATCCTCTTCAGCATCACCACTCGCGAGTCCAACAGAACAGAAGAAGTTACATGATATCTTTGCACTGATCGAACAGAACAAGGATGCAGTCGGTATCTCAGAGTATTCAGTCGGACAAACGACACTCGAACAGATTTTCATCAGAGTCAGTACCGAGGCAGAATGAGTGCAGCAACTTCTCTCTTTGATTCTCTTCTCACTTTCTCTTTCCTTTATCTTTCCTCTATCTTCTAGTTCGCTAAGCGTGGTGCTGTCGAGGAGTTTGGTGGAGAAGTCAAGTCCGAGGAGGAAGAGGAAGCAGAGAAGGAAGCTGCAGCAGCAGTACGCGTCGGCGCATCACCACCACCACATAACAGACGTGCCGACTCCTACGATGCGCCGGATATGAACATTATTACACCAAGCTCGTACGGATATCTTCCAGCATCATCGACTATCGACCAAGCCTCTCCTGGGATTAATCAATGACGAGAAGGATGACGGTGTACATCCGAGAAGGGCAAGAGCAACAATAACAACGCGAACAGCAGCATAATAGCAGGTAGCGGTAGCATTATTTATTGTGCGTGTCCATCAGTATCAACTTCGATGCTCGCATACACAACATCATTTCATTGGCAAATTCAAAGATCGATTTGAATCAGCAGTGACACAGTGAAATTGATCGGATAGAAACTGTTGCATAGAAAGTACCGAAATGCGCCATTTTTAAAATCTGCTGCATCCTTCCAGTAACTCAGTCCAATATCGCACAACACCACAGATTCACCACACTCTCCACTTACACTCATCCTCAGTTCACCTTCGAGTTCACTGTTCAAATTCAAACTCGATCTTGTTTCTTGGTCAGTATTCAAATTTCGACCCGTTCTCCTTCACTTCTCACCGCACATCTCCATCATGTTCGTTGCACTGTATCGCTGGAAGATTCATCCAGATCGCGAAGATGAATTCATCGCTGCATGGTCACGCGTTTCTGACTTGCTGCTACGAGAACGTGGCTCACTCGGTTCACGACTGCATCGTGGTAGTGACGGACTCTGGTACAGCTATGCACAATGGCCATCCGCACAGGCACGCAAGGATGCATTCGCGCAGGGACCAGTCGATGCAGATGCAAGCGAGCGTATGAATGCAGCGATACAAGAACGATTTCCTGAAGTTACGCTGGATATGTGTGCTGATTTTTTACAGGCAATTCCTCCGACTAACATCATGTCCACCAGCAGTCGTCCACAGCGTACTCGCTCGGCTTCCAACTCTGCATCCACACCAAAAACAGCATCAGCAGCAGCACCAACGAGAAGCTCACCACGCAAGAAGCCGAATGGTGCAGCACAACAACAGAATTCCAGATCGAAGCAACAATCACAACGAGCGAAATCGAGTTCACGCATGGAGGTGGATGATGGAGAGGATGAGGAAAGTGATGGTGATGATGACGGCGACAATGAGGAGGAAGAAGAATCGAAAGAAGCACCTCGTGACTCCGCAGCCGCATCATCCTCCTCCACACCAGCTCGCTTCGCTGGAAAATCACTCTACGAAGTACTCGGTGTTGCGCGTGATGCCACTGCGGACGTGATCAAGAAAGCATATCGTCGTATGGCACTCTCCTGTCATCCTGACTTGAACAAATCTCCGACAGCAACTGAGGAGTTTCAATACTTGAGTCGCTGTCATGAGATATTGTCTGATCCAGCTAAACGCAAACAGTACGATCTGACTGGCTCACTCGATGAGGCAGATGCAGAAAGTGAGGATGTAGATGCATATGAATACTGGAGGACAGTCTTCCCTAAAATCAGTATTGCTGATATCGAATCGTATCAGAAGAAGTATGAAGGTGGTGAAGAGGAGAAGGAGGATGTACTCGCAGCGTATGATCAGCATGATGGAGATATGGAAGCGTCAGTAATGGGAGAAACGAAGATAGGAAGGAGAGTCCTGTAGAATGCCAGCAGCTCACTCATCTTCATTCCTCCTCTCTTCTCTCCTCAGTGTCTTTCAAAGCGTGCCATTCGCTTCATCCTCAAGTCTCGATCGCATCCTCAGCATCCTCGCCGCAGCACGTGGTCTCAAGCTTACACGAACTGAACGCAAGCAGCTACTCGATTCGCTGAAAGAGCAAGAAGTTGACGAATCAGCTGAAGCGGAGGAAGAGATGAAGAAGCATCTATCGAAGAGTGAGCAGGCGTTGCTGAAATCGGGTGGTAGTGATAGCACGAAAGGTCTTGCGATGATTCTCGCACAAAGACAACGTGATCGTACTGGAACAGCGTTTCTATCACAGATGGAAGCGAAATATGCAGAGATGGAAAGGAAGGAACGTGAGCAAGAGAAGAAGAAGAAAGGACAGAATGGATCTTCTTCATCAGGCAAGCGCAAGGGTACTGACGACGATGAAGATGGTGCTGTGGAAGATGAAGATGAAGCAGAAGGAACGAGCGAACCGACAGAGGAAGAATTCGCTGCAATTCAGGCACGAATGAATGCGCGTGCGAAAAGCAATGGCAATGCCAAACGCAAGGCTTCACCGAAGAAGAAAACGAAGCGTTAGCTGCATGTGCATTTTCTCTCATACCACACATAATGTTTCAAATGTTCGACTAACAGCATTCGCCTTGCCGCGCAGAAGATCGCCAGCAGAGTGCTTCGGGTTGAATTTTGAAGTGATGTATGAAAAGAAGTCCATTGATCTTCACCACATATCACCTCGAATTCGTGTCGAAAAGTATCGCAATCAGTTGAGCGATCTGTTGCTTCTTCTCTTTCTCGTCATATTCATGTGCTTCCTCTTCATTTCCACTCATCTCTTGTTCGTTGTGCATACATCTCAACATCCTTTCGATCATTTCAGGTCTCTTAGCGAGTGATCGTTCAATCCTCAAAGTCGCCCAACGTGAGAGGAAGGCAGTGTCGTCCGAGATGAAATGTTGCAGGACTTGAGGTGAGGGTGAGGAGGAAGGAAGAGGTGAATTGGATGTGGGTGCAAGTGCAACAGCAGGTGATCGTGTCGTACGCTGCTGCAGAGTCGAGGTCGCTGATGGTGGTGATAGTGGGAGTTCAGTCTGCAGGTGTTGTGTGATATCACCATCATTCTCAGGTGATTGCATCATACGCATGAGTTCGATCTCTTCGATATCGTGAAAGGAAGGATCGTCATCAGATGTGATGACAGGAGCACCTTCATCTGTCGTCATTCCATTCGCCTCCATCTCCCTCCTCCTCTTCCTCTCCCTCTCCTTCCCTTCCTCCTCCTTCCTCGTTTCCTCTTCAATCAGCGTAAATGCTTGAATCTCTCTCGGTACCTGAATGACCGCATATACTATGATCACACACATCAACATCCTCCCGGGATCTGTCACCACAACGACATCACCAAATCCAACTGTAGCGAGGGTAACGATGATGAAGTAGATACAGATATGAAATGATTGTAATTGTGTGGTACACGCACTATTATTCCTTGTACTCATGGAATTCACACTCACACACGGGAATTCGAATGCCAATACCAATGCAGCAGCTGATGCAATAAACAACAGTACCTTCAACGAGAACAAGATCAAGAATGCCGTTTTCTTCGTCACAATAAACGGACCAAGTTTATATATGGTTCCGATTGGAGCATTCGGATTTGATCTCTCCACGTTTCGATCACGGATTGGCTTGTCCAGACTTTGTAAGGCTCTTCGCATTCTCAGGAATCTGAATGGAGCTTGGAAGAGATAATAATTATATACAGCATCTTCTGGTGCTAGTTGTCGGTGGAAGAATGAGAAGTATCCTACACCAGTAAAACAACAGATATCGATAAAAGAGTAGAGTGAGAAGATATGTCGAAGTTTGTGTTGTACGGTACATAATCTCAACAAGTAATCCATTGATAATGAGACTATAATAAAATATTCGATCTGAATGAAATGTTGTTGATTCAGAGAGGAATCGAGTGAGTAATCACCTCGACCTGTTTGTGTATTCAACGTGTAAGATAAGTGATAGGTATAATATAAATAAGTCGAACATGATAACAGAGTTAACAGTAGTTGATATATTTCATAACACCAATGTCGTGAGACGACACGGAAGAAACGAGATGAATGAGCGAGGAATGGGAGGGATTGCGTGTGAGAGGTCGGATGCTGGTGAAGATTCGATGTAGATGATGACGAAGCGAGATGATTCGTCGCACCAATATTGATATCATTTCTCAACAACTCCGGATGTTGATCCGTCACTCTCCTCCAAATCAATTGATACAACACGAATGGTATAAATCCAGCCAGTGCGAAAACGGTGAAGAATTGAGAGAATTCGAGGTAGTACATCAATACGAATATCAGAGGGATCATGACGAGATAGATGAAGAAGAGTAGGAGAAGGATGTAGTGGAGAAAGAGGGAATGGGAGAGGGTATGATACAAGCGATGTGGTGTCGACCAGGAGGAGGTGGATGTGGCGGTTATGATTCCGTTGTTGTTGCCGTTCGTGTTGCTGCCATCGACAGCATCAGAGGATGAGGATGCGATCGTAATATGTGTTGTAGATGTCGTAAGCACATTTGACCATGTTCGTGAAGATGAGGAAGATGATGGTGATGATGGTGACGCCATCGCCATTGCAGATGGTGACAACGGTTCTAAATTTGCTGCTGCAGATGCGAGTGATTTTCTTTCCTCCTCTTGAGTATGTTGACTCACAGGTGAGTACATTTTGGCTGGAGAGGAGTTGTGTTGGTCGCGACCTGCTGATGCAGTGCGTCGATCGACTGGTTGCATTCAACACACCACCAAGTGCGAGGACGAGAGAAGATCGCAGCGGCAGCGAGTTGAGAGTTGAGTTGAGCGTACCACTGTGATCCTCGCGTGATGTGCTTCTAGATGACAGAGATGAATATTGTAAACACTAGCTGCTACATAAAGCACAAAACAGAAGCGAACGATCGAATCGACGGTCGGTCATCTATATTAGACCTTTCTCATGCTTTTGTATGCGTAATACACACTATCAGGTCGTCTCGAACATCTCAACTGCATATGTGTCGATTGTGAGTGTAGGGACGCATCAAACGCTACTAACAGAAGGCTCCTTCAATAGGAGAACCTTTTTTTGAAAGTTGTGACTGCGACGGCAATCCGTTCAAAGGGCTTGTGTCGCATTCATTCGCTGTAGCAGGGCGCTCTTGATTGTACGTTGCGCGTGAGGTGAAGGATGCTTGATCAAGCATTGTGAGACACATCGAGTTAATGCTGGTGCGAGACTATTGCGACTCACTCACGTTCGCTTGTGCTCGTCGCGATCGTCTCCTCCTCCTCATCAGCTTCCTCTCCCACCTTATCCATTTCCATTCATTTATTATTCACCGAGCAGTTCATGACCACCAAACCAGCATCGAACCAGTAATAGGCTTTCTCCCCTCCTCTGCCTCCTCCTCGATGCATCCCTCTTCTGGCTTCCTCGCTACAGAGGAGGCGCATCCTCGATGCGGCATCGGCACGAGATTAGAGCGGCACAACACACGACAAATATTGAATACACCGACAGCGACGATCAGACCAACACGCCGGCTTCTCGTTGCTGCTGCTCCCACTGCCTCATCCTTTAATGCTCACGAGCAATCCTCATCCTCACATCCTTCGCATCCACATACTCCTTCTCATTCATTACCACCATCATCACTTCGCAGGCGGTACCTTCATTCTCCTTCACCTCGCTCTCTATTCTTCGCTCTCATCCTCCTCCTACTTCTAATTCAACTTCTCCTCCCCACACTCACACGATCCTCCGATATCGGAGCAGACAATTCCACCGCTTTCCAACCTCCTGAAACAGGTCTTGGTATCTTAGGGCCACAATGTAATGCCTCCTACACGCCACCGATTCGTATTGGTGTGTTCTATTGTCCTTCTCCACTGATCACAGTCTGCACCATACCGAATCTTCAAGGATTAATGAATACATGGGTAGACCATGTGAATCAAGTGAGATGTGGTGTATTTGATACAAATACACCTGTCGTGTTCGTACCTCGGAATTTATCATCATCATCAGCGAATTCAACGGAGATTGCAGCGAGGACACAGGAGTTAATTTCAGAGAATGTCGATTATGTCATCTTACCACCGGGATCGATGTGGGGACCTGCGATGATGCTACTTGAGCATGCACAAATTCCTGCCGTCGCACCACTGACACCGAATAGTGTACTATACAAATGTGGTGTACTTGGACCTGAGAAGATGGCTTCTCTGCAACCTGGTTGTAGTGGAATGGGTAAACGACGATTTCAATATGCACATTCGATCTCGACCCCAGGTGAGCAGTATCTGATTGGATGGATTGGATTACTAGCACTAAAGAAAGCACAAAGCTTAATCCTCGTGAGTACAAATCTCCAACTCTATCTGACAGTCATCAGTGGTGTCATTATCGAAGCAAATGATCTGAATATCGATATTATCGCCACTTTCTCTGAACTTCCTGTCGTACCAAATACGAATGTGGTGAAACCAGAGATTGTGTCAGATGTATGTAGTGAGTTGAAACGACTCAATGCAGATGCTGTGATTATCTTAGCAGCTGATTGTCGTCCTTGGATATTGACTTTGAAACAACTGAATTACATTCCGAAATCACTTGCGACCTTATTATGTACTGATAGTAACAGCATCTCATCCTCACTCCAAGACGATGCACGATACATCGTCGGTCCTGTTCAATGGGATGCTCGATTTATCGGTGAAGACTACACTGAGACCAATCGAACAACACCATGGTCTCAATTTCAGGATAATTCGGGTTATTGGCTAAGTGATTATGGCCAAGGGGTGTTTGAGGTGGAGAATAAATCGAGCCCCATGCAGTTTGTGAAGTTGTATCAGGATGCGATTGGATCGTCACGTTAGTTGAGGAATGTGAGAGGGATGAGGGGAGAGTTGCCAAATTGTGTATTCTCACTTTTCCTTTTTTTGTTTTCCTCTTCACACCTACTTCCTCCATCCTTCTCGCCAATCCTCAGTCGGCAACCTCCCTCCATCCTACGACAGTGCCGCCATCTTAGCAGCACTCGCCATGCTACACGGTGCTTTGGAACTCAGTGGTGGTTTCCTCGATCGTGTGAATCAGATTCTCACTACTTATGAAGAGCCGAGTTTCTTCGGATTACTTTCGACAGATAGATATGGTGTCAATCAACAGAAACAGTTGGCATTAGTACAAAGAAACTATGATCGTGCATTACATACGATCTATCCTGCACGTGTTGCGACTAATGAATTCATCTACCCCATCCCACTGTGGGAGGAGCGTACCTATCATCAATCAGTGTTCGCATTAACAATCGAGCGTGTATTTATATGTCTGATCGGTGTATGTGTCTTCTTCACCATCACACTCTGCATCTACTTCTGGCATAATCGTTCGAAACAGATCTTTCAAGCTGCCGGAGTACAATTCTATATGTTCATGGGAGCTGGATGTGTGCTTGGTTATATCTCACTGTTTACGTGGATGATTGAGAATGATGCTGTATCGTGTGGATTTCGTCTGTGGCTCTGGACTACAGCATTTCACATGTTCGTTGGTCCGCTTGTCGCATGTGCATATCGTATTGCGCGTATCTACACACAAGGTTTGCACTCAGTACGTGTCAGCAACAACCAAGTTGCTTCGTATTGTGGGTATATGTATTTACCGCAGTTTATTGTCAATATTCTCTGGGTATCGATCGCACCACTACAGCCAACGATTGTTGTATTAGATGATCTCCGACCGAAATATAATTACACGATATGTAGTAATAATGACAATACAATCGGAATGCTCTTCTTTAGTTCCTTGACATTATTCTACTCCTCGTTCTTACTACTCAGTGCCTGTTACCTCGCATGGAAAGTGCGTAAAGCATACGCGTTGTTCAATGATGCGAAACCTATCGCATTATCGATGTATATCTTCACTGTGACATCCGCAACAGTACTCGTCGTGCAACTGTCACTGAACTCAGCTGATATGACATCACAAAAGATAACCTTCGCATTGAGAAGTGGTGGTGTATTGATCTGTTATCAATCTGCTGTTGGTATTCTATTCTTACGAAGAATATTTGATCAACTTGATCTCGGCATGGCAGCTGAAGCCGAAAAGACAGCAATTGGTGGTGGAATTGACGGTGAATCTCCACACTTAAAATCAGAGATCAGTGATGCGATCTATCATAACGATCAAAAACGTCAAGTGAATGAATTATTTCAAAGAGATACGATGGATTCAGATCAGATTCAGGAACAAAGAACGAAAGCACTCATGTTGGAGAGAACGAGATGGATGGAAGTGACGAACTCACCACAAGCACTGTTTAGTCGAGGTGATTCCAATCCACCAACACCACTCTTTACACCATTTTCGAATCGACGTGAGATTGGAAAAGGTGTGGCGATTAGTGGACCGACTCATACGACAGTATTGAATACACAGATGACGAGTGGAGGATCGACACCACAGCTTCTCCTGCAACATCTACAACAGAATACACGCTCACCACCAGGTACAACACCATCACAATCGTATCTCAATCTACAAGCACTAATACAACCACTCACACCAAATACTGGTGCACTACAAGGGAATGGAACAGATACACCAACTCCTCCGACTGATCAGTTACAACACTTTCAGCAACATCAACACAATCAGCACCCTCAACAACATCAGCAGCATCATTATACCCCTTCGCTCACATCCTCTTCCAAATCTACGTCAGCAGCCATGGCAGCAATTGCGATTCCTCCACCAGCTATGCTTACTGTGACGCGTGTTCCGAATGCTACCGTACTCAATACACCACTGATGGCACCACTTGTTGGTCGAAATGAGTCGATCGCGACACCAAATGTGATCGACAACACCAAGACGAAGAACAGTGATGGCACAAACAGTGCAAAAGGACGACGTACGATGATGATACGGAAAACGGATGATACGGCATCACCTGTCACATCGATGCTACCTTCACCATCTGGTACATCCTCAGCAACCGCCACAGCAATCGCATCCCCTTCAGGGACGTCACCAGCATTAGGAAACAAACATCTGCAATCACCACCTGCTCATTCTGATCCTCGGTTCTTATCTGGTCAAGCATCGCATCTTCATCCATTACATGATCATCATCACATGTTACCACTCACACCAAATGCGTCGACATTTGATCCATCACATGTTGCTACATCACTCCCACCACCTTCACCACCATCACCACCGAATTATGCGATGCCACCACCGAACAATCGACAGGAGGAGAACATGTTCCTACAAGCACCGCCGATTGCGAGAAATAGAGGTGTGTCGTTTGGAAGTGATACCGGGAGTGAGGTAGAAGAAGCGAAGCAACAGCATAATCACCACTATCAGCAAGCAGAATACTCGCACGAACATCAACAACAATACGAGCACGATGACTACGATGATGACTCACCTCTACCACCTGCGCACGAGCGTGGACGAGGTCGTGAACGTGAGCGTGAGTTGTATGAACATGAGCAATCCGAGCGAAGATTCAATGAACAGCAGGAAATGCAGCAACATCGTCATCAACTTACTGATGTTTCGTCTTCTGAGGATGAGTTCTCACCTCATCAACAACAACAGCAGCCTGTATTTCCTCTCCCAACACCAAATGACCTCCACTCCCTCTCTTTCGTGCAGCTCTTCGCTTGGCGTGATCATGTACAGCAATACCTTCACGCAATGATCAATAACTTCGAAGTGGTCGAACAGAGTTCAGAGAGTGAGGAAATGATGCGTGGACGAGGGGCGAGTGCAAGTGCTAGTGCGAGTAGAGGTGGTGGATCGATTGGTGGTGGTAATGGTGGTACAGGACACTCACAGAACGGATTTCATACCGATCATTCGATATCAGGTAATCGTACAACAAGTAGCTCAATTGATGGACATGATATGGCTGTCGCTGCAATGACAGGTGCTGCCACAATTCAACCACAGCACACACCACCATTGCGTTCCGACAATACACCATCCACTTCATCACAACGTCATGATTCGATCCCACCATCTCCACTCGAAGCACCACTACCGGCTGCAGTGCATCCAGCGGCATTGAATCAACATAATCCGTATATGTCAGCAGCGGTATCGAATTACGTACAACAGCAACAGCAAGCAATTTTGTTACAACAGCAGTTACAGCAACAACAGTTATTGCAGTTACAGCAACAACAACATCAACATTACTTACTACATCATCAACAACCCTCTCACCTGCATCACGGTGGTCCTCCAATCTCCTCGTCTCCCTTCCTCGCAGCTGGTGGTTTCGCCTTACCACGTCATTCCGTTTCCACCATTCCAGAAGGCCCACATGAGCATTCTCAATCACGTGTGACTGATAGTGCACAGAGTACGATTCCAGGAGGAGGAAGAGGTGGTGGTGCGACGAGTAGCACGGGGAGTGGGATTGTGCCGACGAGCTCTGGTAACACAGGCGGAAGAGTCTCACGTGCGGGTGGATTAGTGACGGATGGTCACGCGAGAAGTGATTCGGCTGCGTTGATCAGTCTGTCAGCTGATAGTTCCTCTTCGTCATCATCATTCGTTGTACCCGTCAGTCCTGAACCACTGTCATGTCTGACTCTACAAGGACAAGATGACAGCACACCGTATCAATCTGCTCCTACATCACAACCCCTAGTCCAATCACGTTTACTCGATCTCCTCACCGTACACACGCCCGGTTCACCACTCTGGGCTACGCACACTCACAAACGCGGTGTATCCTTCGAGTTCAATCATTCACCAATGGGTCAGCCTGATTCACCGAATATTCAGCTATCAAGTAATTCGATCTCGGGCGGTGTGGTGCTGTCACATTCAGTGTCACCTGAACCGCAGAGTCAGATTGGTAACCAACATCACCAGTCGTCGACACATCATCATCTCCAACCACCTCCACATCATTCACACTATCCTCCTTCTCATCCACCGAGTCACTCACCACATCATACACTTCGCATACAGAAGCCTCTGCAACAATATCACGCCACAGCATCATCTGGCGCGAACTCATCATATTTCAACGATGATGAAGATATTATTGAAGATGATGGAGATGATGAAGCCGAAGATGATATGCCGAATGTGGAGTCGTCAGAGATAAATTGATACTTCCTCCAGCACCACTTGATCTTACATGCAGCTTCAACCGTGATTCCGAGTTTTACTTCTATCTACACCCTTTCTACTTTCCAGTGTCGCTCGCATACGTATTTACACTCTCTCTCTACCCTGTTTCTACAATGTCTAGAATTAGTTAAAGGCAAGCATACATGGCTGTGTTCTTTCCCTCGACTGGAAAGTGGGCGTTTGGCCTGAGTCCAGATTCGTGATCATGTGTGCAACAATTGTATGCATCAAATGCTCGCGAGTAAGTAACAGAATGCTTGTACGCGCCTAGCTCATCAAGGAAGCACCGATCAATGATTGCAACTGGCTTGGTTCCTTCTCGCTGTTTTGCGCGATTTTTCACCAAGTCTCCCCTCCCCTCTTTCCTCTTTTCTTTTGACCATCGTACAAGACATCATGTTGAGGACAAAGACCCATGAAGGTACGAATCTCATTCATCTCTGTGTTCGTATCTCGACCATAAATATGTGCACTTCCTTCTGTACTTGGAATCATACCTGTTAACATCGAGATTGTCATTGTTTTCACTCGTGCTTATCAATCGAGATTTCAATCGAATCTCATCTTAACTATAGTGTGCAAAACTACACGATTGTGTGTAGGTGTATCCAAAAGTTCACACCAACTGAAACTCCACCTGAACTGGATAATGATCCGATAATTCTTTCGCATCTCTCACAAGTCTACCATCACTCAACTTGACCTGTTGATTCCCGATAGCATAATCACCACATATAATCTGATCGACAGGATGATTACAGAATGGTTGAGAGGTATGCATTGTTGGCTCGTTATGTGGGATTGAGGAGTAGTGTGTACAACGTGTGATACGACGAATTGCTTCACACTCCACAGAACCTTGTACAGTATTCAAATCACCTGTCATAATCAGCGCACTCTTGTCTGGATCAAATCGGACATCCTCTGATAACTCTGTATCATCTTGTGTCGAAAGAAGATACGAATACACTTCTTCGACTTGTGCACGACGAACAGAACAACCGTGTGCTTCACTGAAAGAAGCTTCGTGTGGATGTAAGTGGGTATTGATGATGTGGACGAGACGACGAGGATGATGTGGTTGAGATGACAAAGATGATGCGGCAGCTGCTGTCACATTTTTCTTCCGATCCAAATCCACGACTGCATGTAGAAAACCCTTCTCCGCCAATCTCATAACATTCGAGCTATTCTTATACGCTCTGAAATCAGAATGTACAATCTCATACCTACTCGCAATAAGTAAGCCACCATCAAACAATACACCTCGACACAGACTCGGTAGTGGATTGAAGAGAAGATGATATTCGAGTGAGAGGGAGGAGCGAAAGTAACGTTGCCAATGAGAACACCACACGGAACCGAGAACTTCTTGTAAGCAGAGAATGTCGGAGGAGAGGTAGGAGGAGGTGGAGGTAGAAGAGGAGAGTGATGATGGTGATGCACCAACAGCAGACGGTGACGGTGAAGGTGACAGTGCTGGATGCACGACAGCCGAAGTGTGCGAAGAAGTATTGATACGGCGTTGTTTAATTGCGCTACGATGATCCTCATCACCTAATGAATCTACCAGCACGAGTTCATCTTCCTCTTCCTCATCTTCATCATCAGAGTCCGACACTCTCGCAGTATTCGGTCCACCATCACTGTGACTTCCGTTCGTCACACCCTTCTTCGTAGTAGTGTGCATTCTCTTCACGATCTCCTCGCCTCTCCTGTACTTATTCGGATTCGCGCATGAGTGACGCATACCAGTGGGAAAGAGGTAGGCATTGAAGGTGATGAGGGTGAAGGAGGTGGGTGACGAGGACATTGAGTGCGGCGTGGGTGAGGATGAAGTGGATGCTGATGACATCACGAGTTTGTTTGGAAGGGTTCAAGCTTGATGAAATGAATGAGATACGAAGTAGCTCGAACTAGTGATGAAGGAAGAGGTAGCGGTAGAACGAAGGCAACACAGGCTGTGGTACGCACTTTCAACGACTGTACCGACCGCTCACTGGCAAGCCAATGAAACGCTTTTTCAGCACCTCTCGTGCAGTGTCGAGAGCCTTATTGAGTGATTGTACCAGGAGAATAAATTGCAGTAGAGTGTGAGTTCGATCGATCACACCTTCCGATTCACTGCGAAGTACCAGTCCTTCCTACTCCACCAATATGTCTCGTCGCACCTCCACGAACGGCGGTGGTACACTGATCACTTCCATCAATCAGCGTGCCTCTTTACTCCACGCCGCCTCCCTACAAGCAACTGGTGGCACGCCTTCCTCTTCCTCCACACTCGCCTCACTCATCCCCGCACATCGTGTCCATGCATATCAATACGGGTCACTGAATCCACTCCATCCTGCACCTGATTTGGATTCGATTACACTCTCAGGTGCTTCTTATGCATCATGTCATGTCCTGGATCTACATGATCAAGCTTATAATGATTTACATATCTTGACAGCGAAGTTCCCGGGGAAATCGCAGCAGACGAATAAGACATCATCTTCATCCTCTTCATCATCAGCCTATCCTTGGTCAATCCTCATCCTCTCCGGTAACATGCTCTCTCGTCTCGACGGTTTACAGCGTTGCATACACTTACGCAAGTTGGATCTCTCACGAAACGGAATCGATACTTTACCAAAAGGTAACTTCTGGCGTGTCCTGAAATCGCTACAATTCTTGAGTCTTCATCAGAATAAGTTGGATTCGATTCATGCAGTACAACAGTTGGTTAGTTTTGGAGAGGGAGGAGAGAGGAAGGGAGGGAGAGGAAAGAGGAGAGGAGAGAAGAGGATGAAGGAGAGATGGGTAAAGACAAAGAGGAACAAGAAGTGCAATGATTGCGAATGCTCACTATCTTGTTGTGTCTCTTTTTCTCCTCCAGTCCGTCCTCCCACATCTCGAGATCCTCACTCTCTTCGGTAACCCCGTCGAACATCACCCTGCGTATCGTCACATTCTCGTCAACAGTTGTCTCTCCTTACGTTTACTCGATTTCTACATCATCTCTGATGCGGAACTTATTGAGGGTGCGCAGTGGGGAAGAGAGAATAAGTATGCGACATATGCGAAGACGATGGAATGTGATATATTGAATATTGATGCTGGTGTGTTACCGAATAGCAATAACAACACTACTGCCAACAACACAACAACAGCATCATTCACAGACACAACTACATCCTCGATCCCAACATCTTATGACATCAACGAATCCTCCCATCTTAAACTTCTCTCCGCACAACTCGAAATCGTACGTATACAACATCGTCGTTACAGTCCAATTCTCAAGATCCAAGCACTGTTTCGTGGAATATTAGTACGTAGGACAATACGAATTTATAATGATGCTGCGAGGATGATACAAGCGAAATGGAGGAAATATCTCGCAGGGAAAATGATTAAGGAACAAGTGAAGAGAATGTCGATGGTTGGGGCTGGTGCTGGTGTTGGTGGTGTGAATGGAAGTCATAATCATCAGAGCAATACTGCTGGTAGTACATCACTTCACCTTCCACCTCCATCCACCACCACCCTTCCACACACCATCTCTACCTCCTCTCTTCTCACGCCTACCTCTCTCTCAACCATCTCTTCCTCACACACGATATATCTCGTACATACTTCTGATATTGCTGTCTCACTCTTCTTGCAGTTAGTAAAACGTGTCGAAGCGAGTGAAGGAATATTAGCAACGAATCTGCAACAATCGAATATCTTACTGTTGATGAATCAACCAAATATTAAAGATGATTATCCACTCGTGAGAAGAATCTATCCTTACAGAGATACCAAATCAAAAGATCTCAAGCGCAGCAGCAACAGCAGCGGTAGTGGTAGTAAATCCATCGGTTGTTCACTTCTCCCAGGCAAGATGTGTTCCCCATCGATCAAACGTTCACTCCATCTCCTACGTAATCGCACAGCTGGACGTATCTTCTCACATGCACAACATGTGATTTTGACATCGCGTATACAATCGAGGACTTATTCACAGACACATCGTTTCCTCATGTTCCAATCACCGAATGCACGATTTCATGAGATTCTCATTCGTGCAATACATGCATATAATATTGAGATGGGAAATTATAGTAGTAGTAGTCAAGATGATACCGATACTTCATTAGGTGTCGATGGTATGCCAAATTCAAGTCGAAGTATCGGAGGAGGAACACATCGTTCGCATACAAGTATTGGTTCACAATCTGGTGGAGGAAGTATGAGTGAAATTAAACAGCGTGATGAGTTACATTCAAGATGGCAACTCGGTGTGACGAATATGTCGAGTGGTGGAATGAATACAGATGGTAGTGCCTCCTCATCACGTAGTCATACTTCTTCACATACAACACCGAGAAGTGCAAGGAGGAGTATTCTTGTGAATGGTGGTACTTCAGCATCCAGCAGTAGCAATGCTACAAGTAAACAATCCTCGAACGAACGTAAAGTAATCATCTATCCTGGTACAACAATCCACGTGATATGTGCTGCAATCACAATCCAATCTGTCTTTCGATCGTATTCGGTGAGGAAATGGTTACAACCATGTTTAGGGAGGAGACAAGTTGAGAAGAGAGCTGTTGTATGTCTAGTGCGATGGTGGCGTAATATACTCTTTCGACATCGTCTACATCTTCTCACGGGCTTGAAGAGATACGGTGATAGTATCAATTCACGTCATCTCTTTGTGCGAGGTGATTTATTGGGACTATTGAAAGAGGAGAATGTACCGAATAAGTATGTCGAGAAGAAGTTTTGTATGGAACATAGGGTGAGTGTGTGGGAGGAGGAGGATGAGAGGAGAGAATTTGTGTCGTGATTGAGCGATCACTCATTGTTGCTTCTCATGTTCTTCTCGTACATCAGTCCATCTTCGGCATCGAGCCAAAAGACACTACACACGGTGCAGCCGCCGGTCTTCTCTCTTCCTCTGCAACCAATCCAACTGCTCTCCGTTCCGACTATGATACCGAGCCAATCGGTAAAGCTACACTCTTTCTAGATCCCTCCACAACCTCGACATCAAGTCCGGAACAAATCGCACGTTTCTATGCCTATCCAAAATGGCTTGCAAAACATTGGCAACATCAACCGATGGAAGTGATGTTGATTCAAGGACAACAACAGGCAGGAAGTAGTGAAGGTGGTGGTGATCCTCGTGTACGTAGTTTGAGTGTGAGATTGAGAGAGCTGATTCTGGAAGGTGTACATATCTCGATTCTACCTGATGTTAGTGGTGGAAACAATAACCAACCACAACAACAGCAGCAGCAACAACCACCTCCTCCGCCATCCCTCCTACTCGATCCAACCAACAACAACAACTCACAAGGATGGCGTGCACACAATTTCATTAAGTTAACATTTAGTTCGGTTGAGGAAGCGAGAACACGTGCCTTACTCCTGGCTTTGAATACATGGCAACCAGAGTTTCATCTGTTGTATAGAGCGAATAATGGTGGTGGTGGAGGTGGTAATGGAAAACTCAACGGTGTATCATCCATCACATCCGCCACCCCTTCCACCCAACTCCCCGGTTCCAACATGGTACTCCTAATGACACCACAACATATGACTTTATGTCTACAATATCAACAAGCAGGTGGTCCTAGCGGCCCCTCTGGTGAGCGTTACATCTTATACACAACCTTCTGGCTCTCCCATTTCAAAAATGCACCTGATGCTTTGTATACAAATCAGGCTTACTTAGATTTGCAGTATCAGTTGAAGTTGGTGGAGGAAGCACATGTAGCAGCGGAGAGATTGGAGACACAGAAGAGTGAAGTTGCATTGACTTTGTCGGGGATTAAGAATAAGATGAATAATAGTAGTATGAATGGAAGGAATTCACTCCTGAATACGAATGGCAACTCTGTCTCATCCAATCAAGACGAACTTGATTCACTACAAATCAACGGTGATCGTGGTATCTCGACATACAATCCTTCCGTATTCACTATCAAGCGTGAGCTCGCAGAATCCAGTCGTTTACTCCATCGTCGTTACCTGGCACAATCACGTATCACACAACATACAGTGAAGTTGCAACATCAGGAACAGGCGAGAGAACAGACAGTGATGCATCGAATTAAGATGGAACATATTGCAGAGAGAGAAGTCGAAGCGAGGAGACAGAGACAGTTGGATTATGGTGAGTGTGGAAAGGATGAGAGCGAGAGAGGCAAGAGCGTATGCGACTTTTTGGATGAGAGTGTGTGCTCATTCATCTTCCTCTCTCCTTTCCTCCCCCAAACAGAACGTCTCGATGCCATCTCTCGCGCAGCACGTGATCGTCTTCTCTCTTCCAAGCATGCATTCGTTCATTCCTTGCGTAATGATGAACTTCAACGCACACGTCTGCGTGAACTAGATAGGGAATATGATGTAAAGTTGTTACGAAAGAGAGTTGTCCAAGAGAAGGGACAGACACAGAAGAAGTTACAAGAGAGATATGAGAAAGATGAAGCGAAGATGATGGAGAGAGTGGAGGAGAAGAGAGGTGAGAAGGAGAAACATAAGAGATTGGTTAGTACTAACATTGAGAGGAGGAGGAGGGGTATAGGAAGTGATGCTGAGAGACTTTTTGTGAACATTGAAAGAAGATCAAGTTGCAAATAACTCACATTCTTTTTCCTTTCTTACCCTTTATTCACCCCCCAGCTTGAAGAGAAAGACTCCACCCTCTCCTTCATCTCCGCTCAAAACATGATCTCCCGACAACTCACTACCGGTATGCGTCAACGCTTATCGACACATCAGACACAGAAGATTCAGGCGACTGTACAAGCGAGGAGAGAGATGAATCATCAGAGAAGACATCAGGTACATCAAGTGTTGTTTGAGAATTTTAATAGGCGGAGACAGGTTGGTGGAGTGGAGGAAGGAGGAGGAGGAGAAATGGATTATTTGATTGATTGTTCTCCTCATTTTTCACGATATTCACTCTTATCTTTTCTTTGTCTCCTCCCCCTCTCTCCAAACAGACCGCGCTCGCACAACAACTCGAACTAAAAAGTCATGTACAACTTCGTACAATCAAAGATGAGAATAAAGTGAACTTGATGCGAGCGAGGCGACAACATTTAGCTTCTGTCAGAGCATTGGCGAATTCAACTGCGATTGCGACGATGAATGGTGGTGGTATGTTACAAGAGATGCAACACTCGATCGTACAAGCAGGTCGTCCAGTCTCCTCCCAATCCTCTGCAGCCTATGCACCAAACTCATCACTTCGTAGTGCAAGTCAACTTCCTCCTATCCGTGCGACAAGTGCTTCTGCATTAAGACAGGCGGGGACAACAATTACATCACCAACTGGTTTGAGTGGAGGTGGCGGTGATCAACTCGCACTTCAGATGAATGTATTACGTGATTTGGCGGATAGAATCAAGTTGCAGTATCAAACTGCGAATGGAAATCAGCAACAACAAATGATGCAGCAACAACAAAACCAGCATCAACAACAGCAGATGCAGTATCGAGGATGAGTCAAGGTGAAAAGAATTGTCTGAGTTATTTCATTGTGTTCATACATACAGAATTTAATCAAGTTTGATTGAGTAAATTGAATAGAATTTACTTTTGTATGAACTATTTTGTGTTGATATTAACAATAAGAATAGGCGGTAAGGTCGTGTAGTCAGAGGTTTGCTATGTAACAGCGGCAGATCATCAGCAGTGTTGAGATGACTTATTGATGAGGTGCACGCACTTCGATGAATGATGCTCAAATCGAAAAAAGAGAAACAAAAAAGTAGAGTGTGTCGGCTATCAAGGATGATAGAGAATGTAAGAAAGAATATAGAATTAGATACAGAAAGGAATTTGTGCATACGCTTGCATTCGTGTGCAGTGAAGTGTGATGAATCGAGGGCAAGAGATAGAATTTATAGAACGAGGAAAAGAAAAGAGGGGTGAGAAATGTGAGAAGAGAGAATAGACGTGTCGGTATTCTTATTTCTCAATCGAGAATACGTTGAGGAGAAAGGGATAGAGAAGCATTTATGCAAAGACCTTCACCCAATCAATCTTCATTGCAACATCTTCATCTTTCCATGTTGGTAGCCTATTGTGAGGAGGAGAGGAAGGAAGGATTAGACAAAATGATTAGTTAGCTGTTGAATTTTGCTCTTCCACAATCCTCGCTCTCCTCCCACCCTCACTCCTTTTCCTCACCATTGTCCCTTCGCTGCCCAAAACGCATTTGCTGCATGTGGATCTTTATTTGTCCACGGTTTCCCACCGACACCATCTTGAAAATACTCACCTGTACCACCAACAGCTACATTCATGATAAGAAAGAATTTCTGATCGAATGGTGCAGCATTTGAACGTGATGCCCAAGGGTTATTGATATTCTTCTCTCCAGAGGAGAAGGAACCACGCTCCCAGAAACTTTTCTCAGTGAAATCGATTTCTAAGACTTTATTTGATTCAGAATCGATATATGTATAAATTCCTGTCTCATCCCATTTCATACCATAGACATGAAATTCTGCTGTGAGATCCATCCCGGTCTGTAACTGTTGATGTGTTTTCATCCATTTATTCCGAGAGTAATCTGGACCCCAATGAAGTGTAGAAGAGAAGGTATCATATCCACCGTTGGAATATTGACCAGGAGTGTTTCCACGACTCTCCATGATATCAATCTCACCTGATGCTGGCCATCCACCATATGAATTATAACGTGGTAACATCCATATTGCTGGCCAGATCCAATCACCTTTCGGTAGTTTCGCTCTGACTTCCACACGACCATATTTAAATGAGAAAGAATGTGCTGTACGTAGACGTGCACTCTGGATTGGATTTAATACATTTCCACCACCACCTCCACTGCGTTGACAACCAAAGAATGCATTCCCAGTACATAGATCGGCTGGTGTAGAACCCCATAAATTCAGTTCACTTGACATGAGTGTTGGATCACTGACGGTCTCACTGGTGAGTGTGGGACGTAAGTAGAGTATACCATCACGCACATAGCTATTGGTACGATTGTTCGTGTAGTACTGGAGATGGTGGAAGAGGAGGAGTGAGAGAGAATGATCGATCGATACGAATTTGTCGCTTACTGGTGAGCTCGTAAAACCTGGTGTCATCGCTGTGATTTTCGTTCTCGATTCGTATCGTATCGTATCGTCCTCGCAGATGGAGTACGAATGTCTGATGCTGCTGCTGCTCGTACGAAGAATACGAATCCTGCGCACCTTCCTTCTCCTCCACTTCTGCACTCCAGCTCTCACCACCCTGAACTAACCTCAAATTCCCAATTCCCACCACCACTCAAAGTCAACTCATGTTCCCATACTTCATTATTCAGCTCGGTGAAATCATCAGAGAAGATCAGAGACTCTGCAGAAGTGAAGAAGGGTGAGGTGAAGAGTGTGAAGAATACAAGCGTTGCGAGAAAGAGGACAGTAGTGCTATCACAGAGGACGCGAGACTGCTGCAGGGACTGCATCGTGAGTTGCGAGATGAGGGCACAGACAGACCAGTGAGCAGAGGTGATGCAGCAGAGAAGGGTTCGAAGAGTGCGCAAGACGAAGGAACGAATGAACAACTCAAATACACTCACTTTCGCAATGTCTCTCGGTGCAACCACATCACAACTGACGCTGCAACTGTGCAATCAAACGCAGCGGAGATTTCTATTTTCGAAAAGCGAATGCGTGCTAGTGTAAGGAAATGAGTTAGTGAAGGTGAGATTTTCGCTTTCATAGATAGTGATTCATGTTGAGTACACACTGTCAATCTCACATGTTCGTCTCATGGTCTCATCTCTCCCAGTCATCTCTTCGGTTCCTTTGATTGGAACCTTTTCGTCACTTTTCTTGTCCTGTTGCGTTCTTCTCGTTAGTATCAAGCGCTCGATTGGGATCGTGGTGCTGTGGTGATGAATGGGTGGGGTGGGTAGAGATAGTACCACGACGACCTCAACGATACCTCGATCGACTAGCAACGGTGCATCACCGCACTGCCCGTCCTGTCCTTCTCTTCTCACCTTCAATTCTTCACGATGACTCCCCTGCTCACCCTGTGCCTTCGTGTGTCTGACTCTAGGTCGGTGACGACAAGCACGAGTGCAACAAATCAACTTGGACAACACACACCAACACACCAACACACCAACACTCTACCAACTCTCATCCACCCTAACAACAGGAGAGATCAACGTGGGTGACGATCAAAGAAGAGAGCGACGCACCACATCTGCCACGCATTCACTCAACACGAGCACGTTCTACCTTATCAACTTGGATCAACAACATCCAACTGACACAGTGGCTTTTCCCAAGACACAAACACAATGGCAAATCAAACGTCCGGTCGATTTGAACCGAAGGAAGGAGATGAACGTCAGTCCGAGACGCGCACGCGAGAGTGCGAGAAGGCATTGCGTGAAGAACCAGCCTCAATGCTCATACTCCTATTCCTCTGTCATTCTCTTTGTGTTATTCTTTCCTTTCTTTCTCCTCATCATCCTCCCCTTGAATTATTTGAATTCCAATACCAACAGAGGGACGTAAGAAGTTGAAAATCAGTCGTATCACTTCTCAGAAATCACGTCAAGTAACCTTTAATAAACGTAAGGTCGGATTAATGAAGAAAGCGATGGAATTAGGCATCTTATGTGATGTCGAGATTGCCATTATTTTATTTGATCATCAGAAACAGTTGTATCAGTATAGTACGATACCGACACAGAATGGAATGGAGCAAGTGATTCAGAGATGGCAGGAATATGATGGAACATATGAAGCACTGACAAATGCTGATTTACAACAATTAAAACCAGGGCGCGCTGCAAGTTTGCGTGTCGGAAAGAAGAGGAAAGTAAATGCGAATGGTACGAGTGTACCAGGAAAGAGGAATGGAGAGGATGAGGATGAAGAAGATGATGAGGATGATGATGAAGAGGATGGACATGAAGGTGGTGGAAGTGGAGGTGATGGTGGTGAGGGTGGCGGTGGTCGTCATCGTCATCATTCGACATTAAAACATACACAAACACATCCACTCCATTCACCAGGTCATTTACGTGCCAATGCTGAGTTCAGTTTACTGAAAGGTACAGGTCCAGTAGTATTACCACCACATCATTCGAATATGCCATCACATGTACATCATCTCTCACCACAAGTCTCACTCCCATCACTCCTCACACCACATCCACATCATCATGGTAATAGTATTAATAGTGGAGGTGGTGCTTATACTATCCTCTCACCTGGTATGCAAACAGGTGCAACATTTCAAAGTGGTCCATTTAGTTCCTCCTTCCCGAATTCACATCATCATTATCATCATCCACAGCATCTATCACAAGGTGGTAATACAATACATCATTCGATTATTAGTTCACAACAAGCCTCACCAACTATGATCTTACAATCACCAAGTTCAACCAATTCGGGTCCACCACCAAATTCCTCCTCACAATCACCAGGTCAATATCAACCGACACGATTATCACAGATGTCACCAGCACAACTCGCACAATTGGAGAGAGAATTACATGAACATCAAGCTGCGTTAGGACAGAGATCCTCAGCGTCATTACCACCACCATCTGCATCAAGCTCACATCATAGTCATCAACAACCACCACGTCCATTACAACAGCAGAGACATATTGATACATCAAGTTTACAACAACAGCAACAACAATTACAACAACAACTCGCTGCATTACAACAACAACAACAGCAGCAACAACAGCAGCAACAACAACAAGCATTACCATCACCACAACAGCCATACACTGTCATCTACAGTAACTCCTCACTACCACCACATAGTGGTGGTACAGGTGGTGGTAATGTAGGTGCAACATATTTACCACCGAACTCAGCACATTCGACACATAGTAACTCACTACCACAATTACCAACAAATCAACTGTCACCAGGTGCACCATCACCATCCTCACTCTATGCTGCAACACCACATAGTGGTTTTCAGCCAGGTTATCCATGGCAACAGCAACATCATCAGCAACAGAATGCGAATGCGATTCATGCTGCAGTCAATGCAGCGAATGCAGCACATCAACATGGTGCAATCTTGACCTTACCACAACATATACAACAATTACAACAAGTTCAAGCAGCACTCGGTGCTACTCTCTCATCTGCAAGTACGAATAATAGTAGTAATAGTGGTAGTCATATCATTACTTCAGCAAGGCTGACTTCACCACCACCACCTTTGACGAGTGGCAATTCGAATTCGACAGGGAATGTTACAGGAGGTGATTCGAATTCGACGATGGATCATAATACACCATCGCGAAATTCGATGAGAAGTGGAAGCAATAGTAATGGGAATAATAATAATGGTAGTGCACAGAGACAACAGCAGCAACAGTATCATAATAACAATAACAATAATAACAACAATAACAACAACAACAACAACCAACAGTCCCAACATCAACAACAATCTCGTTCCTCCAACTCGCCACCCGTCACAAACAAATCTGCCTCACCATCCATGTCCGGTCGTGGTGGAAATGGCATCGGAAGTAGTGGTCCTTCCAGTGGAAACTCCAACTCTGGTACCGGCATGTTACTCCATCTCGCATCGCAATCACCAACTCCAACGAATTTATTATCGAAACGTGCACCATTCTTAGCATTATCGCTTGAGATCCCAACGAAATCGAGTAACGATGGTGGTGCAATTATGATCTCCTCCTCACAAGATGGTGAACAGATGATGGATGGTGATGGTATCGGTGGTGGTAGTGGTGGTGAAATGATTCGTGATAATTCAAAGAAAGACTCACCGAGTGATGCCACAGTTGCGGCGGGTGGTAGTGGCAAATCACAACAACAATCACAGCAGTCGGTACAAGAACGGAGAGATAGTGTCATGGGAGGAGGAAGTGATGATAAATCACACTCATCCTCACCATCACGCAATGGATCTCGTATCGGCGGTGGTAACAACGGTAACAATGGTAATGGTGACGACAACAATAGTGAGTCTCACTCTTCCCGTAAGCGTAAATCACCAGATGTGAAAGCTGAACGTACTGATGGAGAAGATGATGAGAATAAGACTACGTATACATCGAAATCACGTGGTTCACAACAACAACAACAGCAGCAGCAGATTCAGCACCGTCAATCGTCACAACAATCACAAATCCAATCTCGTCGTCAATCTACATTCGAACCGAATTCCACATCAGGACTCATGCAATCTGCTTCGATTCCGTATCAACCGCAACAGCATCAACAACAACAGCAACAACATCATGGTGTCCCTCAATTGATCGATGTCACAAGTCGTTCACAACCGATGATGCAACAACAGCCGACGATGGTTATGGTACATCCTGGTGGACAGACATATTCATCAGGCAGTCTCATCTATACAACGAATTCACCGATCAACTCTCCGTCCGCTTTCCTCTCTCCTGATCAACATGCCCAAGCTACCCTCATGTTCGCACATGCTCCTCAACCACAGCCACAATTCCAAGGTCAACAATCGTTTCAAATCACCTCACCGCAGCAGCCATTACAGCAACATATTATTCTCTCGCAACCGCCACAATCTTCGCAACAGCAACAATCGCAACAACAGCCACAGTCTACGACACCAGGCGTTCAAGGTATAATCTATCAACCAACATCGCATATTGTACAGTTACCACAATCGCCGAGTGTCTTTTATAATATTGATGGTAAATTGTATTCACCGACAGCAATGACTATGAGAAGTCCAACAACGGCAGCACAGTTATTCAGTCGACAATTCCAGTAGTAAACACACATGCATTCAGCAACCAATCGCAGCATCAGCAGCACATTTGATCACGTATTTTCTTCCTCTTCTTCCTCCCCCTCTTGAACAGTCTATCATCTCCTTTTGCCATGCCCGCTTCTCGCCACCTTAAGCCTGCGCCCTTGTTTTGAAATGGCATACATTGTGACTTAGAATTCAATCCACTTGCTCGCAATCACCGCAAAATCAGACTCACTCGAAGGCAAGCAAGAGTTCATTTTCAAGTCAACGCAAGTGTATGACTGCAAAACTCCAAAGCAAAATAATTAAGGCTGCTGTGCATGCAAAATACGCAGACAGCGCGTGAGTAAGAAGATTGCTTAATACCACATTCCTGTTGATCTGTGCGGCTGAATCAATGGTACAACTTTCCTCGTATGTCCATCCTTATCTGGAATAAATGACTCCAATGCATGGTGTTCCTGTCCCTGTCCCTGCAGAATGAGATGTCGTCTCAACCAACAATCCAACTGAATCTCCATCAGATGTTGTGTCGGTTGAAAATTCCTGAGGATTTCAGTCATACGTCTCATAATATACCCAGTAGCACATCTCATCTCAATCTCAATCTCATTCGATAGAAGGACCATATCTACACCATCCTTGATCCATGCTTTAAGTTCATTCGAATAATTAATAAACCCGAGATGATGAAAGATTGTTTGGATGACAGAATCAGTCTGACCGTGTACTTCATCTAAATCGTGGAAGTAACCGTAAGAATGACCATGAAATGCGATCCAGATACGTTTGACATATAATTGTGCTCGGGAATAAAAGTAAACCAATGAACCATGATATACATTCATATCTCTCATTCCTGTAAGATGTTGTGTGAGGATTTCTATCAAACGACTCGCAGAATGATCTGCTGCATCTAACAACTTACATATCGAACCATTAAAGAAACGTAACATGACAAACCCCAATTCACGTAGTAAACGTGCACGTTCTTTCAAGTTGGGGAATGTGAATGGGATTGTGGGGAGTGAAGAGGAAGTGGAAGGAGAGGAACTACTACCATTGCTGCTCGCACTGTCTGGTGAGGAAGTTGGTGGTGAAATTGTTGCTCCACCTGCCGCCGCAGCAGCTGCCGCTGTACTAGAATGATCCAATTCTGGATTCTCCTTCAAATGTTTTGCAAACACTTCCGGTTGTAACCAACTTCCTAATCTCAATTCATCCATCTTTGTTAATGCTTCCGGATCAAATGCATGTGCATTGACACGAATGACTTCAGATAAGTTGGTGGCGAGATCGAGTGAGGTGTAAGGAATTGTATAATGCTTAATAATTGGTCTCATACTCTTCTTATCAAATCCGACAATCTTTTGCATCACCTTCCCTGGCACTTCCGCCAAGCCATAATCAATCGTAGTCAGCACTAAATGATACATCAATACAAGAGGTAAATTCGCTGGATTGAAGTACCATTCACTTGGTGCGTAAGGTATGGCAGCGTTTGCTATGACACCACCGTCTTTCGTTCCGAGGATACGTTGTACAATCTCGACATCTGGTGTATGAGGGATGTGATCTGATACGAGACCTGGACGATCACTGTTGTAACGACGAACAAGGAGTTGACCATGATACTCATCTTCATTATACTGTGTAATCTCTTCATAACATGTATGATACTTACTCAGATGTTCGATGATACGCTGCTCATCAACCATCACCACACCCGTACCTTCACGAATACTATTCATCACACGATCCTGTGTGGAGATGATATCATTCAAGATACCACTTCCGAGTGCGATTGGACTGAACAGTGTTGTAGGAGAGAAGACAGCTGAGGTGGAACGAGCATGTTGTGATTCGATGGAAGTAGGAAGTGAGGAGGAGGATGAGGATGCGGATGGAAACATATTGGATGATACGATTGTAGTTGGTGTCACTGATGCATTCATCGAGTTCGACGATGGTGCAGAATTCAACGAAACATGTAACTTCGCGTGATGTTGCCTATTCCTACTACCACTCTCCGTCGGATTCGTAAAATGCCATACTCGAGGTTTCTTATAATGATCATCACTTGACTTATTTGAATCTGGCTCAGCGTATGCATGAAGTGCACCGATCTCCAGATTGCGTGGTGTTATACTTCTCGTACCTGGTCCACTGCCACCACCGCGTGTTGGTGAGGTTGATGGTGAAGGTGGTGGTAATCGTGCAGCAAGTAATGGTTTATTCTCACTGAGAAACACGAAGTTTGGCATCAGATCAGCATCGATTTCGATATCTGCACCACGTTGTTTACCACCACGACGTTGTGGTTGTGGTGTGAGTGAACGTTTCGGCTGCGGTGATGATTGTTGCTGACTGTTCAAGTGACTATTCAATAAACTTCGCCTCGAGTTACTCTCTTCCATCATTCCTCCTGTAGATCTTGGTGAGGAAGGTTCACTCTCTGACAGCTTCTTACTCGTCTTAAATAAATCACCTAAGGTCATACCACTTGATTTACTCATATCCACCTGTGGTAAGGAATAGACAGCATTTCCTGCATCAGGAATTTGGAGGGAGTTAGAAGAACTACTGAGGGAAGTACGACTACTACGTGCAGAGAAGCTACCACGTTGCTGTTGTTGTTGTTGTTTCTGTTGTTGCTGTGCTGAGGTTGTGGTCATGGAGGAAGTTGAAGAAGATAACGATGGTGTACTTGTTCTTTTCAATGAATCCACCGCAGATGAAGGTGGTGATGCAATCGAGGTCGATATGACAAGATGTTCTAGTGACGTATGTGAATGTGGTGAAGCAGATCTGTTCTCATTCTCATCCTCCTGTTGTTGTACAGGTGGTACAATTCGCTGTAAGCCAGGATTATCACGCACATCGACATGTTTCAGATTCTCACGTGCTTCGAGAAGAGTTTTTTGCTTCACGCTCGGTTGACGCTGTTTGATATCTTTGGAGAGATGTGGCTTGTGATGCGGCTGTTGGGAATGTGTTGTCGTTGTGGTCGAGTCTTTCGGATCAGTGTAAGTGATAGTGAGATTGTTGTTGCTGTTGTTGTTGCTGTTCGCAGGACGAGGTGAGATCCTTGCATCTTTCTCATGCTTACTTGGTACAGGTGATGTCACTCCACTTGCACCGCCAGGTATTGGACTCGGTGTAGGTGTGACTCCTCCTGGTGTACTCATCGTACCAAATGCTTCTCTCAACACAGCCTCATCATCTGCATGTACATCATCGACTTTTAATCCGGCCCAATACGAACCAGCATTTGTGGTGTGGTGTGGCTCCCAATGGAGTCGTTTGAGTCGGTGGGATGGTGTTGGAGCGGAGAGAGGTGCAGAGATGGTAGGAGCGGCAGGAACGGTGACTGTTGCAGGGGCTGCTGCAGGAGGCGGTGCAGCGGAGGTGATGGAGGTCATTTGTATGTGAGTGAGTGTGGAGAAATGTGAATGTGTGTTGCGGTGCAGAGAATCTTGAGGAGGAGGATAGGTGCGGAGGATGAGGTGTGGCAGAGGGTCGGTGGATGCAGCTGTATGCAGTAGTGTCTGTGTCTGCAACTGTGAGTTCACAGTGGTATTGCGCAATAAGTTTCGATAGTCGACTAGTTGATTGTAGAGTCTCCTTTCCCGATAGATGATGATGATAGTATGATCGTTGGAGCAAGCGCTACATCCGATCGACCAACACTCGAAATCCGATGGACACTCATGGGTTTTTGTGAGTTATCTTTTGAAGCAAGAGAGCTAGATTTGTCTTAAGATACGGCATCTTTTTATGTTAATGTATTACATTTACAATCTCAATAGCATCATTACAAGTCTTTTGATTCGCCCCCAATCGAGTTCTCCACAACCAAAATCATTGGGAAGAAATCCAGCTGTTTTCGTATACTTTATGTTAACATAAGCACATTGAAAGCATAATTTTTCCTCAGATTCTTATCTTTAATTCACAATATACATTCGAAAAAATTCCATGCACGTCAAACGCAGACAGTCAACTTTTGTTGCGCAGTTCCTTTCTCTTCAGCTCGCTCGATACAACAGCAGGAAGAGCAGCACAGTAGCATCACATATCAACCTCTACACATCTAGAATGTCCTCTGAGCCACAACAACCAGTACCAGGTGATGGTGAATTTGTCGCTTGCCTAAGCGCAAAGGAAATCAAAGCACTCGCTCGTCCTGAATTCGCTGCAAATCCTGATAAGTTCTATCCAACACCAACATTGAAGAAGTTAGGATTTACACGTGCTGTATGTCCATCATGCTCAAATAACTTCTGGCGTCATTCAGAGAAGCGAGTGACATGCGGTGACTCACAGTGTGAGAAGAAATACTCATTCATTGGTATTGGTACAGGTAAAGGTCGTGATCAACCAGGCAAGCTAGGTACAAAGATTTCATACGGTGATGCATGGAATGGATTCAAGAAATCACTCAGCACTGCACGCATTCCATGTACACCAATCGCACGCTATCCAGTCGTCGCAAGGTCAGTCCCTGCGCTCTTCCATCCTCACCCGACTCAACGATTTCGACCTCTCTCAACCTGATTAAAAAGAGATGATATAGACAAACTCCTGACGGTTCACCAAACCAATGCAATGGAGACCTCAACTTCTCACTACCCACAGAACATGACTCGAAGAGACTAGACGCAACGACGATTATCCGCACTTTTCCATTCGATTTCTCACTATTTCTCCCTGCTTTTTTCTTCTTACTAGGTGGCGTGCTGATGTCGATTATGTCGCAGCAGGTATATTTTGCTTCCAACCCTATTGTGTAACTGGTGAATTAGCACCACCAGCCAATCCTCTCATCTGTCCTCAATTCTGTCTCCGTTTCAATGATCTCGATAACGTCGGTCTCACTGGTCGTCACTACTCTGGCTTCATCATGTTGGGTATTCAAGTATTCAACAAGCCGAATGAGTATAAGTTCTGGATGAATGAGTGTGTCGAATTCAACTACCGATGGCTGACCGAGGAGCTGATGATCGATCCAGATGAGATCACATTTATTGAGGATGTCTGGGCAGGCGGCGGTAACCTTGGTCCAAGTATTGAGTACTTCGTTGGTGGTCTCGAACTCGGTAACATGGTGTTCATGCAATATAAGACATTTCCAGATGGATCACGCGAACCACTCCAAGTACAAGTCATTGATGTCGGTATCGGTCTCGAGCGTGTACCATGGCTCATCAATGGTTCACCAACTTCCTACGTCGATGTCTTCCCAACCGCACTCAAATTCTTCCAATCGAAAGTCAAACTCGACCTGCATGATGATGTCAGTTAACGCGTACCACACACTGCGAACATTTTCCCCACGACTCCTTCCTACGCGATCTTCTGATTAAAAAGAGATGAATAGACAACTCCCGACGGTTCACCAAACCAATGCAATGGGGACCTCAACTTCTCACTACCCACAGAACATGACTAGATCGACACGGCGTCCTCGACTCTTCGACTTCATTGCTTTGCTGTTGTATTGTTGCTCACATTTCTCTCTGTTCCTATTCTCTATCACACAGGTCTGGAAGAAGTTTGGTCCTCTCTCCTGTCTTCTGAATGCAGATGAAGTGAAAGAGATCGGTGATGTCTGGAAATATATCGGTGAACAGATCGGTGTTGATAAGGATGTTCTCAAGAAGTCAGTTGAACCAGTCAAGGACATGTACACCGTCCTTGATCATACACGATGCGTACTCATGGCAATTGAAGATGTCAGTAACACACGCACACATCACACGACACACCTTCTCCGTGCGCACGCCAGTGCCTCAACGAGTGTTGTTCATTTCATGAGGAAAAAGAGATATTAGACAAACTTCTGACGGTTCACCAAACCAATGCAATGGAGATCTCAACTTCTCACTACCCACAGAATCTGATCGAATAGACAACACGCACTCACAAATGCGATCATCTTACACCATGCGTCTGTTCGTTGTGCTCACCTTCTCCATTTCTCTCCTTCCTTTCTTTGTTAGGGTTCACTTCCATCCAACGTCGGTGGTGCTTCCAACGTCCGTAACATCCTCCGTCGTGTCTTTGCATTACTCCACAACAACGGTTGGTGGGAGAAGCTCGGTATGGATGGTCTCCTCGAGCTCTTCTACTCACACAAGCAGGATCTTGCACCGATTTATGGTGATTTCAAAGAGTACAAGTCATTCCGTCCGATTATTGAACTTGAGTATAAGCGATGGAGGGAAACTGATTCAGTACAGGCAGAGAAGTTGAAGAAGCTCCTCGATAAGAAGGGTAAGACACTACTCACACTCGATGACTGGATCAACTGTGTTCAATCTTGGGGTATCTCACCAGATCAGATCGAGAAGGTCACCAAGCAGCCACAGCCAGGTAATCTCTACCTCGAGATCAACACCCGACAGGAGAAGATGGTTCGTGCAGTCCCAGCACAACTCTACGCTACTGCACACTTACCAGAGACGAAGTCACTCTACTACACAAATCATAAGCAGTATGACTTTAATGGTAAGATTCTTGAAGTCATGCTCAATATTGTTGATAGCTCAAAGCCAAGTATTGTTGTACTCGATCAATCATCCTTCTATCCAACGAGTGGTGGTCAGGAACACGATACCGGTAAGATGTGGATTGACAATGCAGAGTATGAAGTCGTTGATGTCATGAAGGTCGGTCCTTGTGTTCTCCACGTACTGAATCCACCACTCCCAGCAGCTGCAAACTATGATTCTTACAAGGGTAAGCAGGTTCGTGGTCTCGTCAACGCTGAGCGTCGCAGTCAACTTCGTAACAATCACACCGCTACTCACATCGTCTATGCATCATGTCGTAAGGTACTCGGACCACACGTCTGGCAGAATGGTGCTAAGAAGAGTACAACACAGGCACACTTAGATATCACACACTTCAACTCACTCTCACATGAGGAGATGATTGCAATCGAGAACGAAGCAAATCGTATCGTCATGCGATGCAAGGATATCAACAAGTCATTCATGCCAAAGGATGAAGCAGAGAATCAGTACGGTTTTCACCTCTATCAAGGTGGTGTCGTTCCAGGTAACGAACTTCGTGTCGTTAACATTGAGGATACTGATACCGAAGCATGTTGTGGTACACATGGTCAGTCGCAAACACATTCGCACGCCGATGCACGCATTCATTTCTCCACCGCACTCCTGTTGTATGATGAAAGTATCACGTTTTTCTCTGAGCCGTCAAACAGCGTATGAGGATACACTACGATATTACATGCATCACCATCTGACTACACATTACATGCACTGCTTCTTATCATTTCACTTTGTATCTTGTGATTTGTTGCTCACTCTTCCTGTCCTACTTTTCTCTACAGCTGATAACACCGCTGAAGTTGGTCAGATCAAGCTCATGAAGTCATCACGTATCAGTGACGGTATCGTTCGTCTCTACTACGTCGCTGGTGAGAATGCACTTGCACTCCACAACGTCGATGCAACAATTCTGAATGACCTCACACAGAGTTGGGGTATCGGACAAGATGATATTCTCTCAACCGCTAGTCGTTTCTTCGATGGCTACAAGAAGTACTCCACACTCTGCACAAAGCAATCGACACAGATTCTTGATCTCTCAATGAAGGTCTTCTTACTCGAGCCACAGACCAAGCTCCTCCTCGTCGAGAGCAGTGAGCCGAATGCAACAATGTTCATCAGCAACATGCCACCATTCGCTGCAAAGCTCAAGGAGCAGGGTAAGGGTGTCGTCTTTGTTGGTTCATCATTCATCTACGGTCTCATTGGATCAACTGATCTCGTACCAAAGATCGGTGAGCTCGAAGGTGTACTTGCAAAGATTGCAGTCGACTCAGCTGAGGAGGATCGTCAGCGCGCACTCAAGAAGTCACTCACGAAGGAGCAACAGGAGAAGACCAAGGCTGATACATTGCTGTCACTAGGATCGTCCTCTTCTTCATCCTCATCATCATCGTCATCCGTTGCACCAGCTGCTGCATCCTCATCGAAGCCAAAGCAACTCGTACGTTTGAAGGATCAAGTACAGACAAAGACGAAGGTGAACGGCAAGGCCGTCACAGAGAAGGTGACTGGCTTAGTTGAGCTCGTCGTATTTGCGTATGAGGGACACCAAGAAAAGGTGAATGCATGGTTCAAGACACAAGGTTTCACAACCGGTGAACAGTGACTAGATGAACCAACACCAGCTGCTGTATCGTCTACATCGTCAAAGGAAGCATCTAAACAACAACAACAACAACAGCCATCTCAAGTCAAGTCTCAATCGAAGCCTCCTCAGTCAAAGAAAGAGGTCAAGAAAGAGACCAAGCAACAGGTGGAACAACCTTCGACGACAACGAGCACCAATGCGACACCACTACCGCTGACTACTTCCTCCTCTTCTTCCGCTTCTTCATCATCACTCGATCGCCCAACCAGCGGCATCTCGACTCAACGCACCGCTGTTACTGCCTGCTTACTCTTATGTACCGCAGCAATTTCTGGCATTTTGCTTCTACGTTTTTTTCGGAGACGCAAGTAAATCGATACACCGACATAATTTCTTCTATTTCTTCTCTTTGAGATAACTTGCGACCTGCAGTTGCATGCAAAGCAATCGATTGTATTTTTAATGATTCGCTGAATGTATGGACATCAATTGATCGGTCCTGAAGTTAAGGGGAAATAAAAATCTCGTGACGTTTGCATCACGGGTTGTGTGGTTTTTGATTGTTTTCTTTTGCTATGTTACACTAATCTCTCTCTCGTCTCTCAGGTCGCTCAGATGAACTGTTTGAGGAATGCATGCGCAACGACACGTGCGCGTGAGTTGACAGCCAATCGGAGCTCACTCACTTCAGCGTTAACGTCCTGCATAAATTGAATGATGAAGTTGACGAGCTCAGCCTTCTTCATGTCCTCAGTGTGGAAGTTTGTGATCAAGAATGACATGGAATAGCCCTATCAAGAGAAAGTGGGAGGAAAATTGAGCACAATAATTCGATCGAGACGAAGGAACAGTTAATTTCATTCCCGCTCCTCTCGTCTCCTCACTGACTGGTGTCGGTGCACGACGGAGGATAACGAAATCCTCAGCACGCTGATTCAAGAAGCGTGAGAAACTGAAGAGGAGGATGCGAAAGAGGAGATAAGCACCCGAGAGGAAGATTGGTCGAGAGGGAAGGAAGGATCGCGCTGAAAGTCCTCGACTTGTCCTCATTCATCTGCTGCTACTGCTGTGCTCCTCTTCTTCCTCCTCCTCGTTCCTCTCCACGACGATTTCCTCATCATTCCATCTCATTCCTCCACCTCAACTGACCGATCAACAAGTACCTTCTCCAACTCATCTGATTGTTTGATCAGAATCGAGATACGAACTGAGTTGACACTTCCTTCAATCAGACATTTCTCCTGCTCGTTACGTGCAATGACAACTGGTGCGAGGAGGAGCTCTTTGGAGAGTCTGTGTGGAGGGAGTGTGAGAATGTGAGTCATACAAGGTGGCAACAGGGACACTGACTGCATTCCTGAGTGACTGACCTTGCCTCAACTTCTGGCTTGTTGTGTCGCTCGACAACCTGTGATGCAAAGTTACGAATCGAGAGTGCTGCCTCGAGTGTGACACGTACAGCCTTCAGATAGGCATTCACTGTGTTTGCCTGCAGTGAAGCAAGGAGGAGGAAGGAAGGAGAAGATTGAAGCACACGCGTCAGGACAGAGTTGGAGTCGAGAAGGATTGCGACAGCAAGGTAACTAGGTTACACTTCACTCATACATCACCACACTCACCATGTTGATTGCAGGAAGGAGGGGAAGGCGAGCAACAGATCAGAAAGGCAACTGTGAATTTTTTTCACTGATGAGCGTCAATGAGATGGTGACTCGAATTTTTCAATCACTGTAGCTCCTGAACTATGGAATTTATCATGTTGATTTTAGCACCATAAATCATATTATGTTGTATTGATGCAAGAATGATGTGAAAATTTCATCCTATGATGATATCTGTGGAAAAGATTTGTCTAATTTCTTCGTGCCAATATCAAATTAATCTATGCAAAAGAAACAGCAAAAACATGTATCAATAAAACCAAAAGAAATACTTTGCGTCAGCGGAGAATCGAACTCCGATCGAATCGATGGCAACGATCCATACTAACCATTGTACTACTAACGCAAATAGGATGAAATCAAAATTTGAAGTTGATTAAATCATTAAATCCGTGATTGATGAATGTTGGTCGTTTCCTTTCGTTCACACAGATGCAGATTCAGACTCACTGGCTCTGCCCATTTGAAGTTGAGACAGAAGAAGCACAAGTGATCAATTCAGCGCACTCGAATCACCACGATGGCACAGCAGCAACAACATCCTCATGCTGTTGCATCTGCATCTACATCTGCCTCATCACCTACCTCACACTCGACTGAGTTGCAACTACTACTCGATGAAAAGAATCGATTGATGCGTCGAGTACAGGAGAAGGAGAGGGAGGCGCGTACATTGCAACAGTATCAACACCAGCAGCAACAGCAACATCAACATCAACAGCATGGTTACAGTGGCGCTCTTCTTCCAACGAATCATCAGCCACTTAAGCAACATCATCTGAAGCAACGTACAGTTGATGAACAACGAGAAGCAGGATTTAACGTTTATATCAGTGGTGCAAATGAGGAGCGGGTGAAAGATCAGAGGCGGAGAGAGAAATCGTCAAAGAGAGGTCAGTTACCAACCAACAATGATGATATTGATGGAGACAGGAGATGAGTGATTGAGACAAGAATTGCACTCCCAGCTAATATCTTCTTTCTCTCACCATTCTAGTTGATGGTACAAATGCAGCCGCAGGTGCAGCAGCACGACCAACGAAGACATGGTCGAAACCATCACCACCAACAAATACATCAGCTGCTGATTCCTCCTCTGCAACTGCGGCACAATCTCATCCGAGTACATCTCAGCAAACACATCAGCATGATGCACATGATAACGAGCAGGATGAGCAATTGGCTGCACCTGCGATTCACACTGCTGCTGCCTCTTCGCCAACTACTTCTGCCGTCAAACCGAAACGCAAGCAATGGGATCGTGGTCCAGTCATGATCGGTGAGAGCATGCTATCAGCGCCGACACAACATCAGAGAGCGAATCGACGTGATGATGATGTCGACCGCCACCAGCAGCAGGAGCAGGAAGGTGATGAGAGCGCGAGTCACATCTATTCGCATGCTCAACAGCGACATGATGATCAGGATTACATCGAGGATGAGAACGAGCACGAACCTATTTCTGGTGGATATGAAGACGATGATTTTGAAACTTCACCTTCAGCTGCCGTTCAATCACTCTCGAAATCTAGCAGCGCATCAAAATTACCTCAACACATGAATTCGCGTGAGCTACGTGAGAGCATTCAGGAGGATATCGTATCACTTCGAGAACGACTCGCTGCTGCGACAACAGCTTCTTCGTATGATGAGGAGTCACACGATGATCAATTGCAAGTGCATGAAGAAGACGATGGTCCATCGACAGCAGCATCAGCAGCGACTGGTGGCGCATCAGTTGCACCGTTGAGTCTTCGTAAGAAGGATGTCTCACTCCTTCGTGAGAGTCTCGAGGAATTTAACAAGAAGAAACCGAATGCTGTATCTGATAATCGTCCACACGCAATCAGTGTTGATAACAGTCAACAACGTGAGCGTGTTCGACTTGACTACGATGCACGGGATCGATCATACGTCACTGATGCACAGCAGGAGATGGGACTGTATGACGATGAGATGACGCCATTCGCAAGTGCGAAGACGACACACCGATCGAATAGCAGCTTGTCACAGTACAATCAGAGTCAATCGCAACTATCTCCTCCCGCCATCCCAACTGTCTCACCAATATTCGTACCAGCTCCGACTATCGCTTCAGGACAACCTCTCCCTGCACCTGTGTCATCCTCATCACCGACACTACCGACACGATCACTCAAATCATCCTCTTCGTCAGGTGCAATCAATGCATCACCGACTGGAGGACCACAGGCGAGTCCTGACTCTCTATCAGAAGGGTACACGAATGTACGCACCTCGATCAGCTTTGATAATGGTGATGCAAACTTGAATGGTGGCAAACGAGCCGATCGTCCTTCGACACCAACGAGTACCGACAATTCGATCCTGCGCACCTCTCTGCTCCTATCACAATCTTTTGACAAGTCAAGTGTCGAGACATTTCTTCAGCGATTTCAATCACTCCCGACTACAAAGCGACAGCGTCTGCTGGAAGTGTTGGAGGAATTAGAAAAGGGAGATATGAAACAGGTACCGAGTGAGCTGAAAGAAAGTCTCGAGTTGTTGAATCAACAGCACAACAACCAGAATCAATCACAACCGAAGAATACATCACAGAAGCATCTACAGCAACAGAAAGCGCGACATGAAGTTGCGATGCAAATTGCAGAATCGACGAAAGAGGGAAGTAAATTGAGTGCGGAAATAGTATCACCACTCGTCTCGCCACCACATGCATCGAAGCTTTCGTTGCTCAAGCAGAAGCAATCCTCGACAGCAGTTGATCCCTCATCCTCACCACAACCACCGCAGGCTTCTCCATCGTCAGACGAAGTCGTGACAGCCTCGTTTGCTGCACCAATTCCACATCTCTCTGTTCGTGTTCTCTCGTCATGGTCACATCCATCCTCAATTGGACTGACACAGATCGAGTTGTATGACGCACAGAAGAACAAGTTGCGAGTCCCACCTTCATGTCTTCATTTCGTCTGGACTCCGAATCATCCTTCACTTGCATCAGGTGTCCTCCCTCCTACACGACAAAACGAAGTGGCGAAAATTGTGAGCGGAAAGAATCCGAGACTCGCACAGGAGGAGAAGAATGTATGGTCATTTCAGGCATCTCCACAAGATGTCTTCCCTGTCGCTTCATTAGCATCGCAGCAACAACATGGATTCGATCTCCAATTCTATCTTCCTTCCTTCTTTCCAACACCTGCGTACATGGTGATCTACAACTACAACCTTCCGAATCAGACGAATCGAGGAGTTCGAAATGTCGAAGTGAGCGTGGCGGGAAGAAGAGTATGGACTGGCGAGGTGAAGAAGGGACCAGGTGTGGAGAATACGGAATATGGTGTCAAGATTCGACTAAGAATCAAAGGAGACACGGAGGAAGAGACACCATCACCGACGAAGGAGAGGAGTGCGAGTACGACAGCAGCAGCCGCCCCAATGCTACCACCGCTCGTCTCCTCCTTGCCACTGGCAGGTGTCACTGTCGCTGCAACTTCCAAGGACACGCCGAATTCATCAACAACTTCATCCACCGCTCCATCTCCACCACAATCATCTCGTCCTCTTTGGTTGCAAGGCCCGAGTATGGATGCTGCATCGACGAGTGATCTTCTGCCGACGAATGCCTCGAATCCGACTATGACGCACTCAGTATCGACTTCAGTACTTCCAGCTCGACGACGAGCGAGTGGTGCGCGAGAGACAGGACAGAGTGACTCAGCATCCGCACTCTCATCAACGACGTCATTCGCCTCATCTAGTGGTATGGTACCTCCACTCCTCCCTGCTACATCATGGCAACACGATCCGACCTCTCATCCTGTTCCTCCGCCGTCCGATCAAAAACGTCCAATGTCTGGACGGCGTGCAGTAGCGCCGAGCATGTCATCTTCGCTATCAACAAGTGCGCTACCATCACATCACGAGCTCAGTAAACGTGTGCCATCAGCTGGTAGAAGACGCCCTGTCCCACCTGCAGCACCGATTGATTCATCGAGTCCTTCATTCTCACCACCAGTTGGTGCGAGGACACTTGTACCGGCAGCAGTCGCAGAGGGTGACACATCCGATGCTCATCTGCCGGCTTATTCCTCTGCGACATCAGCTGCCGTTGCATCTCGTCAACGTCGCAGCGATTTAGAGGAGTCGTGGGACTCACTTGAACACTTCAAGCATCATCATCACGGCAGACTTGAACCAGCTGTCAATGCAAGTATGACGATGACAAGTACATCAGCAGCGACTGCGACATCGAATCAGTCACTGCTTGGATCGAAAAGTGCGGCGACACTTCCGACAGTGCAGCAGCAGCGCGGCGATGGAGATCGCGCGAACGGTACACGGAGAATCAAACATGAAGAAGCGGATGAATTGAACTTCGATCTCACTCCCACTGGTGTCAGAAACAGCGTTAACACAAAGTCCAGCATGTCTTCTCTTCCTTCATCTACCTTCTTCTCCCTGCCTACACTCCCGCTTGCTCAGCGTCTAACATTCTCATTACTCACAACATATGGCGATGCGTACTACATTGGATTGTCAGGTATCGAAATATTCGATGACTCTGGTCGTCTACTCAAACTCAACTCGAAGCAGATTAAATCGATCACAGCGTTTCCGCGTGATATCAATATCTTGCCCGGATATAGCAACGATCCGCGTGTGATAACCAACTTGCTCGATGGTACCAACGCGACGTGTGATGACTTGCATGTATGGCTCGCACCGTACTCTGCAGGCAAGAGACACATCATCCTGATCGAATTGCATTCGCAAGTGCGCATATCGTGCATTCGTGTGTGGAATTACAACAAGTCGCGAATTCATTCAACACGAGGCGTGAAGGATCTCGAGATATGGAGTGATGTTGGAAGTGGTGGAAGCGACACTGGAAACAATACCAACACGCTCATCTTTCGTGGCCAAATAACGCAGGCACCGGGAAGTGTCGAGGATGCTGGTAAGTACAGCGAAAATATTCTCTTCACCACTGATGCAAAGATTCTCACGAGGATCGCTGCTACTACGAACAGAGAGGCAGAGAAGGCAACAAACGGTGTAGTAGTCGGAGGTGGAAGTAATTCAGGTAGTCTCAATTCGTCAATGAATGAGATTGAGTTTGACCAGTTACCTGCACGACCACCAACGGCTGGCACACGCTCGAACTCGAAATCAAATGATCAACATCAACACATCAATGTGCACGCATCTGTCGATATGAGTCTCGCACGGCCCAAGACGAGCGCTGTACCAGGACTTGCACCATCGCAGAGCGAAGCAAACACGAAACATCATCATCATCAGGATGGATCACCAGCTAAGTCAGATCACAGTAACAACAGTACGAAATCGAGGTCCTCATTGTCAACCAGCACTATTGTCACTACGTCTTCATCAATATCCTCCTCTACCACAGTGATGCCATCAATACGTGGCACTGAGATCTGCATCTATCTCATCTCAACTTGGGGCGATGTTTACTTTGTTGGTTTGACTGGTTTAGAGGTGTTGAACGAGCACATGCAACCGATCCCTCTCACACTTGAGAATCTGTCTGCATATCCACAGGATATCAACACTGTACCTGGACACAGCGGTGACAATCGTACGCTCGATAAGTTAATCAACGGCACAAATCAAACTTGCAACGACAATAACATGTGGCTCACACCAATCTTACAGAGTGATGATATTCAGCAGAATGGTAGTGCACAGAAGGTATCGCATCCATCGAACAAGTATGGCGAGCAGTGGTTGCGCATTCGTTTGCCTGCTGCTGCGAATATTGCAGCACTTCGGTTGTGGAATTACAATAAGTCAGAAGAGGACACGTACCGTGGCATGAAACTCGTACATGTCACTGTCGACGGCAAGTTGTTGTCGCCACCGCAGAGCGGATATTTCATTCGTAAAGCACCTGGTAATACTGATTTCAATTTCGGTCAGACGTTGTATCTTCAGAATCCGAGTGTCGATGCCATCCCGCAAGCGATGAGGAAACAGCCTTTCGATTTCTCCATGCCCATCATGCCATGTGGATGTCAGTCGAGGTAGAGTGAGAAATTGAGGAAAAGAGTGAATCTTTTTGATTTTGGACTCACATTTTCTGTTTCGCTTCTTCTCTCTTGCAACAGCCATGCTCAAATTCCTACTCCTCTCAACTTACGGTGATTCTCACTACATCGGACTGAACGGTCTTGAATTGTACGATCATCATGGCAAGCGCATTTCTGTGCAGATGTCGAGTCAGTTGAGAGACAGGAGAGCGAGAGTCAAGGAGTTGTAGCCTAACGTCGAAGTGATCGCTTTTAACGTCAAAATTTCCTTCTTTCTTCCAGATATCTGTGCTGTTCCTTCGTCACTCAATGATCTGCATCCTGACACACAAGATACTCGTACAGTCGACAAGTTGTTCGATGGTATCAACGATACTTATGATGACAGGCATATGTGGCTCGCACCTCTCGTGCCAAGTAATGCAATTGCTGCCTCCCAGTCAACCGGACTTCAGCAGCAAACACCAATCGGTCACGCTCGAAACATTCTCTACATCTTCTTCAACTCACCTATCGCACTCTCATGTATCAAACTCTGGAATTACTCGAAGACACCAGGAAGAGGCGTGTATGAGTTGCAGGTACTAATGGATGAGGCGATTATTTATGATGGCGTCTTGAAGCAAGCACCGAATGTCAGTTCGAATGGCAACAGTAAATCACCAGCGTCGTGGGCACAGTCGCTTCTCTTCACATCAGGTCTTCCTTCACTCGTCACAAGCGAGTCAGCGAATCAGTATCGTGATCTTTCGGAACAATCAGTGCTCCTCGTGAATGAGAGGAAATATATGAATCAACCAACGAACGATGGCACAATGACGAATGCAAATTCGAGCGTGCCGCGACCTCAGACCATGATGAATAAGAACTTGGCGAGACAGTGAAGCATGCAACTGCGAGCGATTTGTTCTCTCTTCGAATGAAATACAATGCCTTAGAATTCCAAACCTGGTTGCTGCGGGCGCAAGTTCCACTAAATTTGAAAAACTATTCAGAAACTTGTGTATGATTTGACAGTGGAACAACAACAAAAAGAGCTCATCTGATCAGGATGACGTCAGCGAGACTTTTGTGGATGTTTTGATTTTATGCTATCGGTCTGATAAGGATGAGTGAGAACTCGAGAGAGAGGAAAGTGATGGTGATTCGGACAATGTAGAAGCGGTGCTAGTTGGTGTACCAATACTTGATGGTGTCGCGGTAGAGGCACTCGAAGTTGATGTGGTTGATCCAGGTGTTGCTGTAGCTGTCGCCTCCGCTGCTTCCGCCGCCGCAGCTGCATAAGCTTTCTGATGTATAGTATAGGCTGTTCTTAAACATTTCACTAATTCTTCAATATGAATTGGTTTGACTGAGAACATATCCATACCACTCTCAAGACATTTATTACGATACTCTTCTGTAACATTAGCGGTCTGTGCTATTATAAAGGGACGAATACGATTAGGGAGTTGTTGAGATCGGATGACACGCGTTGCTTCCATACCATCCATGACATCCATCGATGCGTCCATAAGAATACATTCTATTTCGTGTGACCTGCCTTTCTTTGCTTCACGCTCGAGAATTTCGAGTACTTCTGCACCATGGGCAGCAATTAGAATCTCGTAACCGAGTTTGCGCATTGTCATTGACATCAGTTTTTGACTGTGAGAAGAAGAGGAAGAGAATCGAATGTGTGAGCAAACAAGGCATAACTCTTTCAATCCGATCCTTGCATCTCGCATCGACTGACTTGACGACATTATCCTCTGCTAGCAGAACCCTGAGGGGATATTTGTGGCTGATCTTGACGATTTTCGGTTTCGGAATGCCACCACCGATGAGTGACTGCTGCTGTTGTTGGTGCTGTAGCTGTTGTTGTTGTTGAAAGAGTAGGTCGGTTTGTGGTGTGTGAGGCGAGGAGATGGAGCCGCTCGAATTGCCACCGAGATGTGCAGTGGCTGATGAGTACGCATGATCGCCATCCTGCATCAGAACGGATGATGGGTGATTCGGTGAGGTCGAATTCGAAGGTGCGGTATCGGTTAGTGCATGAATGATAGCACGCATGAGTGCACGCAACTTGAACGGTTTCCTAATTCTCGAAGGGATGCGTGTCGTTGGCGCGAGTGGCTGTACATGATCTGTGATAATTCGTGAGTCGACCGATGGCGTGAAGATCGTACTCTGAGGTTGAGGATTCATCAGTGCCGCTTCGTAATCAGGCACGAACGGTACCGGCGGTGCGCTGGCTACAGAGGACGATGAAGTCGATCTGAGATGATGTGGCAGGAGTGGAGAAGGCATCGTCACTGCAGTCATCGTGCGACTCGTTGATGAGGATGATGAACCGAAGTTAGGCGGTGAGGTGACACTCGGTGATGCGAGTAGTGTTACCACGGGCGTGAAAGGTGTGATAGGGGCGGAGTTGGACATCGAAGGGCGATAGGTGCTGCTCGTCGACACCAGCGCTGGTAGTCCATGCACAGTCTTCGAATACAGTAACAACACTCTGACGGAAGGAAAAGGTTGGAGTTGTTCGAGTAAAAATTCCTCTGAGCACTCAGGGGTGTCGAGGTCGACAATCAGGAGGTCACACAGTGAGGTGGACGGCGAGGTAGGACTGAGCGACGGAGTGCAGGGAGAGGGCAAGGATGCAGAAGGAGGAGTCGGAGGTATGGATGGTTTGGGGGGATTTGCTTCTGGTGATCTAGGTGATGGTGACAGCAATTCCATCTGCCGTTCCTGCAATAGTTTTATCGCTTGCGGAATAGTCGTGGTGACTTGTACATTCATGCCATAATGCTGAAATATTTTCACCCACCCGACCGATGAAGCATTGTTCGCACCGACATAGATGACGCGCCGTCTCTCGAGTACTGTACGATCGATCGTGGTCAGACCGTGCGGCGAAGGTGCAACGATGGGTGTACCAACAGCAGTGCTGGCATGACTCATGCTGTTGACGAGACGCCGCGATGCGATGAGAGGTGATGGCGATGGTGCGACGAATGATTTCGCAGGTGATGCAGGTGCATTGTGACGACGAGGTGCATGTATCGGTGAAGAGAGATTCGATGAGGGTGGAAGTGGTATTGTTCGTTCAGTCAATCTCGGACTATCAGTATCAAGGGTGGGTGGCACCGATGCGACAATCGAGAATCGAAAGGTCGATCCAACTCCGACAGTACTATCGACACTGATCTCTGACCCACCCATCGCAGCGACGAGTCGAGCGCTAATAACCTGCGAGTGAAGAAGAGAGTGAAGGAGTCAGCAACAATTGATTTTCTCACAATTTCTTCTCCTCAATTTGCTGCACTCACCAATCCCAATCCAGTTCCACCGTATTCCGATGAAGAGTGCTGGACCTGTGAGAAGGATTTGAAAAGTGTCGAGAGTTGCGCTTTCGATATTCCAATGCCACTATCTGTGCACGAGATCTCGAGTTGATAGCGCTGTGGCGGTGGTGAAGACGGCGATGGTGCACGTGAGATTGTACGCGCTGATTGGACGACGGATTGAGGTGGCGATTGTTCAAGTTGTCGACGCTTGGGCTTCGGTGAGTTCTGATGAGGAGGTGTTCTGAGTCCCGCGGGTGAAAGTGAACGTGAAGGTAGGTGAGGTGAGGAGAGTGTTGATGGGGATTTTGAATGATGAGCTGAGCCCATCGGTGGCGTTGCTGCAGAAGGAGGAAGCAACTTACCAGTAACAGTAAGATCAACACCACCGGTCTTTGTAAATTTAATTGCATTCGAGAGAAGATTTAATACGATCTGCTGAAGTCTCGTGCCATCGATCATGAGAGATGAGGGTAAATTCGGGTCAATAAACCAGCTGATATTCAATCCTTTACTCGAAGCCATCTCATATACCAGTATCATTGCTGTCTCAATACAATCAACAATATTTTGTGAGGAGTAGTTGAGTTTGAGTTCACCAGCTTCGATCTTGGAGTAATCGAGGATGTCGTTGATGATGGTGAGAAGAAGATGACCAGAGTTAGTAATCATCGTGACGTACTGTTGTTGCTCAAGTGAGAGTTGCGTATCAGCAAGTAATCGTGCCACTCCCAAAACAGCATTCATCGGAGTACGAATTTCATGTGACATATTACTCAAGAAATCAGCTTTCGCCTTGGTCGCCTTTTCTGCTTCATCTTTCGCTGATTGTAGTTGGCTATTCTTAATCTCAAGTTCTGAAGTACGTTGTTTGACGAGCTCTTCCAAATCAGCATTATTATTCTCGAGTTGGGAGTACAGTTTTGCATTGTCGATGGAGAGTGCTGCTTGTCCGACGAGTAGTTGTAGGAGTTGTATGTGTGCGCCATTGAATGCATCACGATTCGTGTCATTCTCGAGGTAGAGAACACCGAATACTTTCGAAGTCACTGCTCTGAGTACTGGAATACATAAAACAGCTTTCGGTGAATGTGACTCGAAGTAGGAATCTTCCGAGAAAAGTTCATACGAATCGAGTGTCAAGTCAGTAAGTAGTACAGTATCGCTACGTTGTGTTCGAATGTAGTTAAAGATGGATGAAGGTAATGCATCAGCAACAGAGAGATCACGAATTCGAATCGGAGGAGGTGTGGTATTGACAGCCGAGATGGCAACAGGACGAATCGTCGGACTGCATGATGAAGAGTCGGAGAAGGCTGAATCGGGTGAAGAAGTAGGATCGGATGCATTTTGTTGTCGAGGAGCATGTCGTACACTACCGCCTCGCGAACGACGAATTGGTGTGATTGCATCAGTATCGACAGTCGCACCATCAGATGATGAGGAAGCAAGAGTAGCGTCACTCGCCGTGAGAACAGGTGATGCAGCTACTACGGCATTGCCTTGATCATCCTCGCTATTATCGGCTGAGTCATGATCCTTCTCGAGACTGCCACCGAGCCTGTGGAGAAAGATGCGATTGACACGGAGAGAGAGAGAGAGGTTGAGTCCATCTGACATCATCCTCCTTCCTTCTCTCCACTATCCTTCTCCTCCTCCTCTCATCCTCCTTTCCTTCTCACTACTGCTGACTCAACACTCCATTCCTTGGTCGTTGAATCTTCTAACACGAGGACACCACGAGTCGCATTTGCTGTCTCGAGTACAATATTCATTAACGACTTCAACAACTTCTCCGCATCCTTCTCGGTCCTATTCCATTGATGCATGACGATGAGAAAGCGATTGATGAGAGGAGGATGAGAAGGAGGATGAACAATAGAGCGCAAATCAATCAACCGCAGGAGTGCGACTCGACTCGCTGAAGGCAACCTTGCTACTGCGACTGACGAGAAGGAAGTTGTTGCTTTAAGTACGGATATCATCTCCAATACTAATCAAAGGTATAGTGGTTGTAGGACTAGTGTACCACCATCAGCCTGCAGCCAGCAGCAGAGTAGGACAGAGATCAATCGAGATGAAGAGGAAAAATAGATGGAATCGCAGATTGCGGCTAAGAAAAGTGCGATTAAAGACCTTTTATCAGACACGCATTTTGAAATACTATCAATTCTGTTCCACTCTATATGTAGATCTTGTGCATTTATTTGATATCGTGGTACTATCATCGAAAGAACATTATTGTAGCATCAGATAGAGCACAAACTGAGGCATCAAGTCGGTGCGCGTGTGAATTATCTCTGCTAGTGTCTCACTGCTTCACAACACCTTGCATCATCACCATCGTCGATCCTCTTGGTTGTTTGTGTCGCAGCACCGTGTCTTGTGTGCTAGTATCATTTGCTACTCAAAGATTGTTGTAAAAGAAACAAAGAACAGAGCAGGTCAGTTGCCTTTGACCTTGCTCGTGCTCCAAGCCTCTGCCACTCTCTTTGGTGTTGCTGTTACGTTGACATTGCATCACGGTTGGTGTTGAAGTATGATATTGCGTTCATACCGTGCAAGAACCAGAAATCTTGAGTATAAACATCAAAGTTGACTCAATCCCCGCTCATTCTTCTTGTCTGTCCTCTCTCACTTCTCCTCTGTCACCTCCTACTACTCATCAAGAGCACTTTATCAAGTTATCTTGCCGTCAATACTATGACGAAACTCCTCACTCTCGCAGTATGCGTTGCGCTCTGCTTGATGCTCGTCGTTGTCACAGTTGACGCGAAGTCCTCCTCGTCACACTCCTCGGCCGCCTCACGTCGCCATCACGATTCACCACTCCATCAGCAATATCGTCGCCATCATCACCACCACCATCATCAGAAGCCACAGCATCACAGTGATGATTCTGCTGATGCACCAACCGACGCCACAGATGAATTACCAAAGCTTCCAAACTTCTCGGGAACAACTGGTAATATCTATGTCACAGGTGTATCGAGTGGTGGTTATATGGCTGGTCAATTACATGTTGCTTATTCGAGTATCATTGCTGGAGCTGGTATCATGGCAGCTGGACCGTGGGGCGTCAGTAGATGTGGAGATGAGAGGAGAGAGAATTTATCACGATGAGCTATTTGACCTCTCATTCGTCCAAATTTAAGCTCATCTTCCTTATTCCTCTTTTTCTTCCTACCCTTCCACATTCCAGTGTGCCACTGGTCTCCTCGAGAAGGCGTTATCAGCATGTACAGATGACTCCGAACCAATCGGTCTTCCTGACATTCTCGCTGCTGCACAAACCGCTGCTGCAATTGGTACTATCGATCCACTCTCGAATCTTCAGAATGCACCAGTCTGGCTCTTTCATGGTGAATCAGATGCTACAGTGAAGAAGTCAGTATCGGATGCGGCTGCAGTATTCTACAACGCATTTCAATCAGATGTACTCTACAACAATGCGACTCAGGCGAATCACGCTTGGATCTCACCACTCGGTGCGAATCCATGCACAGTATCAGACTCACCATACACGAGTCAGTGTGGTACAATGGATCCACAATATGAGATGTTATCACATATCATGCGTCGTCAGATCCAACCTTCGAATCAAGGTCAACTCACTGGTTCGCTCACTGCATTCTCACAGGATTTCTATACTTATGCGAAATGGGGCTTACCAGCATCGATGCTCAGTATGGACTCGACGGGATATCTATATGTCCCGGCAGCCTGTCAGAGTAATGGTACAGGTACACAGTCAACCTGTGATATCGTACTCGTACTTCATGGATGTGAACAATCGATCTCACTTGTTGGACAGGATCTCATCAATCAGGCAAATATGAATCAGTATGCTGATACCAACAATTTCATCATCCTCTATCCACAAGCAATTGCATTGGATGAAGGTGTTGTGCTGAATCCAAAGTCATGTTGGGATTGGTGGGCTTATCTCGATGATGATGAGCTCTATGCGAATAAGGGTGGTTATCAGAATTCCGTTCTGATGTCGATGGTTGCGGCACTGGCGAACCCGATTCAATAAAGATCTCAAAATCGTCATCATCTTTTGTTCGACACCTGTTCGTGTTCGTTTTACACTCTGCCCAGCACTTTCACCTTAGTTTATCACAATTCCTTCATCTTCATTCCACGCTGATCGCAATTCACAATCCTATCCTTCATCTTCATTCCTCGCTGGTTCTCTTCATCACCATCATCATCACTATCATTTCACGTTGACCGTCCTTTCTTCATTCAGATGACTGCAAGACCTCTCCTACCCGACTCGAGTACTCCGATCGATCGAATCGCGAAGTACTCGCTGACAATGTTAGGAATTGACTTATTTTCTTGGCCATCAACACGCTGCAACACACCTGTACGCTATTATCACATTCATCATCCAATCATCAATCACAAATCACCAATCATTGCGCAACTTGCACTTCTTCTTCTTAGTTCACCCCCCCCCCCCCCCCCCCCCCCTCTCAACATCAACTTCAACATCAGCCGAGTCAAGGGTATGTATTCTTTGTATTTCTCGTTAGTCAGCAGACACACACTTTCGAACACCGTAGCAGGTGGATTTGATTCTTCTCATCGAGCAGCAACACCCCATGCTGTTGCATCTGCATCTGCATCTGCCTCATCAGTCGAGTGAATTGCAACTACTACTGTGACATTGTTGGTGATTCGAGTGCGCTGAATGGATCGCTTGTGCTTCTTCTGTCTCGACTTCAAATGGTCAGAGCCAGTAACTCGGTGAGTCTGAATCTGCATCTGTGTGAACGAAAGGAAACGACCAACATTCATCAATCACGGATTTAATGATTTAATCAACTTCAAATTTTGATTTCATCCTATTTGCGTTAGTAGTACAATGGTTAGTATGGATCGTTGCCATCGATTCGATCGGAGTTCGATTCTCCGCTGACGCAAAGTATTTCTTTTGGTTTTATTGATACATGTTTTTGCTGTTTCTTTTGCATAGATTAATTTGATATTGGCACGAAGAAATTAGACAAATCTTTTCCACAGATATCATCATAGGATGAAATTTTCACATCATTCTTGCATCAATACAACATAATATGATTTATGGTGCTAAAATCAACATGATAAATTCCATAGTTCAGGAGCTACAGCAATGTGAACACATAAGTCGCTTTTAAAGTCACTCGTTGACGTGCCATGACTGTGTGAGTCGACACAGTTGTTCTGACACTCCATCAATCTTCTCCTTCCTCCTCCTCACCTCCACCATGTCTGATGCCATTCTGAAACGTCTCGAGGCAGTTGCTTCTAAGTTAGAAGCATTCGCTGCATCAGGTGCAGTCGGTTCTGCATCCTCATCCTCATCGTCTGCAGCACCAGCTGCAGGTGGTGCTAAACTCGATGCATATGATGCACTCGTCAAGACTTCGATTCAACCATTCATTGATGCAGCAAATGCTGTACCAGGCACACAAATAGTTGTCAGTAGCAGGATGAGGGAGGAGGATGGAACGACCACAGGGAATATCTTCTCCTTTCTCTCGACCCAGTCAGACGCGTGCCACGAGGCCGATTCATCGATCTTCGTACTACCGCTCGTGTTACTTGTAATCATCCTCTCTTATCACTCTATGCTCTACTCAATTCTTCAAATCAACAGGGAAAGTCCGCTGCCACCGGTGTTGCATTTGTTCGTACAGTCCTCGCCGCCGCTGAGTCCTCGAAGAAGCCATCGGATGGTGATTTTGGTAAGTTCCTCGCACCACAATTGAAGGTCGTTGAAGCTGGCTCAAATCCAGATACACGCTCAGAATCAGCAAATGCATTACAGGCATGGCGTGATGGTCAGAATGGTCTCCTCCTCTGGGTACAAGTCAATCCAACTACATTTGGTATGACACCAAAACAATTCGTACAGGAGATGTTGGAGGCAGCTGATTTCTATCTCATCAAGGTTCTTACTGATGCTAAGAAGTCAGGTAATGCAGCAGTTGGTGCATTCGCTACCACATTCAAGGCAGCAATGCAAGCACTCGGTGCATTCGTTCAAGCCAACTATCCAACTGGTCTTGAATGGAACCCAAAGGGAGGTGATCTTCTCTCATTCTCTGGTTCATCTTCGTCTGCTCCATCTGCACCAGCAGCACCGGGCGCACCAGCACCACCAGGACCACCATCAGGTTAGTTGAGAATGAGAATACATACAATCGTGCATGCATCGGACTTTCCGTCGGAGTATTGATTTCTCACCAACTTCTCTTCCTTTCTCTTTCCTCCTCTCAGCACCAGGCGCACCATCTGCACCAGGCGGTCCATCTTCATTTGCACCATCATCCAAGCCAGTCACATCCGGTATGGGTGCTGTCTTCGATCAGCTCAACTCCAAGGGTGATGGTGTCACAGGTGGTCTCAAGAAGGTCACTGATGATATGAAGACCAAGAACTTGAAGGATAAGCCAGTCCTTGACGCATCTGCAAAGAAGCCAGTTGCTGCTGCACCAAAAGCCGCTGCATCGTCATCATCAGGTCCAGCAAAGGAAGCACGTACTTATCTTAGCAAGGGTACATGGTTTGTTGAGCATGTTGAGGGTAAGCATGACATCAAGCTTGAGGGTGTTGAGATTAAGGAGAATATCTATATCCTTAAGTGTAAGGATGCAACTATCAATATTCCAGATAAGTGTAAATCGATCTCAGTCGATAACTGTAACAAGATCACAGTTGTCTTTAAATCAGTTGTTTCAGTCTTCGAAATCTTCAATTCACAACGTGTGAAGATTGAGTGTGAAGAGTATGTACCATCAGTTGCTGTTGATAAGTCAGCTGGTGTTAGTGTCACACTCTCACGTGCTGCAGTGAAGGAGCCACCAACTCTTATTACCTCCTCGATTACCGAGATGAACTTAGTTGTACCAGGTAAGAGTGATGAAGATGATCCAGTTGAGATTCCACTCCCAGAACAGTATGAGACGAAGTTGTTACCAGGACAATATAAGTTGGCGACAGAAGCTGTTTCACACTCGGGTAACTAAGTGTGATGATGACAGTTTGAAGCGCAAACGCAGAAGAATGGACCGTGACGCATCATTCGTTTATTCGAGTGTTTTCTTGTATCACCTCATTTTACTTCATCCTTCTACCCCTACGAGAGCATGCTATCTTACTGGAGCTTGCTCTTCGTTGTAAGCATTGTGTTTTCGTGTTGTTGGTTCGAACTCATACACGAATCTTCACACACGGCCTGTGCTTCTAACATTTTCTTTCGTGATTTTGCAAGGCAAATTGTAAATTGAAGTGCAACAGCAAGCGTTCTCGACATGTTCGTGCAACTGCAGGGCGAATCAAATCAATCGAATTCGAACTCAAGTTCAAGCGGCAGGCGAAAGTGACTAAATTGTTGATGCGACAAGGTGTATGCAACGAAAGAATGAAATGAATAATAATAATGCAAACGCAAGTGGGTACGAAACATGCTGTTGCTCTTACTGCAGTTCCTTCAAACCTGCTGCAAGTGCCTTCACACCCTTCTGTACGAGTGCATCACTACTGGCATACGAGATACGCAGACACTGAGGCGCACCGAAGGCAGATCCGGCTACAAGTGCAACACGATGTGAGTTGAGAAGGTACATCGCGAGATCATCTGAATCCTTCACAACTTGTCCCTCTTTCGTCTTCTTGCCATAATATTTACTGACATCAACTAAGACATAGAATGCACTATTCGGTTTTTGAAATGAGACTTGTGGAATGGCACTCAATTCAGTGAGTAACATCTGACGTGTCACATCGAGTGTACGTACTAAACCTTCACGAAATGAATGTGGTAATGCAAGACCTGCAAGTGCAGCCCATTGTGATACACTACTGGCACATGATGTGATCTGTCCTTGTACTTTATTTGCCATCTTTACGATATCTAATGGACCAGCAAGATAACCGACACGAAATCCTGTCATCACATGTCCTTTGGAGAAACCATTGATTGTGAGTGTACGTGACAGCATGTTCGGGAGTGATGCGAATGAAGTATGCGAAGTACCATCGAACAAGAGATATTCATAGATCTCATCACTCAACACAAGTAAGTCAGGGAACTCTGCAACAACATCTGCAAGTGCTTGTAGCTGTGCACGTGTATATACAATACCAGTTGGATTCGATGGTGAGCATAGAATAATCATTCTTGTCTTCGATGTGATTGCGCTTCGCAACTTCTGTGGTGTGAGAATATAAGCATCTGCTGCTGTATCAACGATAACTGGCTTACCACCAACAAGTGTGACCATATCAGGATAGCTGACCCAATATGGTGCAGGAATGATAACCTCATCTTTCACACCTGGTACAATACATGCAAGAAGTGATTGATAGATCGCTTGTTTTGCACCATTTGTAACGAGGATCTGTTCTGGTGTATATGTCAGCTGATTCTCCTTCTGTAACTTGGCTGCAATTCCTTGTCTCAACTCCAATACACCATTCGTTGATGTATAAGTCGTCTTCCCTTCTTGCATCGCTTTCACAGCAGCATCAATAATACTCTGTGGTGTCTTGGTGCTCAATACTTCACCTACTGAGAGGGATGTGACATCGATGCCTTGTGAGGAGAGCTTCTTCGTTAAGTCGGCCATTGCGGCAGTACGAGATTCGTTCATACGGAGAGGAAGTGGATTGAAGAGTGTGGTGGATGAGGATGAAGATGCAGAAGACGAAGATGACTTACTCTCCTCCTTCTGATTCATCTCTTCCAACTTCTTCTTCAGCTCCACAAACACTTTCTCAAACTCCTTCAACTGTTCATGACTCTCCTTATTATATTTGTACAAACCTGCATACAATTCCCATGAATCCTTCTGTGTTTGTTCGATGACTTGAAGTAACTTATTGAAACCTTGGGTATTGATTGGTGTCGATGTACACCCTAAGCGAGCGAGAATACGACCTGTAGTATGTGTAAGAAATTGTGAACCTGCTGCGTAGGTATCATGCTCGCTACATGACATCGCAAGCATACGACATCCTTCACGTGAGAATGACGAGAGGAAATCTTGTGATCTCTGCGGATTCTCTTTCACTGATACAGCTTCATACATAAATGGTAAACCATTCCAACTCAACTTTCCACTCTCAGGACCGAACATTGGATGTGTACACAATAAATCAAGTTTCTGTTGAGGATACTTCTCAAGGACGGAGAGTAACAGACGCTTTGGATGTTCTTTCACACTCAACACATCAACAAGAAGACAATCGGAAAGCTTTGTCCATGGAAAGGATTCAACAGTTGATTCGAATGAGAGGATTGAGACACTGAAGATCAGAACATCAAGTTTCTTTGCACACAAATCCTCCGGACTATGACACCACTCAACACCATATTGTGCCGAGAGTGAGGAATAATCACTACGTGAATGTGCATACAGTGTATGACCCTGCTTACGAAATGTCTTGCAAAGAAACTGACCGAATGTACCGAATCCGATCACACCGATACGTAGCTGTGTGATTGGTGGTGGCGAATTGAATGCAGCACTTCCTGCACGTGAATGACCAGCAGCAGATGGATTGCGCGAGTGTCCGCCTGGTGGAGCGAGTGTACCATCTGCACGTACAACAGGAGCTGGTTTTGGTTTCGATTTGCTACTTCCACTACTCATACCAGCTTGAAATACAGGATAGCTTCCTAAGATACGTAAGAACGGTGCATATTCTCTCAGATGACGTAATGCATTCTTGAGTGATTCATTCTGATTCAGACTTGAGAGAGTATCGAGGAAGAAGATGTATTTGAAGTTTGGTGCTGTTACGTCAGATGTTGGTGAGGTGACGGTCGAATCAGTTGACGGTGGACCTTCGCTCACGACCGACAGCGCACGTGCATCTCTGACATCGCTACCAGCCGAATCCTTTCTCTGAAATACTTCCAACTCTTTCTGAACATCAGCAAGAAAGTTCATATCCTTACAAGGACGACTTTCGATCTTACACAAGTGCATATCACGGAGTGCGAAGACAGACAATGCTTTGAATAGCGTGCCTGGTGAGTCCGGTAATGTGAATACGAGCGAGGTCTTAAATGTCGTACGTACGAGTGATGGACTGAATGGCAGATGTGCGACGTTGTCTGTGATCGAAGGCTTGTTTGATGCAGATGAGGAGGCACTCGACGCAGCCGCACCAGTAGTAGCAACTGAAGCACCAGCACCACCTGCATACATAATCGCTTGTTCAATTTCATATGTACTCGGTGTCAGAAGTAAGAAGCGTGTATAATTACTATCATCATCCTCAATTTTTCTCGCTAGAATCTCTAATCCATATGTCTGTGCTGCTAATTCACTCGCAATCGCTGCCACATCTTTCAGACCTCTCTCAGCAATAATCTTCGCTGATCCGGCAGTATCATATTGTTTCTCTGGTACGACTCCGATACGTGATAAGTAACCTTCACATTGTGCCAGGGCTTGTGGATGAGAGTATGCAGTCTTGATATCGGAGAGCTTGACACCAGGGAGTGCAACCTAGAGAAGAGAGCGGATGAGAAGGGAGTCAGAGAAGATTTGATGACGCGACGACGTAGGAGATATCTCAACTTCCTCTCTCTCATCCCTTCCTTCCTCCTCCACTCAACCACACTCACCAAACAATGTGACACCTTAAACTGTAACTCTGCCACACACGTCACTTTATGTCTCAACAACAGATCATAATTATCATGAATACTACCACCCAAACTATTCTCGATTGGTACGAGCACATAACTTGCTTGTTGTGTCGTCAGGCATTGAAAGACAGCACTGAATGATGTACACGGCAGTGGTTGAACTTGTACTGATGTATTCTTAAACAGTTGTCGTATCGCTGCCTCACTGTATGCACCTGGTTCACCTTGATACGCGACGACGATGCTGCCTGATGTTGGTGCTGCAGAAGACAAGTGATGTACACTCTGATGAAAGGATGCAGGATCGAAATAGAAATCAGCAGCGGAAGTCATCTTGAGTGAGTGTGGAGATGTGTGCAGAGGTGACGAGCCGAGATTTTTTCGGGCGATGGAGATTTCGTCGATTGAGACGAAAAGTAAGACGAATCGCCGCTTGCTTCTCACAATTCAATTTAATGTATGCCAATTCAATTCAATGTATGCACCATCACACACGCTGTCCAAGCTGCCATATCACTTGCACTCACTGCACCGGCATCTTCTTATGAATCTCCGCTTCGATATTCTGCAGATAACTCAACTTGATCGTGAGGTGTCGCATCTCTGTTATGTCACCTGCCGAGTATGCGCGTGTCATGGAGGAGTAGAGCGATTCGAGCGAACGACGATTCGAGGAGTTGAGACGAGTGAGATCGGTGAGTGAGGATGTCGATTCGAGTTCCTCACGTATTTCCACTGGAATGAAGAAGGAATAATGAGTACAGGAGCCACGTGTGCTCACTCTCCTCACTCACTCATTCAAGCATACTCACTGATCTCCATGAGTAATTCAGGATCTGTCACACTGTCAGTCTCCTCTTCAAGTGCCTGGCCGTGCATTGAAAGCTAAAAAGAGAAATAGCATCTGAGTTGATGAGACTCGAGTGGGTGCGACGAGCATATGCTGCACCTCACACATTCATCTCAAATTCATGCTGACCATGTAGAGTGCACGATCGTACGGATCTTTGAGTATCGCATAAGCTGCATTCACTTGAGCAGCGAGTTGACTCGCGATTGCATGCTGCGATGTTTGTGACGCTGGAATGTTGCTGCCGACTTGGTCAACTTTGCTTTTGTTGGTGCTGCGAGTTGCAGCACTATTGTCATATCGATCAGGATGGAGTGATTTCTGCAGTGATTTGTACATCGATTCGAGTTGAGGAAGAGAGATATCGTACGAGTCGGGTCTGAGAAGGGAAGAGAAGGGGAGATTGAATCAGACTTTCATTCAACTCGAATCTTCCATCACAACAACAACAGCAACATCATCTATCCATCCGACTCACATCTGAAAGAGATCGAAATAGGATCGATTCTTCGTCCTACCGCCTCCGCTCGACTTGGTCTCGCTGTGATGGAGTTGCGGATCAGGCTGCAAGATATGACACGAAGGACAGAATAGAGGAGTAGAAGATGATGATGAAGAAATAGAAGAGGCAGCTGTAGTGGAAAGAGTAGAGGTGCTATCAGATGAAGCAGTTGCAGCACCACATCGCCAGCAGAGCGATGCTGATGGCGCAGAAGATACTGATGGTGCGGCAGATGATGTTGAATCAGAAGTTTGCTTTGGTGGTGGATCCATGTATTTACTGAAAGCACTTGATGTGTTCGATTTTGATCGAGATGCTGTCTGCGAGTGTGCATAACGACGATGCAGAGAGCACGAAGATGTGATGGGTGAGGATGATTGTGCGGATGAAGAGATTGCTGCGATTGAACTTGTGGATGAAGTGCAAGCAGCACGATGTATCGCTGATGAATATGCACGCGAATGCACAAATAGTGGAGTGAAGGATGAGACGAGGTATTGAGAGGATACAGGCAGCAAGAATCTGCGGTGCAATGAGGATCGCATCTGTTGTGAGGAGGAGGCGAGCATCGCTGTGATTGAATTCGGATGATAATTCACTGGCCACCACAGATGTAATAATTATCCAACAATCAGTGCGTTGCAGGTTGCTGTGCTCGAGCAGGAGCAACAATTTTCGCCCAACGTTAATGTCGAACCTTGTCGCAGTCATTTGAATTGCACGCGCCTGATTGTCTGTGTCGCCTCCCCTCTGCCAACACTCAATATTGTGTCAGCATTGGAATTGAGAGGAGTGAGTGAGAAGTGTACGCACTTATATGGTCAGTCAGAGAGTACGAGCACGCCTGCGTGAGGGAGTTCACAGTGGCTTCCCGAAGGATTCGCTGACTTGTTCTTCTGTCCCACCCCTTCCTCCTCGTTCTCCTACCACTTTAGAGTCGTCAGCCACCACCGCCACCAACTGCTGTGTCTGCTTCTGGTACTACCTCTCCTGTGCCACCACCACTGCCTGTACCTGGTCATCTGCCACGTCCTTCAATCTCGACTGGACCCCACTACGTTGTCGTTGTACCGCAACCGGATCCTCTTCTTAACAGCAGTAACAGCAGTAGTGGTAGCAACACACCAGCAGGAAAGCATAAGAAGCAGATCAAGGCGCCACATCATACACTGAACTATCAGCGTGCATTACCACCACCACTACCACCATCACATCCAGGTGCACACCACGCTCATTCGATCTCACGTACTCATCCACTACCGTTACCGAGAGCACCATCTGCATCAGTAGCAGTTGGAAAACATCCACCACCACTACCAACTTCATTCTCGTTCTCACATAAGCATACGAGTAGTAATAGCAGTAGTAATAATAGTACTGCGACAACTGTTGCTAATACACGAACACCTTCTGCATCAGTCGCTCCACCACCTGTACCTCACAGCTATCGACACCCGAGTTGGTCTGGGAATACACAACCCACACAACAACAAACTCGTATTCCACCACCGATTTCTGTCACGGATACTTATTCTGGAGGTAATACACCTATGTCGACTACACCTACTTCGACTTTAGGTGGGAGATGCTCAGAATGTGCATGTTCTGCATTCAATCCGATCAATCACTCGAGCACACAATGTCAATCATGTTCTCACACACGTGCGACACATTTTACACGTGGTGATACATATGAAGATGAGAATTCGAGTGATGATGATGATGCACAGGACTTGAGAAGAAACTCAGCTTCACTTGTTGGTGTCTCGAGTACCAATTCTCGTAGTCCACCTCCAATTCCATTTCCGTCATCACCACCGGCAGCAAATGCTCGTCCTCCACCACCACAGCCACCAACACGTCCTTCCTCACTCGCGATTACACAACATCTAATGGGAAGCCCTTCGAAACCTGCACACCCTCCACCCCAACCTCCGCATACTCAAGCACAGAGTGCACATGCATCTGGTCACGTACCGATGCCGATGCATGGTATGTATATCTCACCTACAAATAAAGCACGTCCTCCACCTGGTCCACCACCTTCTTCGATTAATTCAACAGCTGGATATGCTGGTGGACACATTGTCTCGACGACTTCATCTGACTCTCATCCTCATCCACCACCTGTCCCTGCGTACAGTTCACATCATGCACAACTCATCAGTCCTTCTTCCTCACCGACATCACCTGGTGCATCATTCTCACCACCTCCGCCACGATTAAGAACTGATTCAGGGAATGCGAATAATCATGAGAATGGGATTAGTCCAAGTGTGAGTCTCGGAGAATCGAATCGTGTACATCATAATACAGTCTATGGTGTAACACCACACTCTCCACCATCACTATTAGCTCACTCCACACCATACACACATAACGCGACATCACCACCAGAGACACCTCGTGTCGTACTTCATATGGGCACGAATGGTGAGACGTTACCAACCCCGATGCATCGTCCAATGATGCCACCTTCTTCTTCATCGCGAGGTTCACCTGCACAACCAACAATACCACCACCGATTCCGAACAGAAGAGGATCAGCGCAGTTGAATACGTATGGAAGTGGAGCGAGTACTGGAAGTGGAAGTGGTGGTAGCAATGCGACATCACCTATGTCACCAGGTGCAGCAGGAGGAGGTGCAAACTCTGCAGCCTCACCTCAATCACAACAAACCAAAGAGCAAAGCCAATGGGTTGATCCAAACTGGACACCTTCATTCGCATCTCGTCTCCATCACAAATTCGATGTCGTCGTAGATCAATCGAATTCTGGTATGAGATTACTCAAACGTGTCAGAGCATTCATGACTCGTTTTTCCTCCCTTCAAGAACGTTATGCAGCTGAGCTCGCAAAGATCACGGCTGTCGAACGTAACAAGTTACTCTCGATGCCAAAACCAGATCAGATGCGCACATGTCATAATGCTACTCTAGGATTCTTTGATTCGATGACAGAATTATCATCAGCGAATTTACAGTTTAGTCAAGAGTTGAAAGAAGTGACGGTGGAACAGCTAGAGAAATGGTATAGTATCGGTACAATGATGGTTCGTGAACAGAAGAGTGAACAAGAGCGTGTACATCAAGCAATGATGCGTGTAAATCTGAATGTTACAAAAGAGCGAGAACTTGCAAATCAAGCATTACAGAAACTCGCGACGAAACGACAGGGTGCTGATAATGATTCAACATCCTCCTCCTCATCATCCGCATCAAGTAGTACCTTCTCCTTCTTGAAATCATCATCGACACCATCACAGAAATCATTTGAGAAATCGAGGGAATCTGCGATTAAGACATGTGAATCGTATCAGACGACATTGATTCAAGCGAATACACAACATGCACGCTACAATAACGAAGAGTTACCACAGATGTTAACACAGATGCAGAGTCTGGAAGAGATGAGATTACACTCACTGAATAGTGCATTGAGAGATTTTACAAGACTTCATCAATCATTTACGACGAGTATGCAAAATATTTCGAATGTCATCTCGACACTGTCGGATCAGATGAATGGGAATAATGACATCCAGGAGTTCGTACAGAAGACTATTGATATCCACGGTCCGGCCTTACCTCCTGTTCCGTTCACATTTGATTTACCTCTCTCATTGAATGAGCTCCGTGCTATGACATATGATGAACAACCGAGTTCCTTGTTTTATTCGACGATTGAGGGAGTGATGAAACATCAACTCAAGACGACTACAAGTGCAACAACGAATACCTCAATATCAACAATACGTCAACTCTCTGCACAATATGAGGTTCCTCTCATTGTCTCCACCTTACTGAAGAATATTATCGATAACGACGGTCAATTCGCTGAAGGAATCTTTCGTATCTCTGTCGGGAGTGAAGAATTAACACGATTACGTCGTCAACTCGAACAAGGTGATTTCAACATTAACAATAGCACGAGTATGAATAATAATATCGGTTCGACACCTTCACCACATATTAGTGCATGCCTATTGAAATCATGGTTTCGTGATTTACTGACACCGATTGTACCTTATTCTTTATACGGGCCAGCTATTGCCCTCGGACAAGTCAACTTAGATGGTTCCTCCTCTGTCGCAACACCACAAGAGATCGCACAAGTGAAAGCAGTGTTATCTGACCTCCCTCCAGTGAATGAGAAGATCTTGTGTATTCTATTCTCATTCTTAAAGAAGTTATCAATCGAATCAAAATATGTTGTGAAGACACGCATGAATGCACCCAACTTCGCATTAGTATTCTCACCTGGTTTAGTACGTTCTGAGAAGAATGATCCAATGCAGATGTTACAAGATACACGTTACGCATCAAATTTCGTACAGAGATGTATTGAATGTACACCAGATTGTTTCTCGAATGATGCGCGTGAGTGTAGTGAGAGAATGATGAAAGAGATCTTCTCGGGCGAACGGTGAGAGAAAAAAGAATTATGGATCATGCCAATTGTGGTTTTTCTATGTCGTCCTCTGCGATTCCTTGGCTATCTGTTTGAGACCCTCCCCCCTCATGATTTACTTTAGTACACACGTTTTGTTTGCATAACAGTTCATGATCTTTCGGACACTTTCTCCGTTGCGCCAATGCTTGCAAAGCCAAGGCATTGAGACTTCGAATTCAACCGTTGTGAGTCAATCGTATGACTTGATGATGAATTATTGCTTGTGTGGCAGCACAAAGAGGAGAAGCGAGTAAAAAGGGGAGTACGAACGAGACAGAGGGGTTGATGCATTAGATTAGGATGAGAGGTGAAACTATAGAAGAGATCGTATACAGGTGCGTGTGTTGCTGCTGTGTGTAATGTGAGGTTACTGTGTCCGTGTATGCGAGAGTGTTATGAAACTCTCTTTCCTTCACATCGCATTGATCTCATTATTATCAAAGTAAGAATCACTGGCTTTTGATCCAAAGTGATATTGAGGACATCATCTCTCCATATTAAACCAAATCTTGAACATGGTCGCGATCATGGCGCTGAAGAAGCAGGCAGTGTCGTCATATGAGTGGTAGTATCCATCGGCGTCGCAGCAGAAGAAGCAGCAGTCGAAGGAGGTGATAAAATCTTCGCATTCGCCTGTGTTTGTGCTTGTTGATACTGAAATGCTGCTCTCAGACATGATGCGAGGTTATCAATATCAATCGGTTTCGGTAAGAAACAATCCATCATATTCGGTGCTAAACATTGTTCACGATTGCCATCTGTTACATTGGCTGTCTGTGCAATAATGAATGGACGAATACGTGTTGGCTTCTGTTCTGCTCTTATCCTTCTTGTAGCTTCCATACCATCCATGACATCCATCGAAGCATCCATAAGGATACACTCAATTTCATGTTGTCTTCCTCGTGCAGCTTCTCGCTCGATAATTTCTAAGACTTCAATTCCGTTCGCGGCGATGATGATCTCATAACCGAGCTTGTGCATGATCATGAGCATGAGTCTGAGGTGATAGGAAAGGAAAGAAAGGGAGTCAGCAACAACGAGAAAGCAGCAAAAACATAGCACTCACTCCACGCCTTGTCTTTTCTTTCTCCCACCCAACTGACTTCTGATTGACTAAATTATCTTCCGCCAACAAAATCCTCAACGGGCATGTTTTTGCCAAATTCATGATTTTCGGTTTCTTAACAGGTGCTTGATTCTGTGTCTGATGTGCTGATGCCGCTGCTACAGAAGAGACGGAGTTTGATGAGGGTGCGGACTCGTTGATGATACCACCGACACCGCGTGTAGAGGAGGATGAGGAGGAGAGGAGATCAGAGGAGAGAAGTGAAGCAGAGAGATCCAATGAAGAGGGGAAAGCTGCCATCGGTGAGTGCATCAAAGGCGAAGAATTTGGAGGTGCATTCGATGAATTCGTATCTGCATTACTGAGATTGACACCATCCTCCAACAGTGCAGCACACAATGACATGAATGCAGCATGTTTAAATGGTCGTCGCAGTGAGCGACGATACACGAAACGTGGTGCCGATCCTGCCAATAATCGCAGCGGATGATGCGGCGAAGTGTTTGTCTGTGATGGTGATGGCATGTCAAATGGTATCGATGGTAGATGTGTGGTTGCAGCACGTACATGATGCACTGTCGAAGTGTGTGGAACACGGCGTAGAAGCAGTGGACTCGGTGACGTTGTCGATGCGGCATTTGGTGGTGACTGCGGTCGAAGTGGATAGTAGCTACTGGCACTACTCGGTGTCACAGCAGTCGGTGCAGCAATCGAAGGACGACGTGTCGTCGGTGCAGTTGTCGCAGCAGGATTGCTTCCACTTGTCTGTGGTGTACTCGATCCAGTCGATGGTACTTGTGCTGAATCCAGTAGACCAGCCGGTAATGACATGGCAGTATTTTTAGAGTAGATCACAAGCATGCAAATTGGTGGTAAGGTACATTCTTGATTCAGGAGACAGAGAGCCTCGCGAATGCCATCTTCGGTGATACCGTTAACTTCAACATCGATGATCAAGAGGATTGGGGTGGCGACGGAAGGAGGAGTAGAGGTAGATGTTGACGATGAAGTGACGGCAGTTGCGGCAGGTACAGTCCCCCCTTCACCACCGTTCGGTTCAATCTCCATGCACACATCTCCTGACATATCTCTCTTCGTCCCCGTACCGATCGTCATTGTAATCTGACGTACAACCGTCATCGCCTCCTCGATCGTCTGACATGCTTGTGTGTGCATATGATAGTACGCCATTAATTGTAACAATAACAGTGTCGGTGGTGTATCACTCGCACCAAAATAGACACACTGTGAGGAATGTAAACGTCGTACTTCTTGTTCAGTGAGATTATGTAAGTTCTGGTAACGTGCTGCATTACTTGTCATTGTGAGAGGAGAACTTGTCACTGGTAATGCATTACTTGTTGCACGCGATAAAGGTGAGACTGGATTACCGACAAAAGGTGGAGTCGGGACAGCAGTAGCATGGATACGTGCTGTAAAAGTTGAACCGGCACCAACTTGAGATTCGACACTGATGGTACCGTTACCGTGTGCTTGGACGAGCTTTTGACTGATGACCTGTGTGTGGAGTGAAGAGAGGTAAGGAGAACCGAAAAAGGTGAGCAACAATACTCATCACACGCAGCACAGCACAGCACATCTCTTATTCCTCCCTCGTCAATCTACGAACCAAACCCAATCCCGTACCACCATACTCCGACGAAGAATGTTGTACTTGTGAGAACGATCTAAACAGTGTGCTCATCTGTGCTTGTGAGATACCAATTCCTGTGTCCTTCACGATGAAATCGATTTGATAGATTTGTGGTGTGGGTGAGGCGTCGAGAGGTGAGGAACTGTTGTTGTTGTTGGTGGTGGTGGTGTTGATAGATAATGGACCGTTACTATTACTCTGCGGAATCGCTTTCGTCATGACTTTTAACTCGACACCACCCGTCTTCGTAAACTTAATTGCATTACTCAACAAGTTCAACAAGATCTGTTGTAATCTTGTTGCATCAATTAACATGACAGGTGGTGTGGATGGATCGATGTACCAACATAGATATAAGTTCTTCGATTGCGCCATCTCGTAACAAAGTTGAGTAGCAGTTTCGACACAATCCAGTAAGTTATATGGATTCATCGATAACTTCAACTCGCCAGCTTCGATCTTCGAGTAATCGAGGATATCGTTGATAATCGTCAAGAGTAAATGACCAGAGTTCGTAATCATCTGTACATATTGTTGTTGTTCTAATGAGAGTGGTGTGTCAACTAACAACCTCGAAACACCCAACACTGCATTCATAGGTGTTCGGATTTCATGTGACATATTACTCAAGAAATCTGCTTTGACCTTGGTCGCTTTCTCTGCTTCATCTTTCGCTGCTTGTAGAAGGGAATTCTTTTCCTCTAGCTCCGACGTACGTTCGGTGACCTGTGATTCTAAGCGTTGATTGTGCTGACTTAACTCCGTGTACAAACGAGCATTATCAATCGATAATGCAGCTTGTGTACATAGATGATGTAACAATTGAATATGTGATCCTGAGAATGCACCGACATGATATGCATTCTCCAGATATAACACACCAAAGATCGTACCACCTTTCATGATCGGGAGACATAGCAATGCTTTCGGTGAATGACTCTCGAAATATGGATCACTCGCGAAAGCATCGAACTCGGGCGAATGAGACGGATCAGCAAAACGAACTGTCTCTTGTGTACGGAGGACGTAGTGGAAGATTGTGACGGGTAAGGCAGCTGAGAGGAGATCGGTAGAAGATGGGAGATTCTGTTTTGATCCGCTAGAAGAGTGATGATGATGTGGCATCAGTGCGTGTGTTGGGTTGTTGTTGTTGTTGTGGTTAGCGTCAGTCATTGTTGTGTCATCTGGATTACTACTACCACGAGTGTGATTGATATTCTTCACACTCAATCCGATTAATGAGGATTGTCTCATCATGGCTGATGGTGACGCTGAAGTCGTCATCTCCTTCTCCTCAGAATCCACAGAAGCACTCAACTCCACACACCACTCCTGATGTTGATCTCTCAGTACTAACGCACCGACAGTAGCACCACCTGTCTCGAGTACAATACGCATCAATCGTTTGAGGAGCTTCGACTGATTTGTTTCTGTGGTGAATGTAAGTGTTGATTTCAGTACAGAAAGTAAATCGAATGACAATGTCGTCGATCCAGATGCAACGGTAGTTTGTGTAGGAGTAAGTGTATTTGTTTGTCCAGTCGAGACAGCTGATGGTGGAAGTGTATAGTTTGGTGGATGAAGATGATGGGAGTCACCACCTAGTGCGCGAGAGTGTGCACTTGGTGTGGAAGAACTTGATGCAGAGGATGTACTTGCTGCGTAGTTCGGTGTGTGTGGTATTGGGAGAGTTGAGAGACCAGCGAGTGGCACACTGAGTGAGACGAGTGATGCAGCTGCTTGTTCATCATTTATTGGTGTCACTCCACTCGCCGATCCTTGCATCAACTGTGTCGGACCCGAAAGGGCAAGATGTGCACCACCAATCACACTTCCAGTTCCCACACCACCACCACCACCTAAACCAATACTCGAATGACGCGGTGTCTGTACTAGTTGTTGCGGAGAATGTATCAATAGTTGCGGAGAAGAATGAATAGGTACAATCGGTGTTCCAGGTGAGGTGGTGAAATCGACACTCGGATTATGAGTACGTAACTGTCTCATTCTTAATACCAATCCACATTTCGAATACATATCATAAGCTTGGGTGAGGTAGATCTGTGATAGAGTAACTCTCTGACATGCTGAATAGAAATCAGCTAATAGCTCCATCGATAAAGCTGCTTCAAAGATAAAGTTATTATCCAGAGACGATTGTATTGCATTCTCGTACAGATCGATTGTGTTCAAGATTAAGTGATGGTGGGAGAGATGCGATAGGATGGAGAGTTTGTTACGTTCAGCTTGCATGAGATAGAGTTTCCCTTTGAAATTTCCGACTGAGGATGCTGCTGGTAAGGATGAGGATGATGCCATCTGGACCCATTCTTCCATGACCGCTATGTATTGATCCACTTCTTCTAACACTTCATTCACACCTGCTGCATTGTACTGTTCGTTCAATTGTGTCTGGATCGTATGTACACCTTTGAGAAGAATGTAAGAGCGAGGACATGAATCAGTCAACGCTAAGGAGAGATAGAAGATATGTAAGATCCTCGTAATATATCCTGGTTGATTCTGATACACTGAAATCACTTTACGTAATGACTGTATTGCTTCTTGTGGATGGTGAGAATAATACATACCAATTCCGTGCGCGAGTAAGTGAGAGATATGCATGATCGATGTGAGGTGATCACGAGGTAGCTGTAAGACAGTCGGGATTGAATCGATACACATGAGATGATCGATCAGTTGGGAATAGATTGAGAGTGTATCTTGGGCACTGAGACTTCTGTTCATGGCGAGTTCTCTGTAATAGGCGAGTTTCTGTCTTGATACCGAAAGAGATAAGTTACATACCAACGGTCGCTCACTCAACTGAATCAATATGCCATTCATCCATTCATAATCATTGAGTGAAGTCTCAAGGAGATACTCCAATTGGCGCATGTTCTGATGGAAGTTCTGAATCCATGGATAGATCAGACCGAAGATGAGTGAGTTACATCGTGTCGAGACAGTTTGAATTTGATCGAATTCGGAGGGTGTGCATGAGGAGGATGTGGAGGATGGTGAGGAGGTGGAGGAGGAAGTGGAAGTAGTATTGTTTGGTGAGAGAGTGGAAGTAGGTGGTGGCGATGCTGCAATCACAGTCATAGCTGGTGCAGATGGTACAGCAGATTGATATCTCTGTAGAATCATCGATGCAATCCTCGCATACACATAATTCTTCTCGTAATCCATCCAATTCACTATACCGCGTAATGTGAATGCGAAAGCAGCATCACATGATATACCACGAGTCCGCGTTTCTTCTAGTAAGGTAGCAGAGAGAGGTAAGAGTTGGGATGGACATAATGTGAAGATTGCAGGTGTGAGTGCACTTAATACAGTCATGACTAATGGTGCAGGATGTTCTGGTAGACTGAAGACTGGATGTTGCGCGTAGAGTGATTGCTCATCAGTTTCATTCATACCTGTACCATTCACACTGCTGCATCTATTCACCCACTCCTCCGTCTCTTCCGACAGATTCTGAAGTAACTCCACTCCGAGACTCTTCAAATAGCCATATCCGATATCTAACGACTCTTGCATACGTTGTGAACGGTTGAGTGTTTGTAAGTGGCGAACGTAGAAGCGGGAGCGGTCAGGAATGGAAGTGACATGTGTAAAAACATATCGTACAGCAGCATCACATTCGATATAATTCGAACACAAGAACAGACAATGACATAACTCATCATAAGCACGAAGACAGATGTAGTAATAGGAGAGCCAAACTTGAGCGGAGACTTGCAAGAAAGCCAGTGTGTGAGAAGGGGAGGACGCAGCGGAAGAAGATGTGGGATAGGAAGGTGTGGAGGTTGGATAGGAGGGAAGCGGAGGAGTTAGACGTAGATTCAAGGTTGGAGTAACAGGGCTCGAGCGCTGCTGTTGTTGTGGAAATTGAGCAACAGTCATCTGCACATCCTGTTGCTGATTAACACTTGCTGCGACACTACCTTGACTCTTGATTGCAATCTGTCTTTCCAACAATTTTAGAATCGCTGTTAAACATTTAATCGCTTGTTCATACGCATTCGCATTCGCTTGTTGCTTGAGTTGTTTCGCAGCGGAGAATTCCAAGGAGATAACACGCTCTAAGAGACCATGATGTGAATCGAAGAGAAATGTCTCCCATTGTTGACGCTCTTCGGTCGAGGAGGAAGGAAGTGTCTCAGGATCGTATGATGCTGGTGCTGAAGTTGATGATGAATACAATGTGTATGGTTCAGAATGTAGAATATCATAACCAGTGTTCAAATGTTGTACAATACCAATCGCGCCTGATTCATCACTGACCGATGATGAAACGAGCAACTGTCTCGCGATCATCGAATGTACATGAGAGGATGCATCCAGAGGAATGAGACGTAACGCAGCGACTTGGATGCGATCGTAGCTGAATCGGAACACGATACCTTGGAGCTGAGATTGACTTGGTGTTGAGTGGATGGACGAGGAGGCGGTAGGAGAGGCAGTGGGATTGTTATTATTGTTACGACTGGTACCAACATTATTATTTGTATTCGTCGTAATCGTTCCACCACTACTAATATGTTTGTGACTCGCACTTGGTGTCGCATCCGCTGATGATTTCGACGATGTAGTACGCGTGCCCTCAGTCGCTGCCGCTTGTAAAAGAATAAAATCATGTGCATTCGAGAGACATACGATCAGACCAGCATGTTCACATTCACGTGTTGCATCGAGGAGTGTACGTAAGGGAAGTTGAGTGATTTGGAGTAATGCGTACAAATCGAATGAGGTAGGTGAGAAGGAAGCGCTATACTGTAATAATGTCTGTGCAGCCTCACTCAACGTTAGCATCTGTCTATAAATGACTTCTACAACATCACTCCTTATTGTACTGGCTCGAATCGACTGTAACTTCCATTCCCATCTACACGACGTGAAATTAAATGCTAGTAAGCCTTCAGTAAACCATCTTCTAATCATAGTATTCACGAAGAATGGTGATCCATCTGTAGCAATCTTGAGGATTTGTGAAAGAGGCTGAGCTTCATCGAAAGTGCAACGGAAGGAATCGGTGAGGAGTGTGACTAGGTGTGATGTCTCTAATGGCTTCAGAATCATCTCATTTAATTTGATCTGTTTATCTTGTTGCGCTTCGGTCAGAAATGTGGACAGTGGATGGGGTATCTCAACAGGACGTGCTGTTGCAATAATAAGTAAATGTGAGGGTCCATGTTGAAGTAAATAGAACAACAAGTTCAATGACGTCGCATCAGCCCAATGTAGGTCATCAATAAACAGGGTGAGTGGTGTTGACGGAGCACACAACGCTGAAAGGAACAGTGTGAAGACATGATGAAATCTTGTAATCGTATCTTGTGTACTCAGTTTAATCACCTCAGGATGATGTGTACCGATAACACGAGTCAACTCAGGTACCACATCAATGATGAGACGTGAATTCTCACCTAACGCTGTCAGAAGTTTCGTGCGCCATTTCATTGAATCACTTACGAGGAGATGAATCATCAAGGAATGAAATGCTTGAAATAAGCACGAGAGATCATGTTTCATCAACTCATATCTTGTCCTCGCAAATAATCCGCGACGACGAACAACATGCTTATGAAGTTCATCGAGCATCGAGCTCTTACCAATACCAGCATCACCATGAATCAGATAGAAATGTGAGCCTCCACGTTGATCAAGAGTCGGAGGTGTGGTCGAGACTGTTGGTATAGATGGTGATCCGCCGATGGCATCATGTCCATTCATCTTACTATTACTACCCTCAGAATCATACTTCTCCATCAAATCGTATGCTTGGAGTAATGTCGCAACATCATTATCTCGATTATATAATCTCTGTGACAGACGAAATTGAGAGTAATCATCTGTCTCACCAACGTGAAAACTGTTGTACATTGCTTCGATTGATTGACGCTGGAATTGAGATGTGGATGCGACTGCAGTCGAGAGTGGTGTGATAGGTGAGGCAGTCGCAACTGGCGTTCCTGTAACTGAATTCGCATCTTCATTCTTCATCAACTGTAACAGCGCTGATAAATCATGAATCAATCCAGCCGTACTTTGATATCTATCTTCACTTTGCTTTTGCAACAACTTCATCGCAATCGATGCTGCGATCGTTAGTGGATAAAATAAATCCGGATCTGTTGAAGGTGTCATCTCGCTCGGAACGATTGGTGGTGGTGCTCTTGCTAAATGCATATGCACAATCGAAAGAACATCATTGCTTTCGAATGGTGGATGTCCTGTGAGAAGCTTGTAGAAGATGATGCCGATACTATATAAATCCGAACGTTGATCAATCGCACGATTCGCTTTACCGGATTGTTCTGGACTTAAATAGAGCCATTCATAAGGGGTATAAGAATAGATCGATTGATTTGGATCAACTTTATCACCTTGTTGACGTGAGGAGGAAGTAAGACCGAGAAAGAGGACTTCGTGCGTGAGGGTGTTGAGTCTGAGAGAAAAAAGGTGGAGGATGAGAAGCAAAATTTCAACGTCGCGAATCTCATTCGCTCTCATCAAACCCTAATAACTTACAAAATCGTCGTCGGATTAAGATTTCGATGTGACATTGGTAGATTGTCTGAGAGGAGGAGAGAAGTAAAACACGGATGTCAGCGGCGAGAAGTGTTGCGCACTCGATAGAATCAAGTGTTTTACACTCCCTTCGCTTCCACCTCTCTTCCCAACTGACGAAACTCCTGCAACGCTTTCGCAATATCAATACACCACTGTAGCGATCTTTCAATTCTCGCTCTTGTAAATGGATGTTGTGGTGACATCTGTGTATTCTCTCGCTGAATCAATGCTTTTAGTACATCACCACCTGGATCAGACATGACGACACAATAGCGATTATCAGGCATTCGTCGAGCGTGTGGCATGAACTCGTTGGGGTGGTGATGTGGGGCAGATGCTGTGTAAAGTTTTGAACGAATCAGAAGGGCGAATTGGAGACGGGCGATACTGACGGAAAGAAAAACAACAATACAAAGTGAGTATCCAACGCAGATCTTCTCTGCTGTCCGTCACTCTCCTTTCTCCTCTCTCCACTGACGTCTCCGGTGTCGCATGCTGCTTGATATGAGATTTAATGACGACAAGTCGACATCTCGCTGTATGATTTCTAGTTGTAATCGATTCACCTCTACTATAAGCTGCATGTAATGCAGCTAATTCATCGGGGTCTGGTATGACAATTGTACCATCATCATTCGCGTTTGGTTCAGAGTAGTTACCGGTGACGCCGGAGACAGATGAGGTTGTGGAGATTGAGGTGAGAGGTGGGGAGGTGGATGGGAGGGGAGGTGAGGAGGAGAGATCGAGCATGGTTGAATCATTGTCGTTCATCATCGTATGACAGTAACATAAAACTCCACGATAATTCACGAGATCTGAATGCGAAAAAAGAGAAAAATGGAATTAGTGAGCACAATACGAAACCAACGAATTTAATTCGTCTCCTGCGGCCTTCGTATCCCTTATCTTCCTCCTTTACTCACCCAGCACTGATTCATCTGTATGTCCGTCTGTATGTTCATTTCCGTCATGCCATGCATTATGCCATAACGGTACTTCTCTCCTTGTCGTTGTCATAGCTGGTGCTGTTGTTGTCGTTGTTGCAGCCAGTGTGGTGGAAGTTGTGTGTGACACAATCGTTGTCGAGGTAGCGGCTTCGGTGGAATCATCGATCAGCTTATGATGAACATTGAACAGTGTAGTGTTGGTTCCAGTAGTATTGGTAGTGAGACCGTAGGAATGATGAGGATGGGGAGCGTGATGTTGATGGAGAGAATGGGAAGGAGGAGGAGGACGGTGGTGGTGATGCTGATTGTGAGAATGTTTATTGCGACCACCTCCACTCCCACTCCCGCCACTTCCAGGCATCCTCGGTGGAGCAGGTGGTAATGTATGATGGTGTACCCCTTGCTTCTTAGCCGTTGATGGGGATGAGGAGGATGAGCCCGAGGAAGAGGGGGAAGGACCAAGGAAGGTACGTGAATCTCCCCTTGTTGAATTCACTGATGGATATTCATTGTCGTTCATATGCGTATCCTCAAGCGATGGTGAGGGTGGGATAGGAGCGCTCACACGCATCGTTGATGCAACAGGGTGATGCATCTCTTGTTGCATTTGTTGAGAGAGGGGGGAGGAGAGAGTAATAAGTGGTAGGAGTATGTTAGTACCACTACCTGTGCAGTGTATGCTAGTGACACCACGCGATACTACGCACTTATTGGTTTCCTAGATAGAGCGTCGTGCAGGGGGGCGTGAGAGAGCGAAGAGATCGAGATCGTTATGGAAGGCCTGAAAGAGCGACACTCGTGCACTTCGCTCGATTGCGAGGCAAAAACAGATCGTGATCACGATGCCATCAGACATAATGCATCATGCCATGGAGCAGAGTGTGTGCAATAGTTCGTGTGTGTTAGTGTATGTTGAGAGAAGGTACGAGTATGCGAAGGAAAAAGCAGGAAGAGAAGGCTGGCAATAGTGCGAAAGGTGCGGATCGCGAGGAGAAAGATTTTACTACGAGCCTGCGATTCGTATATTCGAATAGGTTGATTGGTCGATTCACTTGCGATGAAGACATTGAGTGCGATGCTGTTGTGTGTGTTGATTATTGTTGTCCAGCTGCAGCTGCCCCACCGCCATTGAGTGTCTTATGTACTTCCTTCAAGTATTCTGGATACTTACTGAACATCTGTGTAAATCCTTGTACAATCGAAACATCCAATCCATTCGGTGTCACTTGTGCTGTTGCTGGTGTTGTATCTGGCTTACCGCCAAGTTTGCGTCGCTTTGCTTCAGCCTCCTTACCACTTGCAGCATGAAATTGTTGTTGAAGGACCAACCATGCAGCATCATTCATGAGTGTCGGTGATGCATCCTGCATCTGTTGTGTCACACCGAGTGCAACACGCTTCGCATCGAGTACAGCCTGCGCTGCCTCAAGTTCGGTTGGATCACTCAAAGATGCAATGAATGATTGAATGAATGCAACACGCTGTGGTGGATTGACACCGCCGAGACCGAATGAATTCATACGTGCACCCTCACCGTTATCATCACTACCAGTATCACTCTCACCACCATCATCACCACCATCTTCACGTTTACGCTTCATTGCCATCTTCATTGCCTGTTGCTGCATATGCTGTTGTTGTACCATACGAAGATGATCATTGTGAACGCCCATTGGATTGTTTAATGTGATCTTACCACTATGCATTCCCTCCATCTTTGCCTCGTGCTAGAAGGTAAGAGAGAACAGGGAGAGAAAAGAAGAAGAGTACGAGCGGAGTGAGAAAAAAAGCATGGGGCATTGCATTCCCATGGCAAGGCGTTTGCGTGTGGCAGGTGCATTTGTGTTTCTTCTACTGACCGATTTCTTCTCCTTGTGTCGCTCGTTACGAAACCATCTCGTAACTTCTTGATGTGGTAAATTTGTCTCCTTAACAAGTTTACGAATTTCCTCCTTCGTTGGTCGTTGGTTGCCTTGAAAGAATTGTTTAAGTGTCTTCAATTGTGTCGGACTCTTGATGTGACGTGATTTACGTGTATCGAGACCATTCAGAAGATTTTGAATACCACCTGGAAATGAGGATGGATCGAGGAGTGGATTGTAACTCTGTTGTTGCATCGTGCGCTGTTGTTGTTGCTGCTGTTGCAATGCAAGAAGTGATGGCATATTATTCATCGCATTCATCTGATTCATGTACATCATTGTTGGATACGAGAGACGAGGATCCCATGTCATACCACCTGGCGCACCGACTGTTGCACCACCAGCAGCACCAACACCACCTGCAGCCGCTGCACCCTGTTGACCTGCACCAGGTAATACACTCGCTGCACTTGCACCACTCAACTTCGCATGATTCGCTGTCTGAATTGCATTCATATATGTCTGCGCGAGACTGGTGATAGTTGAGGAGATAGGTCGTAGTACAGCAGAAGGTAGTGGCAGAGAATTTGAATTTCATGCAAGTTGGAGCGGCGGTTGTGGAGTGATCAAAGTCGATGATTTGAGTGTCAGATATCGATTCGTGTGTAAGGAATCGAATGGTTGAGTGTAGACGAGTCGAGAGGTTGAAGGGAGGAGCATGGATGAGTTGAAAGATTCAAATATTCGAAGAAGGCAAATTCAAATCCTGATTGTACTTCGCACTCCTTTGCTCACTCCTAACTGACTCTGTTAATGCTGAACCTGTTCCATTAGGTGCAACAGGTGCACCACCAGCCATAGCGCCACGTACAGCATTGGCAACAGCGATGGTGGCCAGTTGACCGGCTGTTGGTTGTTGTTGTTGCTGTGTTGTCTGTGGTGAAGTTGATTGTCCACCTGCACTTCCATTGCCACCTTGTTGCTGTTGTCCACCGCTACCTGACATGATCTGTATGAAGTGAAGTTGAGTGTGATGAGTGTAGGGCTGCTAGATGAGATGTAACTCGAGGTGTATCTCACACGATGTCTCGATGAGTCAAGGGAATGTCTGCTGGACGCGACGAAGGAAAAGAGATGAAAAATGAGAATTTTGAATTTATCATCTCACGGAGACTCAGAGTCAATTATTTAAAAGTGTCTACATTTCTTTGCGGCTTATTATCGCATGAAATAACGTCTACTAGGAAATGATATTAATAGCCTATGCTATAATAAACTAGAAATTTACGCTGTGCAATTGTCAGCTCGAGTGCGTCAGTATGAAATTTCAATTTAAACATTTTAGCTAAAATCTTGACGTGGTTCAAAATCACCATATTTGTATGTGATTGTGCACCTGTGTTTGTTCTATTGCACTGAGATGAGCATCGAGTGCTTTTTACGTGGGTGCATCGCTAGCCCATCACTTCCACCTCATTCTCTGACATCACCATTTCTGTCCCATCTCTCAACTGTACATTGGCTGTCGCTCTCAACAATGACACCACTTCATGACCCTCACCTCAAGTATGGTTGAATCATTGCGTGCAGCGTTGGGTGCATGAGAGACTCACCATGGATGGCAGATTTCCTATTCCCTTCTCAGTGCACCGATATCATGCACGGACTGTCCTCTTCTAGCTGCAAAAATCTCACTTCACTGAGAGTTAGTTCATACACCACGAGAAGCGGTGAGAAAGACGACACAAGGAAGAATACGTGGTGTGGCAGACGCGTCGATCAGATGAGTGCATGTGGACGGCGAGTAGCGAGTTGCGTGCGGTGTGATACGACGAAAGCAACCTTGGAAAAGGGGAAATTTTCACCGTCCGCTATATCTGCAGATTCCATGTTTACCACTCCCAGCTTTCTGTGACCTTCGAAGTCTTTTTCGACGGGAAGGAAGGAACGTGTCGATTCTTCCTCCAACAGACTAAGCAATCTGCTACAAATGACAGGATGCCGTGACTGATAGTACAATCTTGTGAAGGTTCTTGACACCTCGATTCAATGAATGACCAAACAAGCCAGCGAGCCACGACCCACAGGCAGCTCCGTGAGATGATAAATTCAAAATTCTCATTTTTCATCTCTTTTCCTTCGTCGCGTCCAGCAGACATTCCCTTGACTCATCGAGACATCGTGTGAGATACACCTCGAGTTACATCTCATCTAGCAGCCCTACACTCATCACACTCAACTTCACTTCATACAGATCATGTCAGGTAGCGGTGGACAACAGCAACGCTGTCTTTGGTTGAAGTTCGAAAGTGAAAAGTAGACTGACGGTAAGTGTATGGGTGAGATGATGTTAAGTGCGCGCGTGCTTTGTAAACTGATGACAAATGAACATAGTTGAGAAACGAGACGACGATAGAGGCGAAAGAGCGAGAAGCGAGTGGAGGAAATTGCGATAGAGAGGATGGAATGGGAGATGAAGAGAAGGAAACATACCTTCTGTTGAGTGATTCTTCTTCGAGGTGGACTGACTTAGATGAATGAGGTGGAATGAATGATGATGATGGTGATGATGTACGAGTGAAGTGACGAAGAAAGATCGAATCGATAAGAGTGAAATGAGCTGCAAGAAAGGTGCGTGGTTGTGTGGTTGAACTAGATGATTTGGGGATTAATATGTTGTGAGGGTTGTGTGTGATTGATAGACTAAGTGCCTTATTTGGTGCTTGTTAGTATAATTTTGTTGGTATGAAATAGAGTGAAAGTGAGTGAAGATGAGCGGATGTGGTGACTGATTTATTGAGTGCGTGAGTGAGTGAGTGAGGTTGTCGAGTAGGAGTGTGAAGAGTTGAGTAAGTTCATGGGAATATGTGAATATGGATATCTGTTGTTCGTCGCGCACTTCCATTTACTTCTTATTCTCAAACATCTCCTTAATTGTTTTCGTCGGTTTTGCTTTCTTTACAAACGGATGTTTCAAGAGAGTATGTACCGATGGTCTCATTGAAGGTTGTTTCACACAACACATCGCAACGAATTCTTTAAACAACTTACTATACTGATCACCTTCCAACATCGGTGGTGGTGATGTTGTTATCAAGTTCATTGCCTGTAATGGATGAATACCGAAATGTGGTGGTGCACCATGTGCCATTTCGATTGAGGTGATTCCAACGGACCAGATATCAGCCTTACCATCGTACTCTTCTTCCATCATGATTTCGGGTGCGATCCAGTATGGACTGAGGAGGGAGGAGGGGAGGAGAAAGATGGAAAGGTGAGCTCACAATCAACACAGAGACACGTGTATCAAATCCTCTCATTCACATCAAAATAACTACCCACCTTCCAATAAACGTATTCGCTTTCGTCATTGTATCTGTGAGTTGTCTCGATGCACCAAAATCTGCAAGTTTGACTTGACCTGTTGAACGTGACAATAAAATATTCGCACATTTGATATCACGATGCAACTTCTGTTGTGATTCGAGGAAAGCTAAACCGAGTAAAATCTCACGTACGATGATAGCAATATATTTCTCATCTAATCCAAATGAACCACCAATCTGTCCTGTCGATGACTCGTGTTTCTCTTTCAGTGATTTAATAATATCCAATACGGAACCACCATCAACATACTCCATGACCAGAAATAACTTTGTACCGAGAACGATCGATTCATAATAGTGTGTCAATTGTTGTGATACATTACCTTCTGAAATTGCATGTACCTCTCTTAAAATGAGCGAAATATCTGTCGTATCTTCCAATTCCATAATCTTAATTGCAACCATGGTTTGTGTTGTTCTGGATAAGGCTTTATATACAGCACCAAAACCACCAATTCCAAGTTTGGACACGAGTTCGTATGGAAGTGCTTGGATCTGATGTAATTCGAGTGAACGGAGTGAAGAACGGATCTGTTCATCATCAATACCATCTTCAATAATCTCATGTATCTCACGCTTGAAATAATCACAATGTTCGTCATGTGTCCATCCGTATTTCTCCTTGAGTGCTTTGATGATAACGACTTCATCTAACACCGCAATTTGAACGCATGCTGCTTGTTCTTCAGCGAGAAGTTGTGCGGGAGAGGATAAAGGCTTCACACGTGGTGACGAGTATGCATTCATACCTGGACTTGCGCGTGGGGAAGGTGCTGCGAGTGAAGTCACACGAGGTGACGAGGTATTGATTGGACCTGTACGTGGTGAGGCGTTGATACTAGCAGGTGTTGGGCGTGGTGAGACAGATCCACTCGAGCTACTACTGATCGGACCTTGTAACGGTGTCGAAACATTCGATGATGCGTTGTTGTTATTCGACGAGGTCCAATTATTCTGCAAAGTTGGTGGTGGTGAGGAAGTGGGTGTGGTGATGAATACATTATTAACTTTGATCTGTGGTTGTGGTTGAGGGGCATGTAAATGAACAGGTTGTGTTGGAATGAATTGTGCTGAGGCAGCACGTGAGTGTGATGTCTGCAGGTGGGCAGGCTGCTGTACTTGTTGTGCTTGTTGTGCTGCGGCTGCTTGTTGCTGTTGTTGTACCATCGGTTGCGCATACGCAAATGCAGCTGCTGATGCTGCATTCACACCTTGTGATGCTTGTACTTCGACAGTTGAGTATGGTACAGCACGTTTTGTTGGAAGTGGCTGTGTCTCAGTACTCAAACCTGCTGCGATCGCGAGTGCAGCCACGCCAGTGACAGGTACAGGTGCGACTGGTTGTTGTGGTTGTTGTTGTTGCGTTACTAGCTGAATGACATCCTTCGTCGATAGTGGCGGTGAATTCGGTCGTGCACCAGCCCATCGTATTGTTGAACCAGTATCGCCCCATCCATCTAAATCCAATGGAATAGCAGCGGCCATACGTTGTGTAGTGTCGTTACCGAAGTTAGCTGATTGTTGTTGTGTAGTGGTGGAGGATGAGGAGGCAGAGGTAGATGGTGTTTGTGATAAGACTTCGAGTGCGAGTGGTGGTGGTGTGATATCACGTACGACGATTGTATTCATATTATTGTTGTTATTCATCGCATTCACAGCCGCATTATTATTCGCATTATTAATCGCAGCTGCAACACTACTCACACCGCCTCCAGCATTACCACTCGGCATCATCCTGACAGTATCACCTTGATTAAACATCGTGATATTTTGACGCATATTTCCTCCTCCGCCAGCTCCTGATGTAACTGCAACAGGAATAATAGGCTTGGGTTGTTGTACGACTACTGCTTGTAATGGTTGTTGATGCATTGTCACCGGTTGTGCTGCTGGTTGTGCTTGGTGTGCTTGTTGTGCTTGAGCTTGCTGTTGTACACTCGCAGCTTGATTCTTACCTAACGAACCATTCTTCTGTTGTTGTGCTTGTACATGTGCTTGATGTTGTTTCTGATGTGCTTGTATTGCTGCTGCAGCTTGTGCTTGTTGTTGCGCTATCTGTGCTTGTATATGTAACTGCTGTGCTTGTTGTGCAATCAAGATATCCTTCTTCTCTAATGCAATTGCAAATGCTTCTTTCTGTGATTTCTCACTATGATACATTGATTCTAAATAAGCATATCTTTGTGGTAAAGGTAAATTCTCCGGCATCGGTACCGAACTTGGAGGAAATGCACTATTCGCATCATGTGCCTGTTGTGCTTGTTGTTGTGCTTGTTGTAAGTTCTGATTGGTTTGTACGAGTTCGTTTGTGAGCTCCTCAACTTTATCTTCAAGCTCCAGAATATGTGCACCGAGGATTGCACGCGCTTCACTTAATTCTCCTAATTGTAACTTCATTCTCTTAATCAACTGATCTTTATCTTGTACCGATCTTTCCAATTCTCTCAGTCTCGAATCATTATTCTTTCCTTTATCTCGACTCGCTTCATTCTCTTTCCGCTCAGCTGTAATTTGACGTGTCACAGCTTCTAATTGTTGTTCGAGTGCATGGCGACGATTTGCTTCGACTTCTAAACGTTTCTGTAGTGATGCTGCACTATTGGGTGAAGGTGGAGGACCACCGTTATGTTGGGAGGAATAACTGGCGCTGAGTGGAGAGGCAGGCTCGATTGATGCTGATGTAGTTGGTGGCATATTGATGGAGATCAGACGTGCAGCATGACTCGTTGAACGTCTCCGATCACCATTCGCATCGAAATCGAATTCACTCGTCTCATTCACAACAGAAAGACGTGTTGGATTCGAACCTGGTGTCACTGAACCAATTGCTGGTGAGTCTGAATTCGCGAGAGTGGTATTGGTGGTTGGAGGTGTGGATGCAGAAGGATTCATTGCGAGTGAGGATTGTGTCATGAAGCTCGCAGAGCCAATTTCCATACTACTACTCCTCCTCCCACCACTACCGCTTCCTCCATGACCACCGTGTCCATGATGCTGTGATGCGCCACCACTACCACCTGTAAGTGTTGTACTGGTAGGACTTGGTGTGGATGGAGAAGGAGTGGAAGTTGGACTACGTGGTGGTTGTGGTGCACCGAGTGAAGTACTGCCGATGACAGCACTACCTGGTGCGGAAGGTGGTGAACGCTGTGGGAGTGCTGGTGAACGAAACTTCTGTGCTGGAGATGCTACACGTACTGCAGTGCCTGTGATGTTACTGTGGGCAGCTGTTGGACTTGCTGTAAGACCAGCAGTGAGTGATGGTGAGGAGTTCGACACGGGTGAGTGGATCATCGACGGTGTTGCTGCTGATGCGGAGTAGTGATGTCCACCACCACCACTCGCATTAATTGTCGGTGCTGATACACCTCTCTTTAAATTCACTGCAGCGCCTACACCTCCTGTGCCACCTCCTGCTCCTGCACCAACACCAGCCACGTTGCCACCATTGACAGTCGTCGTAGCAAGGACAGGTGGTCTGAATGAAGCTGGTTTGTTGAATGGTGGTGAGAGTGAGGAAGCAGTTGGCGTACTGGAAATTGCACGAGGCGCTGGTGCTGGTGTTGTATTGGATGGTGGTGAGGAGGAGACGATGGATGCTGATGAGGAGGCATTCGTTGGCGATGTTGCACTACCGCTACCACCACCGCTGCCATGTTTTGCTTGTGGCTGATTACATTCACGACATATTCCTTGTTGCCAGAGGTGAGGTGAGAAGGATTTACAGGCAGTTGTCATTGCAAGTGCAGTGAGGGAGAGGTAAGGTGCAGTCGATTGTTGTTGTTGTTGTTGTTGTTCGTCGGCGGTTTGAGTTCTTATGGTGATTCGATCAACTTGCACTGTTGCTGCTGGTTTCTTGATAATGAGAGGAAATTGTTCACACCACACACTGTGACTGGAAAGAGGAGAAAGGGGTGACCAAGGACTGCAACACCAGACAAGCGACAGCAGTGATGAGCATCGTGCACGCAGCAGCAGCAGTTGATGATCGACAGTTCGCAGTGTGGTGCACACCACTCACTCTCACGCTATGGTCTTACTCACCACTGACTATACAATGAGAGGACACGAAACAGTGGACGAATACGGCGCAACAAAAGTCAGTTTGCAAAATTTCGTTGACTGTCAAGACAGGAATTTCTTCAAGGACACCGCAACTTCAGACCTGCGTTCTTACTTCCTGTTGTTGCTGGTACTGTTCGTCTTGTATTTCAAGACTACACGCTGCACCACTGCATCCATTCGCAGTAGTAGTTGGGCACTGACAGGCGCGACTCCTTGCTTACGCACTTCGTTTCCTCTGCCACACTCACATCTCCACTACCCAACGCTACAACACACAAATGGGTGGCAAAGATAAGAAGAAGAAAGGTGCTGGAATGGCAAAGACACTCGAAAAGACTGCGAAGAAAGATTTGAAAGCAATCAAGAAAGAATACGGTGAGGATGATATCGATCAACTATTGAAAGAAATTGCACAGAAAGATGAACAATCAGCGAAGGATGCGAAAGTGACATTGACCGTATGTGATCCACCTACTCCCAGATCAGGTGCGACATGGTTAGCACATCCACACAAGCATGAGTTAATCCTATTCGGTGGTGAGCTTTATACCGGGCAGACAACATCCGTCTACAATGATCTGTTCATCTATAACATTCAGAAGAAAGAATGGAAGAAAGCTACGAGTTCGATATGTCCACCACCACGCTCGTCACATGCGAGTGTGATTGTAGATAAACCAGAGGAACCTTCACTTTACGTGTTTGGAGGTGAGTTCACTTCACCATCCGGTAATCAATTTCATCACTACAAGGACTTGTGGAAGCTCGATTTGAATACATATGCATGGGAGCTGAAATCAGGTGGTGGAAGTGAGAAGCAAGGAAAGAAGAGTAGCAGCAGCAGCAGCAGCAGTTCTTCATCTTCTTCTGGCGGTGGTCCAACTCCTCGTTCAGGACATCGTATGATTGTCTATAAACATCGTTTACTCGTGTACGGAGGATTCTTTGATAGTGGCTATGAGACACGATTTCTCAATGACATGTTCGCTTATGATTTGAACACACAATTGTGGCAACCAACTGCCATCTCCTTCACATCCGCGCTTTCACCTTCTCCACGCTCCGGTTTTGCATTCTTCTGTAACGAACAGACTGATACTGCCTATGTGTTTGGTGGATTTGCGATGGAGAGTAAAAAGAAGGAAGAGAAACCTGCAGCAGGGAAAGGTGGACAGAAGAAATCAACTTCGAAAGGACAATCAATTCAAGTACCTGTTGCACACTCTGATTTCTGGTCGCTCAATCTCGCAAATTTAAGTTGGACACAAGTGAAAAAACGCGGCTATTTCCCTGCTGCTGGACGATTCGGTATTGGATGTGGTGTACAACGTGAGAAGAATCGTGCTTTCCTCTTTGGTGGTACAAGAGATTTAACTGATTCTTCTTCATCTTCAGCCAAGAAGCGACGCGATGCTGATGAAGATGATGAAGATGAGTTGGATTCATCAAGTACATCGAAGAATTTCAGCGATATGTATATGTTTGACTCTGGAAAAGATAAGCAGCGATTCTATTTCGTTGATTATAAAGGTGACGCAGCGGAGAAATCGATTGAGTATGAAGTAAGTGTGAAAGCGAAGACGAAAGTGAAGGATGCAGCAGCAGGGAGTGAGAAGAAGGATGAGGAGGGAGAAGATGAGGAGACGGGTGAAGCATCGATATTTGATTTCAATCCTGTGATTGAAGGATCATCCTCTTCTTCGTCATCAAAAGCCGCATCTTCCTCCTCCGCTGAGCCTGCAATCGAAAGTCTCTCACTTAGCGCGAGTGTCTCCGTACCAGTCCCAGCACCGCGTCGTTCCTCCATGCTCTGTTTCAAAGGTCACACTGCTTACTTATACGGTGGTGTACGTGAACTCTCTTCATCGGATGGTGAATATACACACGGTGATATGTGGTCATTAGATGTGAATAAATCACAATCACAATGGGAGTGTTTGTTGCAACCGAAAGAGGAAGCAGAATGGCAGGGAAGTGATGATGAGGAGGGTGGTGAAGAAGAGGAAGAAGAGAAAGAGAAAGAGAGAAAGAAGAAGGAGAAGAAGAAAGGAAAGAAGGAGGAGGAAGATGATGAAGATGAGGATGATGAAGAGGATGACGATGACGATGACGATGAAGAAGAGGAAGAACAAAAGTCCTCTTCGTCATCCTCCTCTTCCGGTCCAAACCTCAAGCCTTCCGTTGGTGAGTCTCTGACCGTCTACTTCCAGCGTACAAAATCTCATTGGCTTCACGTTGCTGTAGCAGGATTGGAGGAAGATAAAAAGAAAGAACAGGAAGAGAAGAAGAAGAGAGAGGAAGAGGAAGCGAGAGAGAAAGCTGAAGCAGAGGAAGAAAGGAAGAGGAAGTTGGCGGAGGAAGGTGCTGCTGATGGTGCTGATGCAGCGGTGACTGACGATGCAGCTCGAGCAGATGAGACTGAATCATCTGCAACATCGTCAGAGAGTTCATCAAAGAAGGAAAAGAAAGATAAAAAGAAGGAGAAAGAAAAGGAGAAGGAGAGTAAGAAAGAGAGTAAGAAGGAGAAGAAGAGTGAGAAATCATCATCATCTTCGTCGTCATCATCCTCTTCAGCAGCCGCTTCAAGTGAAGATGCTGCGACAGCGGCGTATGAGAAGGAATTGCGTACGAAGGCGTTTGAGATGGCATCAACACGATTTCAGCAGCGCTAAGCGACGTTCTATTGTTTGAATGTCCTTTCTCGATCGCACAAACTCGATATTATTGTACGAAATGTCGCCAAGGGCGAGATTGAGATCTCTAGTGTAAATTTTATGTTCTGGAATGACCCGGCATGCACACTGCGCGTTCACCCTTAGAAAGAATTGAGATAGTCATTATTGAAGGCGGAGGTCGAGCGCGAATGTTGTTGACTCGGTTGATGCTGTTGTTGCTTCATCTTCATGAGGCGTATTCTCTCCTCCTCCCTCTCCCTCGCTTCCTCATCTGCCTGCTCCTCCTTTCTCTTACTTCCACCTCTCAATACTCGATGTGGTTGTTGTTCTCTCATCACTTCTCTCGTACTCGTACCAGCTAATTTATGTTTCATACTCTCGAATGATTGTGCCAACCATTTCGTCTGGGAGTTGATAAGATCTTTTGTGTAGAAACCAGTAGATTCGGTACGAGTGTGTGCGTGAAGAGGAGGTGGTGACGGGTAGCGACGAAATGAGGAAGGAGGAACAGTGGCAGTAGAGGTGGAGGACGAAGGAGGAGGCGAACCAGCTGCAGAAGCCAATGCAGCCGAGTTCGCTGATGAGCGTGCGATCTGTGCGCGTACAGATTGTATCGATGCAGATGATGGCTGAATTGTCGATATAGGCATAGCAGCAAACGGCTTGTTAGACGAAGAAGGGACACTCGGCTGAGCATTGATCGGGGATGCAATTGGCATGGTCGCAACCGGAGCACTTGGAGATGAGAGCTGTTGAGTGCGCGTGGCTGTTTGTAAAGACAGAATTGAAGGTGAGCGTGTCGCAGTGAGCCGAGGTGATGGTGTCGATGCAGCAGGAAGAGAGGACCGACGCGTAGTTGACTGACGTGGAGATGGAGATATATTCAATACTTCAGTCTCAGCTTGAATCACGCGTACAGGTTCGATGTAGGTCGGTGCGAATGGTTGCATCGTAGCACGTCTTTCAATTACACCAGGTGCAGTGGTTGTGGTATGTTGAGTCTGTACAGCTGTCGGTAGTGATAGTGAAGGCATGATATTCGTTGTGTTTGTATTCGTTATATTCGAACCTGACTCCTTCCTTCTATGTCCCTCCTTCACTCTCTGCTTCAACTTTCCATATAATTTCGGTCCAAATACCTCTCCAACCAACTCGATACAGTCATTCAACTCCAGTGCGTACAGATCGGTGAATGTGAATCCCGCTAGTGCATTACGACTCGCAGCATCGAATCCACTTGAAGAAAGCCATGTGTTGACTTCGACTGCATGCGGTGATGAACGTGACGGTGATGATTGGGAAGAGAATGCAGCATTCGCTGGTGACATCTTCGGCGAAGGCGTCAAGACGGAATGAAGTGCGGAAGTGATCGCTGGTAGAATAGACGATGCTGTTGTCGAAGCAGACGGTGATGCCATTGCTGGTACCGATCCGAATCTTCCAAGATCGAGTGGACGACTTGGTGCTGCTGTGATGTCAACCAACTTCTTCTTACGTGGACGACGTTTTGGTAGAGACATCGGATCGCTGAGAGGAGAAGCGACGGAAGGTTGGATGAAAGGTGAATGTGCCGATGTGGACAAGACAGGAGAAGCGGCGACAGATGATGGTGCTGAGAGAACAGACTCATCGACTGCTGGTGGCGACGCAACGAGTAGCCGCTCAGTCACTTTCGGATCATCAGGTTTGACTTCTGTCGCTGTTGCTGGAGCTGATACTGCGTCATCATTCACCACCGCAACTGTGTTTAGCGGTACTGAAGTCGATGATGCTGTCGTGCTGTCGAGCTGTGGTTCAGGCTCAGGTGTAACCGGACGTGAACGTTGCACAACCTCAGCATAAGAAAGGGTTGAAGCTGCAGCATCAGGCAATGAGCCATTGAAAGCGTGATCAGTCGGATGCGATGATGCTACGATTGATGGAGGATCAGCTGAAACTGTGAGCTTCCTCGATGCGTCCTCGCTCAACAGCTGCGGTGAACCTGTGAGTTGTTGTAATGGTGATGCAGGTGGTGAAGAGCTTGTCCCATCCGAATCATGCGACGGCGCAAGTAAGTGTGCATCCAACGATGCCATATAATTCGCACCGTCCGGAGTCGACAACGAGCGACGATGAATACGCAACGGACGAATGACACGTGATGCGTGCGAGGTACTAATTGATGTATCTTCTTCTTCATTCTCACCATCATCATCTTCACTCGCCAGATCTTGCTCATCGATTTCATCTGTAGCAGGTTTGGTGGATCGTGCTTGTCTGCGTGGGATGGAAGCAAAGTGTGCAGGAGCATCATCATTCTCTGCATCATCCTCATACTGGTGCACGTTGTCGGAGGATGCACGAGCTAGCGGATGGTGTGCAGCAGTCGAAGTGGAGGCGGTAGTAGTTCGAGAAGGCTGCGAAGTCGAGAGGACTGATGGTGGAGATCGTACGATACTCGGTGCGCTCGAATTTGGTTGATGTTGATGCGGCATCACATTGAGCGCAGGAGATTGTTGCTGTTCATGTTGTGCCACTGGTTGTCTTCTATGCAGTAACTGCTCCACACCCGCTTCTAAATCAGCCAATGCTTCATCCGTCAATGCATCACCGAAATTCGGATGCACGAATGCCTTGCTACGTGAGGATGGCAGCTCAGGAACACGATGTGCCGTTGTTGAGGTGGATAAGGAAGAAGAGGATGCAGAGATGATAGGACGAGCCTGTGCGGCAAGTGAGTGAGATGAGCTAGATGAATGCAGCTGTGAGGTAAGCGTTGTGGCAGCGTGTGAACTTTTTCTCTTTCGGACAGGTACGCCAGGTGAAGGAGTGCGACTGCGACTCGATATCTGTACACCTGTCGCGGATAAGACTGATGAAGGTGAATCGTCAGACACAGTAGATACACTTCCCTGCATGACATTCGCATGCAGACGAGGATGAGGGGTATTGAGTATGGACGGTGAACTAGTTGATGATGAGTTCGTCTCCGTCGTATCCTTTCGCCACGTATATGTCGGTTTGATGATACCACGATTGAATCGCGCCACGATACCACGTTGTATCGCTGCTGCAACTTGTCCTTCATACTCAAAATCACATACAGTCCTACCCTCATCATCCTGTGCTGAGACATCAGCTCCAGCAGCGACAAGTTGTGCGAGGATGTCATAAGAACCGAATCGGGCCGAGAGAAGTGCAGGAGAGCAGAGATGCTTGCCTGTGACGTTGACATCCACATTAGCAGCGAGGAGAAGACGCACGATGTGAGAGTGACCAGCGTGGCAAGAATGGAGGAGTGCGGTATCACCTGCCTGAAGATGAGAAGAGAAACGAAGTAAGGACTCCATCATCCACACAGCATGAGCGCGTGCCTCTCAACTCTTCACTGACATTCGTGCAAGCATTAACATCTGCACCCTTCTCCATCAAAGCCTGGACGATGCGGTAATGTCCAGCATCAGCTGCGCACATCAACGCCGTGATGCCATTATTCGCTGTCCTATCAATATCTGTTCTGAGCTGTTCATTAAGTAACAGAGTCACCAACTCCTCATGTCCATCTCTCGCGCAGAACATCAATGCAGTCCATCCTAATGCATCCTGCATATTCGGATCAACACGCATGACAGTCAGAAGATGATGTACAAACGAGATGTGATTGCCGTGACATGCGATCATGAGTGCAGTGGATCCAGCCTAGTAGATTAGAAGAACAAGTGCATGAGTGAGTGAGTGAGTGAGTGAGTGAGTGAGTGAGTGAGTGAGTGAGTGAGTGATCCAGAGTACAAGTCTCCTGTTCGTCGTTCATTTGCATCCTGTTGCTGACCTCATTCTGATAATTTGCATCGATGAACGTCTCAATCTTTTTCAACTTCTCCACACTTCCTTTCGCAGCACAATCAAGATATCGTACATGAAAGCTCATATCGAGTGAGAGTTCCTCGAGGTAATGCATCGCTGCTTGTGCAATACATTGTGTCACAGTTGGTGCATCGAAGTTACCGAGGTCGCATCGACTGAGTCGCTCGAGGAAGATGATACCGATTGGATGTGTCTCGTCTGTCAGATCTGCAACTAGCTTCTCACCACTCCACTGTAAGATCTGTGGTGCACTCAAAGACGCGTCGGATTGATATTGACGAAGAAGTTGACGAAGTGATGAGCGATACTCCGATGACGAATCGACTGTCGATGTTAGATCGGCACGAATACGATCAGAGAGGGAGGAGAGTTGTTGACCCATGACGATGAGGCGACGACGAGGAGGAGATCGCGTCAACTCGAGTGTGAGGTGGAGCAGAAGAGATCGAAATGCAGAGGACGAGGAGGAGGTGAAGTGGATGCAGATGATTCGCTCGCGTTGAGTTCAAGATATATCTGCGAGGTAGGTGATTATATTTAGATGAGGTTACACTCGACACTGAGTAAGCGATGAGAATGGAGGTGGTCGATCCTTCCTTCAATTTTCGTCTGAACGCGGTTTGGTGGGTTTGAGACCAACGGAAACATAAATTCGAAAATCCTCTTTGTTTATTTGCGGCTGCTGCTGGTGGTCAGTACACTAATTCTGTGAGTCACCAACTTGAGTCACACAACGCTAATGTAATGCAACTGTGAACTCGTTCCAATATTCTCTGCCTTCAATCTTTTCTCTGCAGAATCGCAACATCGAATATCGTGCACCGCTTCTCCAGTGCTACCCGCAAGTTTGCACGATCCAACTCAATCATCAACTCAATCCACATCGCAACAAATTCGAAAAAGAATGAGTGCACCTGCAGTGTACGTACTACTGCAGAGGCAGAGAGGCAGAGAGGCAGGGAGGCACGCAAGCAGCAAGCGAGCAGTGGTACTCACAGTCATGTTCTCCTCCTCACCCCTCTCAGACCCTCAGCCGCACCCGCTGGTCTTTCGAAAGCCTGCTACTCCGTGTTTCGTACCTCCGCACAAACTGTTCTACACAAACAAGAACTCAGTGGCACACGATCATCACAAGAACTACGACTCCTCAGACACACATTGAATGATTTCACACAAGCTGCCTTCTTGCAGGTGAGACAACATCTGAGGTTACCTGGTGTGATGGAACTGGAGGATGCGACATTGGAAGCAACATTAACAAAAGCAGAACAGGATTACAAATCCTCACGTATTGCATTACAGATTGAGATGGATCAATGTGCGGCCTTACTCACAAAAGCAATACAAGCACCACTTCCTCCAAGTTCACTCGAACACGATTTACCTGATCCAATCATATCAACTGGTGTCATCGCAACTCAAGCACAGAGAGAACGATTGAAAGCCCATGAGAAACAATTCCAGACTGTTCTGACGAAATTGAATCATACCATTCCAGAGATATTGAAAACGGAAGCACAACATGCAGAGTATCTTGCGACTGCAACATCGAAGTCATCATCATCCTCATCATCATCAGTCGCACCACTCAGCGCCGAAGTACGAACGATCCTGACACGATTGAATAAGGATCTCGCTGCCTCCTCCAAAGCATCGAAATCCAAATCATCAACATCCTCCGCCGTGGCACCTCAACCACTGACGAAGAAAGGAAGGAAGAGTAAGGAGCCAGTTGCTGCAGCTGAAGCAGAGAGTGTGGGAAAAGCAACGAAATCACCTGGAAGAAGACTGTCAGCGAGAAATGCAGCGAAGCCTTACTAAAAGGAAGCAAAACACAGCAGAAAGAAATTATTGTACGAGCAACTCGCGATCACCGCACGCCAATGTCTCAGCTTCGCATACACCCGCCTTTGATTCAGCCCGCCCGATCAATCGCGATTACACCCGCTGCAAAGCAAAAATTAACTGGAGAAAAATTTGAATTAATTTGTGTTCTTAAATGAACAGTGCGCGCGCGAGATGACATCGCGAGTTTGTGTGCAGCAGAGAGTCGTGATTGTTCTTCCAATAGCGGTTTCCTTTCTTCTCATCCTTCCTTTACGATCCTCTCCAATTCATGACTTTCATTCCTTGATGTTGAATCCATTTCGTTGCTCTCATGAACGGACTTCTAACATGTGAAGCTAAGCCGAATGCCATCCATGTCCAAATGGATTGTCCACCAGACATGACACCATCGAGTAATAGAAGTTCTAGACGACCTTCACTCAAATCAGACGTAGTATTCCTCGCACTAACACTCCAAATACTCAAGCACATATTGATAATCATCCACAAAATCGACAGAATAAGAAAACAATACATTCCGAATTGCCATGAGTTCTCACGATCGAGTGCTTCCTCTGGTGAGAGAGAGTGTGAAGAGGATGGACGACGCGATGCAGCCCAGGAAGAGCGACGAGTGAGCGTGGATTGACGTGGAGTAGACTGTGACTGGGAGGAAGGGGTGAATGGAGCAGCGTAGGGGTGTGTTGAAGAAGATGATGATGATGATGATGATGATGATGCAGCTGCCGGAGTACCAGGTTGTGGAGCCTGCATCAATCCAGCCGAATTGCCCGGTGTCGGTGGAACAATAATAAAACTATTTGATGGACGATGTTGATGTGTTGGAATGTTATCGTAAAATGATGGTTGTGGTGAGGGATCTGGTCCATCTCCATCCTCTTCTTCCGTATCACTTGGAATAGGCTCGAGTGTCGTTGCTGTTGTACGACCACCTTCTGGACTTGTAGCGATTGTACCATCTTTCTTCTTCTTCTCCTTCTTGCCCTCATCATCTTCCTCCTTATCTGAGTCTTTGCCACGAGCAATGCCATCCTCTTGACTAATCGGATGATAATATCCTCTCAAATCTTCCTTCCTACTTCTTCTCCACAATGCAATAAAAATCACTGTTAACATCAAGAATGAGAATGCATCCACTCCGACTAACAGCATCCATTCGAATCGTCCGTAACGAAAGAAACATTCAGAGTATTGTAAGGAGGAGATCGTACGTTGTCCACCTATTACTGTCAGGGTCATGATACTGATTGAGACTGTAGCAGAAGCAAGGAGAAGATAGAGAAACCATCTCTTCTCTTTTCCAAACCCATACAATCGAATCAACTCATTCACAGCCAGTGCTAGAATCAAGCATCTCGTCGCCATTCTTGCAGTAAAAACAATCGCAAATCGTACACCACTTCCTCCCGGTGTAGTATCACCATCCAAACCACAGAATTCGGAGGAGAGGTTGAGTGTTAATTGTGCGATCACGAGAAGAATAAGTAAACGATCACGTACTTCGGTATAACGTTTGTTATACCATAGTACAAGTAAAAAATAACAAGCGAAAAATATCCCGAATGCAGAGAAGATTCTCATTGTACCGACTAAGATATCATCTACCGATGCAGAGTCGAGTGTGATATTCACCATCTGTGCAGCGATGAACATTACTGGTGCAGCTAAGACTGTACCTAACACCATCGCAGGTGCCATTAAGTGTCGTGCAGGGACGAGATAATCGTAAGCGAAGAATGGGACTTGTTCGGAGGAGGGCAAAGTACCTAAGATGAATGCGAATAGAATCAGGTCTGGCTCGAGTCCACATGCTGCAGCGAGGCCACGTGAGAGGATAGGTAAGATGATTGATTTCAAGGTGAATAACCACAGTGGAGTCTGAAGTTGTGATCGATCATTCAGCTTATCTAAATGACCATTCATTGCCATCCCTAATACGAACAATGCAGTTGAATTGAAGGAGTCACCTAATCTCCTGAAAAATGGATCGATCAATCCAGGCATACGACCTGAGAAGATGTAGTTTGCTAAGACACCTGCTGTTGTTGATAAGACGAGGGGATTGATCAAGACACGACGCATGATGCGAAGTGTAGTACGAAATTGAGATTGTGGTAAGTAAGGCTCTTCTTCTTGTCCTTCTTCAGCACCCGGTAACCCTCCACCTGATGAGTAACTTGGTCCTGATTTATCTTTCTCTCTCTCCTCCATCACCCTTCTCTCACCACCTCCACCACTTCTTTCAATATCCAACTCACGTTGTTTTGCTTCGTAACTCTTCATCCTTCCATATTCCATCATATAGAATCCGAAAGGATTGATCAATACTCGTGTGAGTGCGACGATATATAACATATTTTTCCATGTCGGGTGTGAACTCTCAAACACAGCTTGCATAATTCCAACACCCATAACGAGATCATTGGATTGCGATGTAAATATTCCGAAGATACCTGAGTTCGCTATTGTCTCGGGACTAATTCCGTGTCGAAAGAAATTAAATCCAATTGCAAATAGAGCAATAATCACTCTCGCTAACAGAATAACAAAAAAGAATCTCCACATGACCTGAGAGAAATCCAAATTAGTCAGTGTGTAGAAAACCATAGCTGGATAAGCTAACATCGAGACGTATAAAGAGAGTGCACGTGCTCCTTGTGTTGGCATAATGTGGAAACGAGAGAGAAGGTAACCCAGGCCGATCATGGAGAAGGTTTGGAGCTGGTAGTAGGGAGCAGCAGGAGGGTGAACAGGATGCAGAGACAAGGTAACAGGACAACTCGCTCTCACTCTGATCACTGACCAATGCTGGTGCAAGTGTTCCAATAGGACTCGCATTCGCACTCGCTGTCGCGAGGGATACCACCTCAGCGAGTGCTGCTGACATCGTGGTGGGTACTGTTGTGCTGTTGCAGAGAAAACTGGAGGTAACTGTGAACACATATATATAGGAGGACAAGAGTCAGTAACAGTTGTACAATTGTCACACGCGCAGCATCAACTCATCTCACACTCGAGTGAACGGGCACACGCAGGAGAAGAGTTGCAACTCGATATCGAGTTAAATTAGAAAGTACAGAGACGATTGAGTGTGGTATTCCGCAGTCTGCACAGTGAATTTTATCTCGATGTATCTTATGATGATAAAGGATTCCTTCAACCAGATCATAGTAAACTGTACGGAATTTCTTATCGCGGATAAAAGGATGAAAATTATCCACTCATGTACATTTGGCACGATACTTTCTGTGGATTTTGATCTTGTGATTGCTAGGCTGAGAATATCACTCCATCCTTCTACCATGTCAATCACAGTCACTTCTCATTCGATTTCCAATTCGATTAGGATCGACCAACCTTTCATCTGGATCATGCCACTCAAACTTTTGACTTGTCTCAGATCGCAATAATAGACTCAACGGTTTCTTTTCATTTGAGCGTTCGATCATCGCACTACAACTCTTACAACTTGACTCGTGCGAGTTCTTCATCGAGAACCTTTTTTAGTGGTGTTAACTTGCTTTTCCACAAGTTAACAGCAGATCACACTCGTCATTCACCCAGCAGCAATGTCCTCAGCGCAGCAGCAACGACCGGCATCGAGTGGTAAAGGTGTTGGTCAGTAGTCAGGTTGAGATGAGGAGATAAAAGAATTGGATCACTCAATTCGAATCGCACTCAACTCACATCAATCTCCTCATCTGTCCTCCTCCTCCTCCTTCTCTTTCTTCTCTCAGCCGTACAAGGTCTCAAACTTCCATTCGTCGTAACATTCGCATCTTCCTACGATGAAGGTTATGCACCGACACAACTAGAACAACAGACGACATCATCAGCATCATCATCTGAACAAAAATCCTCCTCCTCTTCTCAACCGCAGCCGACACCTCATATCAAAGGTTGGCAATCAGCCAAATATTGTCCTTATCCACAAACGCTCGTACTGAAATTCCCTGGATATTTTGATCTCAGAAAGATTCAGATATTGAGTCATCAAGCGAAGATTGCGAATACGTGAGTGGACGGACGATGACTGACAGGAATGAGAGATTTGAATTGATTGATTGATTGATCGATCGATCGGTTGCAGCATGCTCACCCTTCTACTTTCTTTCTTCTCAATAGCATCGAGCTCTACGCCGGCAGTTCACCTCACACAACCGACGAAGATGATTCATCTGCATCCTACACCCGTCTCGGTTATCTCTCACTCGACTGTAATGAACGATCCGGATACAAAGCACGCGAACTAAAATCAGTCTATGTGAATGCGAGAGGCAATTTCTTGAAGTTAGTGATTAAGAAATGTTATATGAATACGATTAATCAGTATAATCAAGTTGGAATTATTGCGATTAATGTTGTCGGAACGAAAGCGACGAGTGAATTTTCGAATCATGCCATTCAGGAACATCATCACGGACATCAACACGCACACAATCCATCCTCATCCTCCAACCAAACCTCCGTCGTCTCCTCACTCATGTCGCAATATCAATGTGATGAGCGTACTGCTATCAAAATCTACGACTTGGAGAAACTGAAATCTCGAGCGATTGCTACAGAGGATTATGATGAAGCGAAGAAGTTAAAGTATCATTTAGATTTGTTGAAAGAGCTGGGTGGGAAGATAGCGAGATTGGAATTAGAGAAGGCAGCTGCAGTCGAGAGGGAGGATTATGATACAGCGAAAGGAATTAAGAAGGAGATTGATGCATTGAGGAATGGTGGTGGTGGTGGTGGAAGTGCAGCAGCGATGCAACGACAACAACGACAGCAACCACAACAACAATATCCTTCATCCTCACAGCAACAGTCTCTCTCACGCGTACCCTCCAATCAAAAGCTCGGTCGTGGTGCGGCTGCACGCAACTCCGATCCTTATGATGATCAACCGATTCATGGTCAACCTCAGCGTGAGCCACTACAACAACAGTATGTGGAATTCGATGCACCTCTCCCTGCGCTCGCACACGCTCAAAATGAGCATTCACATCATCACGAGCCTCCCAGAGATCCTGACTACGATGATCATGGTCGTGGTGCAGCTCCACCTCAGCAACAGGATGAGTTCGCAATGGATCCTGAAGATCGTCCAATTAAGCCATCAAAGAGTGCAGTACAGATGAGAATGGAACAAGAGGAGATGGCTGGAGCTGGCGGTAGTGGAGCGAATGCACGACAACAACAACAGCCGACATCTTACGATATCTCAGCTGCATTCGATGATGCGAATGGTGGAGATGAGATGGGTGGAGGTGGTGGTGGTACAGACGCGAATGGTATGCCGACACCTGAGCCACTAACTGCAGTGAATCGTAAAGACGCAGAACCCCTCATCGATGTCTTCGGTGATCACACCATCCTCTGCCTGTATTCACGACATTGGCTCCTGAGACAACAAGCGTTGAAAGATATCACACAATCTCTCGTCGACAGCGAAAACGGAGGTGGTGGTGATACTCCTCTCTCCACACTCTCCTCACGTGATATCTTTCAACTCGGATGTCGTGTATTGAAGAAAGTGATTGGTGATAAGGTATCACAAGTATTCTTATCAGCATGTCAACTTCTTTCTATCTTACTCCGATTTCATGCACCGAAACTCAAACCAGAAGATGTCAAATATCAACTGGATCCGATTGTACAGATTATGATTGATAAGTTATCGTCACAGAATATTCGTGAACGTGACGGAGCACTGCAATTATTAACTTATCTTGCGTTTGATAAGAATGTGCATCCGAGTATTGTTCCAACGAATTTACTTTTGCCACTGAAAAAGAAGGATCGAGAAAGTCCTTTACCGTTGAAAACACGTGCTGGCCTCTTACTGAAATGTGTTATCTTCTACGGCTTGGATGATTCCTTCGCCTTATCACTTTCCTCCTTAACAAAATTCCTCCTCCCTCAACTCCTTCATCGTGATGCTGGTGTTCGTGATGGCATGTGTAACTTGGTTGCAGGTATGTCACTCATCATCGGTCCACAGAAACTCTTACCTTATTTCAAAGATATCCGCCCACAGACACTACAAGCATTACAACAGAAGCTGGATGATGTGAGCTCGGGTGTGATGGTATTCCTCAAACCAGCACAACCGAGATTGGATCAACAGTATTCAAGTGAAGCAGATACAACGTTTACGGTGAATGGGGTGGCAGGAGGTAGTGCGTCAACAGCAGCTGTGAGTATGACTGCAGCATCAGCAGCTTCACCACCACAACCGAAACAAGCGAGATTGAATGCGAACGCGAATCAACAAGCAGCTACTGCACCACCAGCAAAACAGAAGTCAAATAACCAACAACAGCAGCAGAAACAACAGCAGCAACATCAACATCAACATCAGCATCAACCTCAACACTCCAACAACGCCAGCGTCAACAATTCCATCGCTGAAGAAGATGCCTCCGCCGCTGATTTACAAGGCAAGTGCCAATTCTGTGGTCTTGAAGATCCGTCGTTCACTGAAGAACAACTTGATTTACATTATTGGGCTGATTGTCCTCTCCTGATCTCATGTGCATCCTGTGAGCAAGTGATCGAGATCCCGACATTAAATGAGCATCGTCTGTTCGAATGTGAGGTCGCTGGTGCATACCAGGAGTGTCAGACATGTCATCAAGCGATTGATACAGCTGAATTTGCAGCACATCAATCAGCAGGTTGTGCACCACCTGAAGATGGTTGGGTGAGATGTGCATTGTGTCATGAGGATATATCACTCGGACCGCCAGAGGATGGCTGGAGGCATCATTTGTTAGTTGAAACGTGTCAGAAGAATACGAGACCGGTCAAGAATCATCAACATCAAGCGTGAGTGACAGCGGAATTCGAAGAATGGAAGAATGTGAGAATTAGTGTAGAATGTACGAGAGGTTGATTATTCAGCTTGAAATAATGTCGTTTTACTCGATCATGAGAGTTCGTTCATTCGGTACATACATCATTCTTCCTAATGTACCATATTCTCGTATTTTCTACGCTGCTTCCCAATCATTGCTGTTGAACGCGGCGTATGATAGAGCAAGCGCAATTGATGCAATTGATGACACGGCTCAGCAGGAATGGCTGATGAACTGACCGGCTGCTCGTGCTGCAGCACCCACTACTGGACATGGTGAATGGTATAAGAGGAGGTGAGGAATGGAGGAGTTAGGAGAAGGATGAGGAGTACTAGGAGTCCATCCACCACGACACATGATTCACCGACCACAGACGTCGAGCAATTCACAAGCCAATCCCTTCAGAACATTTGCTCTTGGACACCTACCATGCACTCATCATCAACTGTGCGCGCACAGTCAACAACACCATCACAATCCTCACCTGATGCTGCCTCACCTTCTTCACCTTCTTCACATTCATCTTCCACCACACCCACGCAATTCCTTCGTCCTCTCCTCCTACCTCTCCTCTGTGGCATGTGTTTTGGTGGTGTCTTTCAATTATCACGTGTTCATGAATTCTTTTTCGTTCGTGAACAGATGCTCATGCATAAGTTTCTCATGCTCAAGATGTTCCTATCAGCAGCAGCCACTTCCATCATCTGCATCAATATCATACTACCACTCATCGGTGGACCACGAGTCGTCAAGAGTGTGGCGAATCAAACCGCTAACATGACCTCCACACTTGCCGCACATCGTGGTGTTCCATCACTTGCACTCGGTGCTGCGATAATGGGTGCTGGTATTGCAATATGTGGTTCGTGTCCGGGTACAGTGTTCGCACAGGTTGCAAGTGGTTCAGTGAAAGCGTGGTATATCATGGTGGGTGGATTCACCGCAGCTATTGTCTATCCTCTTGTTGAAGCATATTTCGGCAGTACATGGAATAATCTCTTGAAACGATGCACCCTGCCTATCCAACGTGCTTCACTCGACACCCTTCTCAATACATCACGCTCAAAGGTCGCGTTATCCTTAGCATCACTCCTCATACTTATCGTGATTGTATTTGAGGCCTTCTTTCCTTACAAGTATGAGCTACTTACTCTAGTCAGTGCCAAGGATGCTGCTTTACCCAAGGCTATACCGCCAGAGGTTGCTGGTATTGTTGTCGGTTTGCTTCAAATACCACTCCTCATTGGCACTGGCAATCACTTAGGTTGCAGCTCATCCTACGTGACTATTGTAGCAAGTACACTCAGTCTGGTGAGTAATAAGGTATGCGAGGCAATACCGCTCTACAAGAGTCTGAGAACGAATTACTGGCAGGTAGCTCTCATGGTCGGTGTTAGTTGCGGTGCGCTTCTGACAAGTTGTGTCAATCGTACACCATATGAAAGTGATCATCTTATCAGTATTCGTGAGGCTCTCTGTGGTGGTGTCTTATTGGTGACTGGTGCGCGCATAGCCGCGGGATGTACGTCAGGACATGGCATCTCGGGAATGGGCTATTTAGCGATCAACTCATTTATAGCAGTGGCAGCAATGTTTACTGCAGGTATTGCGGCAGCCTTCATTCTGTATCGGTAATCAGAATAATCATCGGCACATCCTCTGCTTTTGATCTGGATCGCGAAAGCGCAACCTAGCTTCTCTTGCATATGTTTTCCTATCACTTGATCTTCTGCTCTTGTTCTCAACCGACCACGCTGTTATTTTGCTTTTTTGCGGTCACTTTAACACATTTGTTGGCGAATTAATGAGATTGAGTACTAGTGTGTGGGGATGTACTTGGAATATCTCATACATGAAATTCGCTGTATGAAAATAGAAATTAATTGCTAGTTGCATTCATTGAAATTTCATTGAAATTTTGCTTGAAAATTAGGAGGATTGTACGCGTGGATCGATGGATTCAGATCAGCAGAATCAAGTCCGGATCCATTGCCAAATTCCATTTCGGATAATGGAACTCACTGTTATTCAGACGAGGAAGAAAGTGTGATGAATTTAAGTGCGCAAAGATCGAATCAGAATCAGTTGAGATGGAGGATGGATTTGTCGTTGAGGGAAGAATCCAGGCATATGCATCATTGACATCGAATCCAGCATGAATATAAAGATGTTAGGGAAGGAATGATGGACCAAGGAAGACGGAGCAGAGGGAGGTGGTGGTGGTGGTGGTGGTAGACAAAGAAGAGGAGGAAGATGGGCAGATGAGGGAGTGGAGGTGTTGGCAGACAGGGTAGAGGAGGAGAAGGTGAGGATGGTATAATATGTGATGATGTGAATGATGATGCAGAATCAGATCGTGCACTTTCCATGAGCTTCGTTATGTGTCCTATCGAAGAGAGTCGAGAATTGTGCTTGTATCAATGTGAGGTGTCAATGACGAGTTTGGATCGAAGTGGATCTTACAGCGAGAATAGTTGCAATAATATCGTGGGAGCGAATGTACGCGAAAGAAAGTTCAGTTAGTGCTGGAAATGATTGATTGATACGATAACCCTCAACTTCCAGGAATGTCCAACTGGGCCAGATGAATTTCATTCGACGTAAGTGAGGTATACATCGCATCGAACAGAGTGAATTCCCAGTACTGACTCCTCAACATTATTTCCATATACATCCGATTCATGCAATCGTGGGTGACAATGAAATGTCAACTCGCGCAAATGAGGAAAATGTGAATATGCATTTATCAGAGTGAAAGATTGAGAATAGCAGCCATAGGGAGCAAGTGACTCATTTGAATCAATTGATCGGAATCAACTTGAAACCATCCAATATTCAGCTGTGTCAAGTTAGGCATAACTGTGGGTGTATTTTGAGCTAGTTGGGGCATTTCTTCTATGAGTGACGCGAGCTGAGTGACCACATGATCCAATATGCAAGCGTCGGCTGAGGGCGTTGTGCTGGAATCCAAGATTGAGTGAACGAAGCGACAAGCGGAGATAAGGATTCGATGTCAACGGTGACAACGAAACATCGAGCGGAGTCCACTCCAAGATCAATTCTGTCAGTGAACATGGATCAGAAAAAGAGTCGAATAGTTGCAATGAGAAGTGAGGACCAAGTAGCCCTCTTCGTGATTGAAAACGAATCGAGAGTGATGTCAGTGAAGGAGGAAAATCGTGATTGAGGTGTTTATTGCAACATCGAATCACTCATGCACAATTTTATGTACACTCGATGCGTTGCCTCGCATTTTTACACTCTGGATTGACTTGAATTCTGGTAAATTCCTTTTCGGTGTCTCGTGGTGACTCAAAGAAGCAACATGAATTCAGTTTCCGCTCGTAATTGAGGACAAAATTGAAATTATAACCATGTACTTCAATGTTGGTAAGTTGAGGGAGAAATGCGTGTGAATTCAATGTATCATAAATATCTTCTCGCGACATGATGGAATGTCCCTCATGCATTGCTCTTACTTCTGCCTCTCTTTCAGGCATTGGACTACCTTTAAGCACACCGTCACCAAGATTGAGTGATTCAAGACTCGTACAACGTGTACTCAATAACGAGAAGAATGCGCGTGTTGCTGGGTGATTCAATTCGAATGAGCGAAGTCGTTGTAGTAGAGAAGTCGATTCACCGATTCGTGTGAGTGTATTGAAAAAGTCAACATGGCGCGTGACAGAGGATCCAAGCCTGAGAGTGAGAGAGACGAGTGAAGGAAATGTTGTGTCAATGAGAAACCAACTCTCGATCGAATGAAACCACGAAAATGAAGTGAGTGATTCCAGCGGTTGATGAGCGGCACATAATTTTCTCACGAACATGAATTCGTTCGCTGCTTCTGTTCCATTTGCTGACGCTTGAGCAGGCAGTCCACCTATTTCAAGCGCCTTCAAATATTTCCATTGGAACCAGACATCGAGATGCCAACCTCGATGCGGTGCAAATAAATATAAATAATGTAAATTTGGCATGACGCGGTGAATCGCAAGGAGGATGGAAGAAGAGAAGGAATCGACTGAGTCGTCACAGGAGGAGACTTCAAATCGTATGAGAGAAGGCATGACGAACATCGATTCAAAGTCGGAATGTGTCAACACAGGATCACGAAGTGTCAGATTGGTCAGCGATGTCATGTGACTCAATCCTATCATATTGTGAGGCTGCTGCTGATGCCATGAGAGGAATCTGAGATTAAGAGTGCTGAGGGATAATTGCAGATTGGAGTTAGCGAAGAGAGGAGAAAGGTCAATATGAGGATGTAGGTAAGCCAAGTGAATCGAGGTAAGTGACGAGTGTGATACCATTTCAGGTCCGAACATGTCGATAGCAGCTTGAGGTAGATGAAATTTGAAGGAACCATAGATGGAGATCGATGTGAGTGATGGTGGGAGTAGGAAGGAACGATCAGCGACAGCTGAAGCGAATATCGCACCCGTACTTGCCATGTCTTTCTTCTCAAATCGCGTATCATTCATGCGAACCTTGAGGAATCGCACGCGAGGAGCCAAGAGTACGAGTCGAGGTAGTGCATCGAACGTGCAACAGAAATTATCAATGGAAGTGATACGATCACGAAGTGACCAGGGTGAGGAGGGTGGAACAATAACAAGAGAATCTATCTCCTCTCTCGTTCGATTTGAGAATAGATGACGAAAGAGTCGCACAATTATATTTGGCTCTTGTTTCGCATCGAGGTTGAACGAGCGTGAATCAGCAGCAAGTATGACTCGCCCAGGTAAAATGACATCCTGTTTCTTCATATTGGCAGCAACATGAAACCAGTGATGAGAAGTACGAGCACATGAGATCCATTCGCGAGTAGTCAGATACGCAAAGACCAAGGCGAGACCATCGTTGAAAAGATGTATGGCGACTGTTGGAGATCGAGAAAAGGAAGATGAAGTTGATGCTGGTCCTGGATTCAGCTCAATACCGACAAGTGAAGGTCGCAGCAGTGCGGACGGGAAGGACTCCAAGGACTCGAAGGAGCGCATTGGGAAGGGGTGATTGAACGATTGAACGATTTGGGCGTTCAACAAACAGGAAGTGGGTGAAGGACAGATTCTATTGCAGGAGTAGTGAATGATGTGTGAGGAATGTGTTGCGAAAGAAAGGGTGTTGGGCGGCGTCGCTGGGTTTTGAAAGTCGATTGGTTGGGGCATTACATTACATGCCTGGACTGCGGTGCATACCATCTATGCCACTTGTGTTTGTGATGTTCATTGGTCTGGGAGTGATTTTTTGACTCCGTAAACCATTCGATGATTTGAATAGCCTAAACTTGACAATCCAACATTTTATGAAGTTTGAATGGTTGGTCAAGGCCTTCGAGTGCGGTGTTGATTGTGTGTGCATGGCCGTTTCGTGACTGCATCGATCGAGCATAATGTACTGCCCAACGACGAGCTAACCTGCCTCCTTGGTCTTCGCAACTCGGCCGTGTTTTTTGGTTTGAGAATTGTTTCTAGTGTTGTGCTTGTGAACTTCGACAATAACACATCTCTCATTGAGCTGTTGACAATTAGTTCTTCATCTTCCTCTCACACAATTCCAATCAGTCAAACCTAGAGTGAGGCAACGATACGGATCATTCCTACTTGAGTGTGAAGTAGACTTTAACCTCGGAAAGGGAAACAGTATTTGGCTGAGCAAGGGAAGCTCCCATAAGCAGTTTATGGCACGCAATTTGGCCGTATTTATCGGTATCTCCGTGGAGTAACTTGCCCTGAGTTGACGGCATGTCAACAGCATCAGCAAAGCGCAACCCGATGTGGTAGTGTACTGGTTCATTCTTACTGTTCTTTCTCCAACTGGAAATCAAGACCCTCACCGACACGCTTTGTGCAAAAGGGGCGACTTTCAGTGCAGGATGGTCGTTGTGTGTCGATCATCTCGACGCAAACTCAATTCTCAGACGCGAGTGTGTTCGTGAAGTAGAAATGTGAAGTGAATCAAGAGGAAGTTGTATGGTTGTTGCATTATACTGTGTTTCGTCGAACTTAGCTATGGTGGCCAAGAGGACTCATCAGATGCGTGGTGACAAAGCGATTGCGCATGCAATGTTTTCAAGTTGGTATTCTCTCAGCTGGTCGGTCTTGTTGATATTCTGTGTGCAATCTCACACTGTGTCACTTGGTGTAAGATGTATTGAAGGAGAGAGTAGAGGATGGTGTAAGATGAGGTCAGTGAGGTCGCCGAGGAGCAAGATGCTCACTGCAACATGCATTGTCCATGCATCTGCATCCTGCTTGTAAGCCAGCACGTTGTGTTTCATGATCCCGTGTAAGTAGGTTTGTCGCAATACCAAGTGTACCTTCATTCCGAAAACGTGTCAAATCATGCCCAGCTGATTCGATGTCCAGTTGATCCTGGTCCAGGTGCTTCGATTGACATGGTTGCGATATCTTGTTCGGGCACGAATGCACACTACGATTACAAGTCATTCCTCACCATCACGCTGTTGCGAGTGTAGTTCGCATCGATTGTGGATGCAGCAAATGCTACGATGAGAGGCGAGTTGTTGGATGAGGATGTCTCACGCTGCAGTGAATTCCTATTCGAATCGAACACTGTTCCTCAAATTCAACGGCTCAAGTCATTCAGTTGTAACAGATGACATTACCAATATCAGTGCTGTCTTCGATGGTGGACAACTGACCCCACTGGCATGCTTGGAGATTTAGCGAGGAGACTCTGAGGGCAGTAATTGCGCTTGAACCGATCAGATATGTGCGCCAGGACGATGACGCTGCAAGAGTGCAGCACTACATCGTTGATGAGAAGTCAACATCCAGAACCTTGCCCTGTGAAAATTCGACTCCAACAAGCACGTTTTCCAACTCGATGCGCAGTAGCGCACCGAGTGTCAGATAGTTCAGCAGCAACGATACTAGACAAGAGCATGCATGCACTGATGCCGCAATTTTACTGATCACTCGCTGCTGTTGTGTGTCATGTACTCAACTGCGTACTTCCCTGCCCCTGCCCTCACTAGCTGGATTCAGTTGACTTGTTTCCTCTCTGCGTGGTCTGAGTGAGCATCTCGACGTGTACACGCATTCCTTCTTCCTTCCTTCCTGCCGCGACTGCTCCTCTTCCTTCTAATCATCGGCAATGACATGCATCCATCACCATCCCCGACCTACTGGTACTGCAGCAGCTGCATTCCTCATCGTATTCGCAATCACCTGCTGCATTCATGCTACTCTCATCCAAGTCAACAGCGCGTTAACGTTCTCCCAACTAAATAATTTCACACTCACAGTCAGCGGACCAGGAGTCAGTGGTTCACGAGTGTACAATGCATCGACTTTCACTGGCAGTAGCAACATGAAATTCACTGCACTTCATGTTCGTCCGTTCGCTATACCAAAAGTGAGTTCCACCTCACCGACACTCTTCATGCGTGGCAATCCTGACTCGACACAAATTGGACTAACTCAAGGACAAGGACAACAAGGTTTAGTCGATGTGCCAAGTGATATTAATATCCCGGATACACAGCGCGAATTGTCGCAGAAAACAACTTGGACTGATCCGAGTGATGGTTCACTATGGATGGTAGGACAAGATCAATCTCAAGCACCTGCTGCTGTCATGTGGCAATATCGTCGTCAAACTAATCAATGGACGAGGCGAGCAGAGACTGCGTATCAGAATCAAGGTGTCAGAGGTGTGGCTGGAGGATCACCTGGTGGCAGAGCAGATTCGTGTGGTGCTGTGGATGCGGCGACGGGACTTTTCTACCTGTTTGGCGGTGAGTAAAAGAAGAGGATTGAAGGCTACCAGTAGAGATCTGAAAACAGAATGAAGTGCCGAGTGTGTGACTCATCTTCTTCCCTCATCATTCGTTTTTTTTGCGATGGTTAGGTAATGCACGCGGCGATCTTTGGGTATTCTCTACGACCACTCTTCTATGGTCAGTTGAAATGTGGCAGAGTTTGATAAGAAATGGACTTGACCTGGATACTGACCTCTTCTCATCATTTTTCACCTTCTCGCTGTGCAGGAAATGGTCAGCTGTGTGATGAAAGAAGATGAGGGTGTACTACTAATTCTCAACTCGTCGCGCTGTGCCTCTCTTCCTCTGCTCGCTCTCGCTCAGGATCGCTGGTCTCAATTCTGCCCACAATGCTCCAGTCTATCCTTCCACACTCGGCGGCAATGTACCAGCAGCAAACGCTGGACCAGGTGAGAGTCCGAGCGAAAGGAGGGAATGCGAATTGGGTGCTTGAACAGGCAGCTCATCATCATCATCATATCTCTCTCTCTCTCTCTCTCTCTCTCTCTCTCTCTCTCTCTCTCTCTCTCTCTCTCTCTCTCTCTCTCATAAAAGGCACACGATATCGTGCACAATGTTGGGCGTCAGGTGGGCGGTCAGTGTCACAACGCCGTGCACGAGTGAGGACGAAGGTGCATGTGAATCAGGCTGACCTCACTCTCTCTCATCTTTCAGCTTCTTCCTCTTTGGTGGTTGGGATACAGCTACAAAGTGGAAACAAGATTTGTGGAGTTATAATCCAACTGCAGATGTGTCAGTAAGACGCAGAGAGTGAAAGGAAGAGACGATTTTGGTGGCGAGTGGAAGAATCAATTGACAAAACTCCTTCTTTCTTACGCTTCTCTTCTCCTCTTCCTCATTTTTGCTCATCCGCGCGCAACTCCCCTACCTCTGCTCGCACAGTTGGGTTTGGTTATCCGGTACCAACTCTACCAACATGAATGCTCCGGCTACATATGCTGCTTCACATAATGAACCATATCCGAGAACGGAAGGTGTGAATGTTGTGGTCAAAGTTGGAAATGTCAACCGTCTGTATCTATTCGGTGGGTTAACGAGCACCGCATGGACGAATGGGAATATTCAACAGATGAATGATCTGTGGTATGCGACAGTTACTGGCCCAACTGTAACATGGTTTCGTGTGAGTGCAACAACCGATCTGCGTGTACCATATTCATACGGAACTCGTGGTGATACGACGAACACAACTACTTGGCCACCAGGAAGAGGTAGTGCTGGGTATGCAGTGGATCAGAGTAATGGAAACTCGTTTATCTATGTGTACGGTGGTCTAGTGGCACTGAATAACAACGGAGGATATTTTGGTGACTTGTGGAGATATGATGTAACGACAGGAATATGGACATGGCTAGCAGGCGCAGCGACTCCAAATGATCCAATCGTGTTACCACCACCAGGTTCTTCCTCACCGTATAAAATATCGACTTCAACAAACATGGGCAGTCGGTGTCATTCGAACATCTGGTGCGATCCCAGTGGCAGTGTTTGGTCAGGATTTGGTACCCCGCCAGCTATTACAAGAAATGATCTGTTTCGATTACGCGCTGTTGGTACAGGCACATACACTCTAACACTAACACCAGCTACAGGTGCGAATGTCAGTAGTATCACACTCGGTTCTGGCGTTAATACTGTCATCACATTCGAAGTTGGCTCCTACCAGAATTTATCATTCCGAATTGTATCAGAAGCAGGAAATATTTCATCGCTCTACACAATTCAACTCATACCACAACAACCGAATTGGATTGCGAATGTTGGTTGGACTGGAATAGTTGGTGCTCCTATTACAGTCGATCAATTCTCGACAGATGCAGACTTGAAATTCACACTACCTGTCAACTCAGCGTATCCATCGAAACCAGCTGCAGTTATTACGATCACGCCTACTGGTTACTTTGGTACAACCTTTGCTCCATCGAATCTCTCATTCTCTGGATTACCACCTGGATCTGTACTTTTATCACCATTCTTTTCGACGACGAGCGGTGTTCAGACAACACGAACATTCGTATTTACGAGTCCATCCTCGATGAATGCAACCGTCAGTGTGTTTGTCAACCTACCTCAGCCACTCGTTGATGTCACACTGCCATTCGGATTCGCTACAGCTGCAGGTAAATTCTCAGTTCCAGGTTCGTATGTCGGACAATTTGTCAATCTGACATTTACACTACCCTATGGTGCTAAGAAGATACCTGCAGGTGCGAAAGCGTCCATCGTATTCGCGAGTGCTATCACGTATTACTATCAATTCAATATCACATCACAATCAGGTGTGCTGAAAGAGTACTCACTTGAATTCAAAGTGACACCATTGAATGATACGTCATTTGACGCCAGCGTTGATGTCCTCAATGCTGATCCTGCAATCAGTATTGACTTCACCGGTGATTCAACACACAAGAAGATCGTAGTTGATTTACCAGCAGAGGCTGCATTCAAGTCAGCACAGTTGTCATTAAGTTTGCCATACCAAGCAACAATCAAACCAGCGAATATTGAGTCGCAATTGATTTCACTACCACCATCAGGTGCAAATGTGACATCACAGTTCACTGTCAAAGCACAAGATACGACAACTCTCACTCAGTACAATGTAACATATCGTGTCGCGCAGTCAGATGACAACTCATGGTCAATCAACATCCGACCTTTGACGATTAGTCCTGGCATCACTACACTCACACAAGAAGATGATGTTACATTGCGTACATTTATGTTGGCTGAAGAGTTTGCATATTCGTATGCCACAATAAACTTGACACTGCCTTACGGTGCGACACTGGCGAACAAAACTCAACCGTACAACACGATCTTGAAATACGGTGCAACAAAGACGAGTGTGAGTTATACGTTCATCGTTGTATCACAGAGCGGCATCGCATCATCACCTGTTGCAATCATCTTCACGATCGAACCATCATCTGATGGTAGTTGGAGTGCCGAACTGACACCACCATTTGGTGATCCGCACGAGTATTTGACATCATCAAATTCGACCGCAGATCGATCCTTCTCTTATCCAATGGCCTATCAGAAGTCATTTCTCACCATGATCGTGACCTTACCTTATGGTGCGACTCTCTATGGTGGTGCGCCATTGACACGTCAGATTCAACTTGGCGACGGTACTTCAGCCGGTAATACTATCGCTGTTTCTTTTCGTGTCGTCTCTCAAGATGGTCAACTTGGTTCGAACATTCAATTCACATTCTATATCGGTGCATCATCAACAGACTGGAGTGTGGGTTTCATCATCGCTGGCAGTTCGTTCACTGTCACTTCATCTGATCCAGAGAGTAATAGAACACAATCACTTACTTATGATCAAGCGAACAATATCGTGAGTGCAGCGATTACCATACCGACAGGTGCAACATTGAACAACTCACACCCACTCAACTCGCAATTCTCACTCGGTCAGCCGAATACTACGATACCCTTCACTTTTACTGTCATATCAAAAGATGCAAGCTCGAGTGATTCAGTTGTATTCTCATTCCTTGTTGAACCGTCCCAATTTCGTTACTGGTCGGCTGTACTGACAATCAAGAATGATTCAAGTTCACCAATCCTACTCGACTCCACCATGAATGCAGATGATCTCATCTCAAATTTTACATCCGACTATTCAAATTCAACAGTCGATTTAGTGTGGTCGATCGCACCGTATGCAACGATTGAACCAAATTCACTGATCGATTCATTTCGTCTACCATTAGCAGGTGCATCATCACTCTCACGTTCATATGCAATTACAGCACAGCGAGGTCAACTACCTCAGGATCGTCAGAACATCAATCTAATATTTAATGTTGCTGCAGTACCGCCATTATCAAGTGATAATTCATGGTCGATGCAGATTGGACCATGGAGAAATCAGACGAGTGATCAGGTTGATACAACCATTCCACTGACATCAAATTCAAGTGCTGCTGCAAGTGATCTCTCCATAGCAGTCTCATCAACAGTTAGTTCACTACCATTCACATTGACACTGCCTTCGGGTGCAACGTTGACTCAACTAACATCGCAGCCGGCAGGAAGAATCACTGCAAGTAAATCATTCGTTCACGGTGTAGCTGCGGCTTCATCAACATCCTACACACTCTCACTTTTAGCAAGTGAATTAACTTCGATCACATTCGTTGTGACGTCGGAATCAGGTCTAGCGACTTCACCTGTTGTGATTGTGTTTGACAAAGCAGCACCTCCACCACCATCATCGTCATCGTCATCGTCATCGTCATCCTCCTCCTCATCATCCTCCTCTTCTTCCTCGTCGTCGTCGTCGTCATCTTCTTTATCTTCTTCAAGTAGTACTGCCTCTTCTTCTTCATTATCAAGCAGTATTAGCAGCAGCAGTGGTAGCAGTACTACAGCAAGCAGTAGTTCAACTAGTAGCAGTACTGCGGACAGTAGCAGCACCGCAAGTAGTACTGCTGACAGCAGCAGTAGCAGCAGTACTGCTGATAGTAGTACAAGTATTATTGTCAGTAGTAGCAGTGGTTCAGGATTGGATGTTGATGATTCATCAAGTTCATCATTTCCTGTTGGTGCTATTATTGGTATTGCAATCGGTGTATTTGTACTCCTACTTTTGCTCTTGTTACTGCTGTTGTGTCTGATCAAGCGTCGTTCGGAGACGAAACAGAAGTTGGTTGAGACAAGAATGTCTGGTGTTGATTCAGCACCTGGTCCAAGTGCATTTCCACCCTTATCACCTCGTTCAGATGAATCTGGTGTCACACCAAAACCGCATCCACGATATCAACCAGATGCAAATGCGAATACAGCACAACTTGAACTGATGGAGGTTGGTGAAGCAGCTTCTGCACCAGCGACGTACTCATCCCGCATGACCGTCGTCGCATAATTTATTCTGCTCTTCATTCTCGTTACCTTGTTCTTGCTTGCTTTCCGTTCACATTGCGCTTTTTTGAATGTCATTGTAAGACCGTTTCTGAGGATTATTTGTCTGATTGTCGCAAATTAGGGTTATTAGGGCCAGTCTGCGCTGCGCACTCTAATTTGCTGCTGTTCGTGACGTGAAGGTGTAGAACTAGCTACGACAATTCTACAAAGAATTGATTTGCGTAGACGCTAATCGGCACACCCACTCGATGATGATGTGATTCAAACAATATTATACGTGTCGTAATGCATCTCTATATCTCTGAACAAAACAAAAATCAGAGAAATTGCCCTTTGAGTGGCCGTTAAAGACGGGATGCAAACAATTCAGTTTCGTTGCAAAAATTGCAAAGAAAAAATAAAAAGATCAAAAAAACAGCAACGAGGAACGCGATGGCGGAAAACACGAAGAAGCTCAAAACAAAAAGAAGAGAAAAAAAAGGATCTTCGACAACAACTAAGCAACCACAGTCATACGTGATGAATAGGTCGCTGGCGGTAAATCCGAAGGAGCCTCTTCACCAACTTCCATTAGTTCGAGTGAATGAGGGTCAGCAGTCTTCTTTGGTGATGACGGTGGAAATGGTGCAGCTGATTCGACATCTGTCATTCTTGACTCGACTGACTTGCGTTTCGTATCCTTATTACGCTTCAGTAAACATAATAACAGTAAAAGTAGTAATAAGAGGAAGAAGAATGCACCTATTGCAATACCAACAATTGTACCAGTTGAAAAAGATGATGAACTTGATGAATCATCCACACTCAACTCTGAACCTGAACTGCTACTACTAACGATAATACTTGTACTACTATCACCTGTGCTGCTGCTGCTACTGCTGCTGCTACTATCAGTCGTACTACTTGAACTACTTGTTGTACTACTACTACTGCTACTCTCAGCAGTACTGCTACTACTTGAACTGCTGCTGGCTGTCGTACTACCACAGCTGCCGCTATCGCCTGTACTACTACTACTCGAGGTGACAGCAGTGCTGCTGCTACTACTAGCAGTGCTGCTGCTGCTGCTACTACTACTCGATGAAGAAGAGGAGGATGATGAGGAAGAAGAAGAAGAAGAGGATGAAGAAGGTGGAGGAGGTGGAGTTGCTATCACATCAAATGCAATTACAACAGGTGAAGTTGCTAGACCTGATTCTGCAGTCACTACAAATGTGATTGAAGTTGATTCACCTGCAGAAAGTGAAAGTGTGTAAGATGTTGTTGATGGTGATGATGTAGCACTGTGAATGAGTGATTTGCTTGCAGTGATTCTACCAGCAGGTTGTGATGTCAACTGTGAGAGTACTGCACCTGCAGATAGTGTCAATGAGAATGGTAGTGAACTAACTGTTGATGAGACTGCTATGGAGAGATCACTTGCAGCAGCACTTGAATTTGATGTCAGTGGAATGGTTGTATCAACCTGATCACTCGTCTGATTTCTCCATGGTCCAATCTGCATCGACCATGAATTATCACTTGATAATGGCGGTACTGCAGCAACATTAAATATTAGATTGATGTTCTGACGATCCTGAGGTAGTTGACCTCGCTGTGCTGTAATTGCATATGAACGTGAGAGTGATGATGCACCTGCTAATGGTAGACGAAATGAATCGATCAGTGAATTTGGTTCAATCGTTGCATACGGTGCGATCGACCACACTAAATCGACTGTTGAATTTGAATAGTCGGATGTAAAATTTGAAATAAGATCTTGTGGGCTCATAGTCCAGTCGAGTAAAACCTGAGAATTTGAATCATTGTTAAATGTCAATAAAGCCGACCAATAACGAAATTCGGACGGTGCAACAGACAGTGAAATGACAACGGAATCACTTGCAGTACCATCCTTTGATATGATGGTGAAAGGAAATAGTGTTGTCGTATTCGGTTGACCTAATGTAAATTGTGATTGTAACGATTGTGAATTATTTAGAGTTGCACCTGTCGGTATGGTGATGACCACACTGCCAATACTATTTGCTTGTCTGAAATTGATAAACTGAGTTCTGTTGACCAATGGATCAGTGGAAGTGACACTGAGTGAACTTCCACCGCCACTGCCACTGCCACCGCCACCATCTGTCGATATCGTGAATGTGACACTCCAATCAGTTGATGATGTACCAATATAAAATGTGAATTGAACTGTCTCACCAAGTTGACCATCTTGAGCAACAACACGAAAGAAGACAGCAATAGTATTACCAGCTGAAGTACCATCACCTAATTGAATTTGACGTGTTAATGGAACACCACCATACAGAGTTGCACCATAAGGTAAGGTCACGATCATGGTCAAAAATTTCTTCTGATATGACATTGGATAAGAGAAAGAACGATCTGCACTTGAATTTGATGAAGTTAAATAGATGTGCGAATCACCGAATGGTGGTATCAACTCAGTATTCCAACTACGATCAGATGATGGTGCGATGTAAAAGATGATTGATACAGGTGAAGATGCGATACCGCTCTGTGATACCACTGTAAATGTATAATTGACACTCGACTGTGTTGCACCATATTGCAATGTCGTTATGAGTGGTTGACTCTTGTTCGTGAGTGTTGCACCATCAGGTAATGTCAATACGATTGATGCATATGAATGTGCAAATTGTTGACCCAAAGGAAATGTACGCAATGGAACATCATCATCCTGTGTCAGTATGGTACCATCAGGAGCAAAAGTGAAAGGACGAATATTGATCGACCATGTGTTATCATCTGATGCTAGGACACGATATGTTATATTGTATTGAGTTTTTGTTGTTGTATCCTGTGCTTTCACAATGAATTGTGATGTCACATTTGTACCTGCAGCTGGTAATGAAATCAGTTGTGATTCAATTGTCGATGGTATGACTGTAGCTTGATATGGTAGACTTAATGACAATTGTGCTGTCTGTAATTGAGCTGATGTTGGTAAATTAACAACAATTATCTTATGCGTTGAATCACCACTGAAATCCATACCAATTGCAGGATCAGCATCAATAACATCAATACTTGCATCAAATGATGTATCAGCTGCAGCTGTCACCTTAAATTCAAGTGAGTACTGTTTTCTTACACCTGTTTGAGATGTGATATTGAATTGATAGTAATATGTCACACCAGCATTAGCAAATAGAATTGCAGCCTTTGTACCTGCAGGTTGTTTTGTTGCACCATACGGTAATGTAAATGTCATATTCACAAATTGACCGATATATGTTGATGGTACACTAAATTTACCTGCAGCAGCTGCAAAGCCGTATGGTAGTGTCATATCAACTAATGGTTGTGGTAGATTCACAAATATACTGACACTCGTATTTGTTGATGGGCGATTGATGAATGTAAACGTTGTGAGATCAACTACACCATTTGTTGTTGAATTGAGTACGAATAGGAATGATTGTCCAGGTGGTTTGGCAACGCTAAAAGTACGACTCAGTAGAGCTGGATTGAATGTTGTACCAACACTTGGTGTCAATTTGATAATTGCTGTTGCAACAGTTGGTACACTAGGATATGCATTATTCACTGGTATGTAAAATATCAACTCATCATCACTGCTCCATGAATCGACTGTCTGCAGGCCAGCATATCCAGTGCAATCAACACTCACAATCCATGGTGGTTGAGTTGGTAATATCTGTAGTGAATAAGCTGCAGTTGTTGCACCTGATTCTGCAACAATCTTGAAAGTCAAATTCGATGGTGTATCTGGTTCGAATGTGATAACTGAATTTACACCTGATGCAAGTGTGATACTATTGACACTGGCACCTGAAGCAGGTGTTAATGTCACAGTATAAGTACCTGAACCAACAGCGAGAAATCTCCACAAATCATTTTTCGGTCCTTCTTCAACCGGTGTCTCACCAAATCCTCCCCATACACTACCTGTATCATCGATCCACATTGCAGGGAGTTGTCTCGTACCTAATACAAGTGAAGGATTCACTTGATATGGACCAGCTGCTGCAGGTGGATAGACAGCCTGATATGACTCGGGGTCACCAGAAGGGGCTACATCGCCTTTTAGCCATGTCCAATATTTTGTGTTGACATCGAATTTCCATAGATCTAAAGTACATACGGACGCGCCAGGGACCGAAGCGTACCCGCCATAGAGATATATAAATAAGTTAGTTTGATCAGTCTCCATTACACCGATCCAGCGAGAATACGGCCAATTGGTGGAAGCTGGAAAGAGGAAAAGAAAGAGAGCAAGAGCGAGAGTGAGTGAGAGCAGCCCATCCTCGCCCTACTGAGTCCTTCTACATGTTCATGTGTTGCGATGTGCCTACCTGCGACACCCATAGTTCCAGGATTTGGTGGCGAATGAGTCGGATCCGAAGGGTCTGACACACCATATCGTTTCCATGTAACAACATTCGTACCAATCACGACCTCCCACAAATCATTAAGCGAAACAGCATTACGCGAAACAGCTGTCTCAACGTCAATGTGTGTGTGTGTGTGTGTGTGTGTAAAGAGAGAGAATGAGAGAGAAAGTGAGCACCAAGCAAGCCTGCGAGTGAATGAAAGTAAGCCTTACAGTCTGGTCTACTTCTGATCTCATTCGCTCTCGTTCTCATCTCGAACAGACAAGCTGAAAACCCTCCAAACAAGTAAAGGTGGTAAAAATTACCAATCTTAACCGTTGATGAATGTGCATAGTAGCGAGGGAAAGGCTCAACAGCCGAGTTTGCATAGTCCAATGCGACAGCATCGTGATCTGAACTACCGGACCACCAGATCCAACTGGCAGAAGAAGGGAGAGAAAGAGGAGGAAGGACATAGAGTGTAGGACGAGAGAAAGGTTAGCCACATTTACTCATTCATTCATTTCGTTTCTGCTCCGTTTCCCCACCCATTCTCTACCGACTTATCCTGAGCCACGTTGTAAGACCAAAGATCACCTTTGAGACTAGAGAGCGCATCTAGAGCGAGAACGGGAGGTGAAGGGTGCGCGTGTGTAGAGTGAACCTCATGGTGTTTGCAATAACTTTCAATTGGCAGAAATGATGCTCACGCTGCACATCTCGCTCTTCTTACCACCCCCTGTTCCACCAAAAATATAAAATCTTTGATGAGAAAATAAGACAGAAAAGAATGAGGGAAGCACAAGTCGCAGAGTAAAGCGAAAGGGTGGTGATGATGTCATTGAAAACCAACATATGGCGCTTTTGTCTTTCTTCTCTGCTTTTCAACCGACCTTCCTGGTGTGCACCAGCACGAGTGGCCCAATCTTGAACCTAATCACACGAGACAAGAAAGAAAATTTAGTGCCGGCAAACGAGAGAAAGGGAAGAGAAGCGACCAGAGAGAGAGAGAGAGAGAGAGAGAGAGAGAGAGAGAGAGGAGAGAGAGAGAGAGAGAGAGAGAGAGAGAGAGATAACGATTCGAAGTGTTCAGACAAAAGGTTTTGTGTTTATTGCCATTGATATTCACTGACCTGGTCCTGCTGATCCACCTGGTACAGTTGATGTAATTCGATTCGTTGGGTAGGTCGGATTAGCCGTACCTTGAACACCACCAAGCCTTCGGAGAGGGGAAGCGAAGGAGGAGGAAGGAAAAGAAGAAGTAGAGATGAAACAAAATTCGCTAGGTACATTGCTCACATGCCAGAAAACGTCACTACACTGACCATGCCCTAACATAGAAAGGAAGGTGGAGAGAAAGTGAGAGATCGTTGGTTGTGCTCTCTCTCTCTCTCTCTCTCTCTCTCTCTCTCTCTCTCTCTCTCTCTCTCTCTCTCTCTCTCTCTCTCTCTCTCTCTCTCTCTCTCTCTCTCTCTCTCTCTCTCTCTCTCTCTCTCTCTCTCTCTCTCCATGCTGACCACATACGTGTCGTTGGTGAAAATACCCACAGATCGGATTGCAGGGAAGTGGAGCCCTTACCTGTAAGGAAGATGGAGGAAGAATAAACCAGCATGAAAATAATGCATTCACAAAGCTGCATGGAGCGTAAATCTGCTTCGCGCTCCTCCTATAGCTCTCTCCTTATTCACCTCCGTAGTAGTAGTATAATCCACTGACAGGATCAACTGCACCGCATCCATTTGATCGCCTACCTGGGCTACTCGTAGCGGTGGCAACTGTTCTCGTCGTACCATAAAATAGAGGTAAGTTCTTCGTGTGCGCTATCCAACGATTTGTCTCACGTTGATATTGCCAGACTTGTGGATCTGCGCCGCTTGATGGTGCTGTTTCATGTAACCAGAAAGATCCATCAATCGGTGAAGTCCATGTTGAATGATAAATAGCCTGTCCCTCTGGCTGATTTGTATCTGCAGCAACATTCACTGTACCATCTGATCCAACAGCTGCACTGGAATCCTTATTACCATTCATCCATAATGTTGGTGTTGTTAAGTAATTTGGTTTTGGAATCGCGAACGGACGAACTCGAATCGAAGCTGATTTACCGATCATATTGATGTTATTGTAAACACGAGGAATTCGCAGTCCTGGCCCACTAACGGTGAGGGTGAAATTATTTGATGTAGAGAGTGCATCGACAAGGGGTGTGATGGTGAGGAGGATCAGCAGCCGGATGAGCACATGGCTTGCGTTGCTGTGGCTGCATACTCGTGGTGGTGGTGGCGGTGTCATCATGATGGGAGCAGCAACAACAAGAATAAATATCACCGTGATGTGAGATAAGAATAATTTGCAAGTTCACCAGCGCACACGCTGTGACACAGTCGTCACAAATTTCGTCTGTCGCCCAGTCGCACACTGAGACGGAGGTAGATGCTCGTATGATCATACCTGCATAACATACTTCGCATATGGTGTGAACTTGATCTCCTGGCACATCGACAGTACATACGCATGTGTTTCGCCAACAAAGTAAGATGAAGGAAAAGTTGGTGAGTGCAGCGAGAGGTTGACTAAGCAACAACAGTATGGTGATGAATACGTCGCTGGTGGTGCATCGGAAGGTGTTGATGCTGCTTCACCAACTTCCATCCCCAATTGCAATACCAATTATCGCACCGGCAGAAAATGAACTTGAAATATTAGGTTCACCATTAAAGTCCGTTCCTGTACTACTACTTCTCCAGTATGGCTACTGCTGCTACTGGAGCTAATTTTAGCAGTGCTACTCGATGGGGAAGAAGAGAAAGAAGCAATATATGCGGCTTGATGAAGACGAGGATGAAGCAGAAGACGATGATGCCGTACTGGATGAGGACGAAGATGATGGTGGTGGTGGTGGTGTTGCTTGAACGGCGAAGACAACACGTTAGGTGAAGTCGAAAGACTTGATGTACTATGTACTTTACTGATGTCAATGGTGCAACTGGGTATTGTGCAATGAGAATGGTAATGAAATGACTGTTGATGCGAGTGCAATGGAGAGATCATTTGCAGTTGAATTTGAGGTTAGTGGAACTGTCATATCAACTTGATCACTTGTTTGATTAGGAAACGGACCAACCATCATTGTCCATGAATTATCATTCGACAATGGTAATGCAGCAACATTGAATACGAGTGTGATATTTTGACGATCATCAGGAAGTTGACGACGTCAAATTGATGGAGTACTTGCTCGTGGTGGTCAAAATGAATCAGCCAGTGAATTTGGTATGATTGTTATCCCTTAACGGACCCATGCTGCGGAGCGCAGCATTCTCTTGTCAGCAGCGAGCACACGATAAATTGTTCAAAATTGCTCGTGTATGTATGCGATTGGGTTATTAGGGTTATTAGGGTTATTAGGGTTATTAGGGTTATTAGGGTTATTAGGGTTATTAGGGTTATTAGGGTTATTAGGGTTATTAGGGTTATTAGGGTTATTAGGGTTATTAGGGTTATTAGGGTTATTAGGGTTTATTAGGGTTATTAGGGTTATTAGGGTTATTAGGGTTATTAGGGTTATTAGGGTTATTAGGGTTATTAGGGTTATTAGGGTTATTAGGGTTATTAGGGTTATTAGGGTTATTAGGGTTATTAGGGTTATTAGGGTTATTAGGGTTATTAGGGTTATTAGGGTTATTAGGGTTATTAGGGTTATTAGGGTTATTAGGGTTATTAGGGTTATTAGGGTTATTAGGGTTATTAGGGTTATTAGGGTTATTAGGGTTATTAGGGTTATTAGGGTTATTAGGGTTATTAGGGTTATTAGGGTTATTAGGGTTATTAGGGTTATTAGGGTTATTAGGGTTATTAGGGTTATTAGGGTTATTAGGGTTATTAGGGTTATTAGGGTTATTAGGGTTATTAGGGTTATTAGGGTTATTAGGGTTATTAGGGTTATTAGGGTTATTAGGGTTATTAGGGTTATTAGGGTTATTAGGGTTATTAGGGTTATTAGGGTTATTAGGGTTATTAGGGTTATTAGGGTTATTAGGGTTATTAGGGTTATTAGGGTTATTAGGGTTATTAGGGTTATTAGGGTTATTAGGGTTATTAGGGTTATTAGGGTTATTAGGGTTATTAGGGTTATTAGGGTTATTAGGGTTATTAGGGTTATTAGGGTTATTAGGGTTATTAGGGTTATTAGGGTTATTAGGGTTATTAGGGTTATTAGGGTTATTAGGGTTATTAGGGTTATTAGGGTTATTAGGGTTATTAGGGTTATTAGGGTTATTAGGGTTATTAGGGTTATTAGGGTTATTAGGGTTATTAGGGTTATTAGGGTTATTAGGGTTATTAGGGTTATTAGGGTTATTAGGGTTATTAGGGTTATTAGGGTTATTAGGGTTATTAGGGTTATTAGGGTTATTAGGGTTATTAGGGTTATTAGGGTTATTAGGGTTATTAGGGTTATTAGGGTTATTAGGGTTATTAGGGTTATTAGGGTTATTAGGGTTATTAGGGTTATTAGGGTTATTAGGGTTATTAGGGTTATTAGGGTTATTAGGGTTATTAGGGTTATTAGGGTTATTAGGGTTATTAGGGTTATTAGGGTTATTAGGGTTATTAGGGTTATTAGGGTTATTAGGGTTATTAGGGTTATTAGGGTTATTAGGGTTATTAGGGTTATTAGGGTTATTAGGGTTATTAGGGTTATTAGGGTTATTAGGGTTATTAGGGTTATTAGGGTTATTAGGGTTATTAGGGTTATTAGGGTATTAGGGTTATTAGGGTTATTAGGGTTATTAGGGTATTAGGTTATTAGGGTTATTAGGGTTATTAGGGTTATTAGGGTTATTTAGGGTTATTAGGGGTTATTAGGGTTATTAGGGTTATTAGGGTTATTAGGGTTATTAGGGTTATGTAGGGGTTATTAGGGTTATTAGGTTATTAGGGTTATTAGGTAGGTAGGGTTATTAGGGTTATTAG